>JALMLS010000204.1:0-432512 GCA_038496445.1 Trichosphaerium sp. ATCC 40318
GTTCGAAATAAATGCAGTTTTTTATGGTTCGCCACTCACAGTGACGCAAACTTAACAATTATGGTTCGTTCGTTAATAAAATCATCGCTAAAGACCATTCCAAGCTACGTTTGCAGTAAATAAAAAACTGCTTGTTCGAAATTCTTTTCGATCACGTGATACGATAATACGGCGTAAGGTAATCTATTGAGGACATGGTTGTATCAAATCGTTCGAAAAGAATCTTTTTACGTAAAAGCAGTCAATGAAAAGTAACGCAATGCGAAAAACATGAATGATTTCGCTTAAAAACCATCCCTAATTAGCACGTCAGATAACGGAGTGTACGTACCTTGTACTTTTTTGTACTCGGGGAGTTATTATTCTGAAGAAAGTATACAAAACACGGCAATTCCAAAAAAAACTGCAAACAAATACTACACAAAGTGTCGGATTTCATTTAAAGATGGCACGTGTTTAGGGATAATAAGTAGAAGCATACAAGCACCCGTTTTGTAGCTCTGAGAAATTGAGACTTCTGTCCGAGAATTTCTTTTAACTAGCTTTACTAGCGTTTACTTTTTTGCTGTCTGTGGCGTGCATATAAACATAACAAAGTTCTTACTAAAATGAAGATGAAATCTGACGTCAGATCTCAAGCACTTGCGTTTTTGGGACTCATTCCGATCAATTTCTTCTCAAGACAGTAAATGCTTATTGACATAGGTCTTGTTTTATTTAAAGAGCAGGTTCAGCGTTTTTACAAAGAGCTAAAAAGTCGCTAGAGAACCATTGACCAGCTTCAGGTGCAGGTACGACACTATCTTCAGAGCGACAGTGGAAGTCGTATCTTGTGGATGTGGTATTTGTGGTACCATCAGATTCACCTGTTGAGAAAGAATAGTTAACAAAAAATTGCGTGATGGAATTTAGAGCTTACCAGGAACTTTGACGAAGATGAAAGCGTCAATGTTGCTCACACCAGTAGATTGAGTGCTTGTGGTTGGTCTTACACCTAATCCTGATCCCTTGATGTTACACCAGTTTGAGCAGTCTTGGCGAGTGTCTGGGTCACCGTTTCTTGATGTATCAATGACAAATGTCTTTCCTGTGATACCAGCTTGTTCTAGCGCTCCAGAGAGAAGGCTTGTGTAAATGACTTCATTGATGGCATTGTTGTATTGTGATTTTAGTTTACAAGGGTCAGCGGTACTGCTCATGGATCCAAGAGGTTGGTAGTTGGCGACCTTAATAAAAGATTAGAAAAAAAGCAGACAAAGTATCAACATACGTTTGTAGCGAAACCGCGGATCTTGTCGTTACCACCAGCAAGAGCCAAGACTTTAGAGAATACAGCAGATGCTTTTTGGAGGTTGTCTGGCCATCCGAGCCAACCACCGTGAGCGGCATCAACGTATAAGTGTACGTTGCTTAGGGTAGACAATTGTTGGATAGCGTAAGCAACACCCTAATACATGTTAACGTTTATACGCCGGAATATTTTTTCCTTACTTGTGTGTAAGCGGTTTCAGCTTCTTGACACTTTTGAATAGCCAAGTTGGTAGCGAGATTAGGCAACGAATCAGGTTCTGTTTTTTTTCGAAAAAAAGTAAGTGGATTATTCTTTCATTGAGATTTCATGAGAAGTGTTACGTACCAACAATACCAACGATTGTTTGGTTAGGAAATCTCTTGAATGTAGCAACAATAGGATCAATGTACTTTGTTTTGTATGTATTCAAACCTGGTAACAGTTAGCAAAAAAGAAATTTCCGCCAACATGTTTTATTTAGGATAAAAGTTCTTTCGAACGCGCTTGTACGTACCGTCAGCGCATGCAGCGTTTGCACATAATATCTCTCCGTTGGAGGCAGCAGCGGCGCAATCGCGGTTAGGTAAATCGTAGATTACGAACATCGTCAATTCACCAGCAGCTTTTGCATTTTCGAGGACTTTCAAAGCGCCTGGAATTTTCGACATTGAGTCCATCTAAAAAAAAAAAGCGCGTTACGGTTTGGTGACACGTGATTTTTTCTGTTCGTAAACTTTTCGTTTGAAAAAGTTGGCAAACTTACCCAATACGCTACTGGGATGTCTCTGGCTTTCTCCAATAGAGATTTTTCTGAAGGATAATCTTTAATGGAAGAATCAACCTCCGCTTGGTAGTCTGGGTTTACAAAGAATGTCTCGCCCTCAAAAGGGTTTCCAGCTATCTTAGGCTAAGTTAAAGAGTAAGTTACTGGCCTTTTTAATAAGTTGTAGGAAAGTACTGACGGTTGGGACACGGGAAGTGAGTAAAAAAAGTTACGCCCCGTGGTATTCACTTTTTAAAGCGTGTGTAGCTCGTTGAGAGTGTTCAGTACCTGATTTACTAATACTTCTGCTGAAAATGCAAAAAGCGCAGCAACGGCGCATAGTAATACGAATGTTCTCATGTGCGGCCTTTGTTGTGGGATACTTTTGAAAAAATGGACAAAAACGTGAAAAAAAAATGTGATAGGAAAAGTTTTACTGCTGAAAACGCGGGCCAACTCACTTTATAAAAAAAATAATATTGGTCACAGGAATACTAGCGCAGCGTACAATTTCTTACTACAACCAATAGGTACTGAGTCAATGTGTGCATCAAAAAACAGTCACTCAAAACTTTCGCACAGGTAAGTCGACCAACCTACTCCGTGAGCTGTTCTTATCTCTTCCATTGAGTATATTCACACAACATAGACAGCTAAAATACCAGAGATAGTTATTTCAGCAAGCTACACGCTGCGTGTGACTTTTTAAGGTCCTAGTCGCACTAGCAAATATGTGCGCCCTTACTTTTAGGTAAAGCTGTAATGCCCTTCTATTTTATCAATTTTATATGCTAACGATACTTTCTATTCTGTTAACAGTAATTTGATACGGAATAGCCACAGACAGTGAACGTTATTTGTCTACTTTCAAACATAGCATCTATAGTAATAAGTGCGCTCTTGAGCATAATTGATAAAAGCACGTGGCGTCTTTACGCTTTTGCGATGAGACGGATTTATTGTTTTTTTAAAATTGATTGATTGTCAGGATTTGCTAGCGCTGCACTAGCGTCCACCAACGCCAATACTAGCTCACATGGCACATCACAGATATCAACTACAAACAATAAATGTGCGGTTTGGTTGATTAAAATCGCGAGGGTGGACAGGCTTCACAATTTTAAGCTTAACAAAGCCTACTGTAGCGTAAAGCACATTTGATTGTGAAGGAAATCTTAATACAATAGGTTAAGGAAGTTTATTCAGAGTAGCTACACTTCAAGGAACATAAAAACTTGGTCTTCTTCATACTCTACCAGTTTTATATCGGTTTCATAAAGTGTATTAGCAAATTTTTGTGATACATTTGTGCAAAAAATACACAACACCTTGACACCACCAGAAATAAGTGGTACAAGCCATTCATCTGTTGCATTTGTTGAGGACAGATCAATGGTATGAACACCTGCAATACTTTTCATACATGTTCCAGTGATACCTTTACAAGAAGCAAGGCCTAATTTATGTACACCAGCAAGTGCTGAGACTCCTTTGTCTGTAACTGATGTATGTTTTAAATCTATAACATGTACACCGCCCAATGCCAAGATACCTAAATCGGTGACTTTTGTACTATCCAAGCATATAGTATGAACGCCTGCTAGTGCCGAAACTCCTGCATCTGTGACGTTTGTTTCATCCAGTAGTATTTCATGGACACCAGCTAGAGCTATAATAGCTTCATCTGTTACTGGCATTTCGTTCAAGTCTATGGAATAAACACCAGCTAATGCTGAAATACCCTTGTCTGAGATCAATGTTTCTGTTAAATCTATAGTATGTACACCAGCTAGTGCTGAAACTCCAACGTCAGTTATTGTTTGTACCGAAACCACAGTTATTTGATGAACCCCTGCCAATGGTGAAATGCCTTTATCAGTGACTGATGTACCGTTCAAGTAAATGGTATGTACACCTGCCAATGCTTTAACACCCTCATCTGTTATAAGCTCACACTGGTTCAAACATATAAAGTGTACACCAGCCAATGCTATCAAACCGTCATCTGTAACTGATGTATTAGAAAAATCTATTTTGTATACTCCTGCAAGTGAAGAAACACCTGCACTTGTGAAATTCTTACAAGAACGCAAAGCTAAGGTATGCACTCCAGCATATCCACATAATATATCATCACTAATAGTGACGCCGTCCATTTTGATCTTTTGTACCCCAGCTAGTGCTTTCAGCCCAATCTCAGTTACTTCAGGACGACTAAAGAAATCTATTGATTGAAGGTGTTTTGAGAGTTGCACGAGTGCTGAGTCTGTGATACCTGGACAACGAAAGGAACTCAAATGCTTTACTCCACATATAGACTTGACTCCCAAGTCTGTTATACAGTCGTTCTCGCATAGTTCTAGTTTATTAACACCAGAAAGAAGAGCAAGATCTGAATCTGTAGCTCTTCTAAAATACTTAAATGATATTGTTGTATTTTTAAGAAGCGGGCTACCAGCAAGCCGAGAACAACATGAGGTTGACTTAACCATAATGCGATTAAATCCAACATGGTGGAGTATGATAGTCAAGAGCAAGTTACAGGTTCTAGAAACGAGAAACCGAGAGGAAACATCCACAAACGTCAGTATATGAGCGATTATCTCTGTTGGAATATCTAGAAGCTCAATATTTCGATTTTTGAGCTCAAATAGTTCAAGCAAAGCTTCAGCTTTGTTCTTCGCTCCATTATACCCTGAGGATAGTCAGAAAGTGGTTTTACGTAACGAATAGACTTTATTTTAGGGTCAGTACCTTTTCACCTGTTTATGTTTCGAAGCTGAGAAATTGGTTGAAAAAGTCAACAATTATCTCGATTCTGCCACCGTCCACTCACATTGCCCCACGTGTATAGACACTGTTGGTTGTGTTCAAACGTGAACTTAGTTACTATGAATAATGGTGATTGAGAGAACCCGCCAAAAACTATCGGGTTGTGACACCTTTATTCACTAAAATGTCAGTTAATATACCTCCTATCGGGTCGTTATTACCAGTTTTGTTGTATTCTCATTGTCTGACTGATATGTGTACATAAGTTTGAGTTCAATTTCACTTAGGTCACTCCGTTATGCTAACATTTCTGATATCAGAACGTATTACGGCTACCCGCTTAAAGGAAAATAACTTACAATTATTTGGTGGAGATGAAGTTAGCAGGTTTAATTCATTGTAATAGTGCTTGTGTATGTATTACTATCGAACTGTACAGTAGCTTTGGTCCATTTACGAACAAATACACCACTGTTAGTTGATGTCTCATGACAAACCTCTGTTGGTGTTCCATAGTCAACCTTGAGTTCATCTGGAAACAAGTATGGTTTGCCTTTAGCTCCTGGAGGATCTGAACCTGAAGAACAACCGCTCCAACCATATCCAATCCATGCATAAGGTCCTCTAACAAGTAGGAAACCCGCCAAGTCTTCTTTGAACTGAGGAAGAGGAGATACAGCTCTATCTGTTGTTGTGTACTAAAACAAAACTCAGTGTTCATATTTGGTATACTGTTCTAACCGTGTAGTACAGAGCATTGGTATATGCTTCAGAGGTATTGCTACATTCAGCTCTGAATGTAAGGGCGCATTTTTCTTTCGTAGGTGTTGAAAAATCAGTGAATTGTTGCGAACTCCATCCTCCTTTTCCGGCAATAGCAGCATGCACTTTGGCAATATTTGCTTTCCAACTAGTATAAATGGCTGTGGTGTCAGTTTGCGTGAGCCCCATATCTGCGGTGCAATAGTAGTCTTCTTCAGTGGCGCCACCTACGAAAGACTTAGATTGGCCATATTTGATTATAAAATACAAACCGTATTTGTAGTGATCGCAGAATCCTTGGTTCGGCTCCCATTTTTTTCGTGCGTTAGGGAAATCAGTCCACCCATCATCAAGGTAAAACCCAGATATTTGATCGTTACCGAGGCCTAGTACGTTTAGACAAACACAAACACTTTAATAGAAAACCTGTTTCACCAAGAATCACGTGATCGATCAAATAATCCGTCAAAGTCGTATTTCGATGATCCCAAAGGTATTCACCACATGGAACACCTCCACAGTCGCATAGACTATTACAAGAACCATCTCCGTGAGGATGATGAGGTGTTTGACCTTGATCGTGATAAAACTCTGAACAAAGAGGCGGGTTGTAGGTTTTATCACATTGTGGTACGTGATAGTTGTTTTTTCCAGAGAACTTTAAAAACCACCCTGCGTAAGCAGCGTCTGTTATTTTCGTGCGAACATTCGTATACCAAGGAAGCGCTGTCACGTGGGTTTAGTAAAGGAAGAAAAAAACAAAATGAAAAGTCGGTTTACCTTTGACAAGGTTTCTGTACACGAAAACTTTTGTTTTCGGATTCACAGCCTTTACACGTTTCACTTGTTCCACCAGTAGCTCTTCGCAGTTCATTGGTTTTGCGTTAGCCCATAACTGCTTCGCATTACTCCAATCGAAATCAGCAATACCAAACTGAGCTGCAAAGTTAGCATCAAAGAAGCCGGAGTAGTCATTACAAGGCATAAATATCGTTGACATTTGCATGTCATACGTTGGCGTCCAATTTGGCGTTGTACCGCAATAGCCGAACTCCAACAAGGTGATGAACAGTACCAGATATATGTTGCGTATCATATGTTGGTTTGGGTAATGGCTGCTTATTTCATATGTGCACTGCCTTAGAAAACTGCTATTTCTTTAAGTGTAACAAAAAAGTAGTTCGACCTTTCGCAATAGTGCTTGCCAATCTCAAAGACTAAATATTATTAATACGCGAGTATACTATTTATCGTTGTAGTGGGATTATTCTACTGGTTTTTCCGTTTTCTTTTATTTTTTTTTGAAGTTGTACAAGTTAGAGATAAGATAACCAAGGAACTATTTGCGATTTGTAAGTCTGTACGTTCTGCGTTATGATTGTGGATAATGTAACGTAGTTCTACACGAGAAAAACGTCTTGCATAAGGTATCTATGAGAATAAAGTAAGTATGCCAAAAAAAAAAGACTTCTAATAATAGATTACGACTGAGGCTTTCAAAGACAATGTAAAGAATCTGAACACCTTTAATGTCTACTTGTAAAATACGTACAGGTTTTGCACTTATAGGTACTGTAATATTAAAACCCCTAGTAATTGTGAGCAATAAATACAGCTGCTTTTCATTAAACTTGCCAGCACATTCACTTGTTTTAAGTGGAGTGTTTATTTTGCTACAAAGATTTATACATAATATTTTACAAAAAAAAAGAGGCAACAATGCTAAATCGAAATAACACCCTTTTCTACATCAACAACACTATTAGTGTTGGATGCTTTTTGAAGATTTGCGTCCCTACGCCTTTGGTTCTTTTTCTTGTACGCTTTTTGCTGGAAATGCTTCAATCCAAGTGCGAAGATAACTAAACCAAAAAGGTTAAAACAATCCAAGAAAAAGTAAAACATTAAGTTGCAATGCGACGTACCTGTTGTGTATACAACACTAAGAAGTATTTGTAGTGTAACTATAATATAAACAAACCATTTAACAGGTGTGATATCACCATATCCGACTAGGAGTGTTAGAAGACTTAACAGAAAAACAAAGAAAAAAGCTAGGGTCAGCGCGGAATCTAAAAAAGAAGTCAGCGCTCAAACAAACCAACACATAAAAAAATAATATTCTAGAAGAACTTACGTTATGGTATAGATACCAGCAAATAAGAATATTGTACTCAAGAAACTCTGAGCTAAAAAGTAGCCAGATACAGTACGATGAAGTACTTGTTTTGTAAGCTTTATAGATACAACCACTATAAGTATAGACAGGAGAAACTAGATAAGAAGCGTAAGCAGTAAGACTTCTCAAAAATGAGAGAAAAAAAAAGAATAATCAATGATTCACGTGCCTGGAATGAACCCATGACAACAAAACCAATTATATCACCTGTACTTAGTTTTGTAGATGCACTTGAAGTGTTTTTTTTAAAACCTAGAGCTCATGGTAAGCAGAAATTTTAAATTAAATATAAAACTTTTTATTTGAAAGTTTTAATAAAAATCAATTACCTGATTCTATCCACGTGAGTACGATAACATTAAGAACCTGCCATGCCAGGGTAAAGAAAAAAATATTGTTAACGAGCCAGTATGGTAGTTTAGTCTTTTTGGTCGGAGTCTACGAATATAAGTTACGAAGTCTTAAATTTCCATAGAAAAGTACGAGCAAACACTGCGAGCGCTTAACGTACGTATAGGATATCTTGACCACGAATTTTAGATGTCACAAAATGTAAATCAGTTTGTATACGCTGAATAGCTTGAACTAGCTCTTGTAGATCATATCTATTGAGTCTTGGGAATTGTTAGTGACCGGAATATAATATTTTGTTATTTGCTTGCAATTGAAGCGAATTTCGCTACGTACGCGTATTCACCTCCATCACCATCCGTAATTTCTAGGTGGGAGAGGAAAGGTTGTTTTGAATCTTCATCTTCTTCTTCTGGCTTTATAAATAAGCCTTTTACCTTTCTAGCGATTCTTTGCATTGCAAAAAAGTAAGGCGTTCGTGTATTGTTGAAGAATAAGAGAATTAGTTAGTTAGTTTATTGTTATTTTGTTAAGGCAGGTCATTGAACAAAGCGCCCTAAAGTCGCATTCTCTTCCCCTGAAGATTGTTCGATTCTGCCGTGTTAGATTTATTATTTACCTCTATCAATTGGAAAAATTTCAGTAATTGGTATATTACCGTATCTGATATTCCAGCGTATGTAATCTGTGCTTACGTATTGTTTAAGGTGTTTCTTTATTTTTATTGTTCTATTGCACCTTACGCGGTATTTTTCGTATAGTAATCTCGTATATAATGTGTTGAGTTTATTCGCTAATTTTGTGGCAGATGCAGGTTCGATTTCGAAGTTTGTTTCTAGTTCTTTTACAAATTTTTTAGTTACGTATCCTTGTGCTCCACGGTATAGGTTCGGGTCGTTAGCTTCTTCTTCAGTAGTGAATATCCATTTCACTTTGAATGGTTTTGGGTTATTAATTTCTTTTTTTCCTATTATCGCTAGTTCTAATCTTTCGTTTGACGGTTCCTCCTTTCGGAACCATTTACATTTACAGAAGGAGTTCTTTGGGTTCACAATATTGTTGTATTTCTTTTTATTGCTTACTTTATCCTCTACGTTGTTTTTTAGGTGTTCTTGCGTTATTCGGTTTGCGTGATGTTGCAGTCTTTCAAAGAAGTATGTTGAGTGACATAAGACAAAGTGCGTAAAGTTTTCTTCTTTTTCTAATTTCTTACGGGATTGGCATATAGAACAAAAAGGATTAGGGTACATTTTCATGTATCTCGCTTGAGTGATTGGGAATTTTATATGTTTACCTTTTTTATGCATGAAATTATTTAATGGAAGGCCGTTGCTTCTTACTTTTAACAGCCATGACGATATCGTTCTGTCAATATGTAGTTTATTTTCTGTAACGCTGGCTTTGAAATTGATATTTTTTCTCGTTCTACAGTGTTTGTTAGAGTTCTCTTCGAGTTTGTCGAAAAAATATTCTGTAAAGCTATTTGTTACATGTTCTCTCAATCCTGATTCAAGTATGGATCCATTGAACGTTATATTCCAGTTTGGTAGACCTTTTGGGATTCCTATAACTTTATTGTTACTTCTTTCTTTATCCGCTAGTTTGTCTGCTTTAAAATTCATTAGTAAGAGTTTTTGCGTGATGATGGTACCGTGTTTACTTTCCAGTTGTTTGATTCGTTTAACGATATTAGGTTTATTAGCTTTTATTTTATCTTCTAGGGTGTGACTAGGCACCCATAAGAATCTAATTGGTTCCGATCTTTTATTAATTTCTCTGTGGATTCTGTTAATGGTATGGTAATGCGGTTTGTTTATCTTTTTCTTTTTTGGCCAGTTATTCCAGTTGATGATAGATTCTATTGCTGATGTACAGTCTGAGGCAATCATTATTTTGGTGTCTAATGGAGATATTTTTAGTACTACTTCTATTGCTTCTAATTCCGCGTTAATTGACGTTTTGTTAAATAAAACTGGGAGGCTAATGTTGATATTATTTGGGGCATATATGCCTATACCTGCTTCGCCTTTATTTGATAGAGAGCCATCTGTAGCTATTGTGATATATTCATTGATGATGAGAGCGTTATTGTTGAATTCGGTTTTATCTCTTCTTGTCATTTTTCTTTCTATCTTTGATAATTCGTAATTGTGTTGTAATCTTAGGCCTGTTTTTTTTAGTAATTCTGAGGCAATCGTTACCGAGTCTGAGTTTATATCAATATCTAATTCTTCATTTGTATTACATGAGGTACAGTACGTGGGTGAAGAGAAACATCTTCTTTCCGTGATTTTCCGTAGTGCTATATTGTCTGAATTTAGGCATTTTGAGATTAGGTTATTAACGTAACCCACTGTCTGATTTACGAAGAGGGATTTTAGGTTAGCGCCTGTAAGGGGTATTAGGAATCTTGCATTGAGAAGGTTATGACGTAGTTTGGCTGAGCCTTTAATTATACCTATTGCGTTGTTGTCCATTTCGTTAAGTGCTTCATTTCCCAAAAAGATCGAGGTGCTTACAAAATCTACAGCTGGATTAATTACTGTATTGATTAGTTTAACTTTGTTGTGTACCGATAGTTTATTAGACCAAAGCGTCTTAAGTCTTTTTCTGTGAGTAGCAACTGTTTTATTTATCTGTTTTGTAAAGTCAAGGTTTGCATTCGTTAAAATACCTAGGTCTTTGTAATTTGTTTTTTCGTCTATGACCGGTATGATTTTGTCTTTCCAGATTAATGATGGTATGTTTTTCAAGTTTACGTACTTGTTGTATGTTAGGGCTGATTTGGAGCAGTTTATTTCCATTCCGAAAAAAGAGCACCATTTTTTTAGTATTTTGAACATTTTTTCCATGTCTTGTTTAGATTTGGCCATAATTTTCAGGTCATCCGCATATGCTAGCACTGCAATTATGATATCTGACCACATATACCCCAGGTTAGATTGTTCTAATTCTTTAAGTAAGACGTTAATGAAAAGGGAGAAAAGGATAGGGCTTATTACGTCACCTTGTCTAACGCCTTTGTTTATGGGAAATTTCTTTGATCCTACTGGGATATTTAACTCTGTACTCACATCTTTCAGTAGGGACATAATTATGTCGCACCATTCTTTGGATAGTCCTTGTATTTTCAGTGCTGCCAGAAGGGCCCAGAATTGTACCGAATCGTAAGCCTTCTTGAAATCTATGTAAAGGATAAATAAAGGTTTTTTTTTTAAATTTGCGTCTTCTAGTATTTGGTGATACATTTTGTGAGCCATGTGGATCGATCTATTGTTATAGAACCCAAATTGGAAATCTGATATTACCTTGTTCCTCCTTAGGATACTTGTTAGTCTCTTCGTTATAAGTGTGCTGTAGATTTTGTACATCGAGTTTAAGAGGCATATTGGGCGGTATTGTGAGACGTCATCCTTTTTCTGTTTGTTTTTTTCAAGAAGGATCATCGTTGATTCTTTCCATTGCCCTGGTATTTTCTTTGTTTTGAGGCATATGTTGCATAAGTTCTTTATTATTTTTATATTGTCGTATGAAAGTTCTTTATATATTTCGGCTCCTAGGCCAGTCGTACCTGGTGCTTTGAAAGACTTCATCTGTTTTATAATTGTGGTTATTTCTAGCGTATTTATACTACATATTTCCTGATTGTATATCGTGTTGAAACTAGCTTTAAAGTTAGGAGGTCTTGAGAGTGTAGGTATTGGACATTTTTTACTTTGGTCTTTGTATGGGTGATCGAAGTTGCTTTCAAATAGTTTAGACCAAAAGCTATAAAACTCATTGAAGATGGATTCGTCATCGTTCATTATTATTGGAATACCGTCGATTGAGCTTATAACACTTTCTGTGAAAGAGTTAGTTCCTTTTTTGTCGTTGAATTGTTTTAAATATTTGTATTTCTTGTATACCGTACGGTTCGATAGTTCTGAAAGTTCATCTATTGATCTGTCTACGCAGATTTTCTTCATGTTGTTTGTGAGGGCTTTGATCCAATGATTTAGTAAATTCGTGTTCTTTTTTAATATGATTTTTTGTACCGAGTTTTTTTCTTCAATTCTTGGGATCCTTAGGAGTTTGTTTTCTTCAGCTTTGTCCATCCATTTATTTACTTTGTTTATATTTCTATTGATAGGTCTATTAGGTTCCTCATTAGTTATTTGGTTATTGATCTTTCTACACATATTTTTTAGGCTTTTTAATCTTTTATGTTCTGAGTGTTCCACGTACGGTTTTCTGTTGTGATTGTTGTTTCTGATTCCTACTTCTCTAGCTGTGTATTTAAATAATTCTTTTGTAAAATTCGTTACTGCTCTGTCGACATAAATGTCACTTAGGTACTCGTCTTCTCCTGCATTTTTAATTAAATTCATAGTGTAGTCAGAGGGAGAGAAGAGAGGGATTTTGAGCTTTAGCTTTGGACTTCTCGTGTTTAGTTTCTTCTTTGTTTTTCTTGTCTTGGGTGTGTTCTTTACTTTGCTACATGGGATGAAACGTGTTGTCAATATAATTGGTTTATGATCTGATGCGCACTCGTCTAATATTGTAATTAGTGATGATGTTTTTTTGGGATTTGTGGTTAACGCGAAGTCGATTCTTTCATGGAGTGTACCTTTACCATATTTCTTTATTTTTGTATTTAGTTTGAAGGTAAGACTCTTAGTACAGTTCTTTAAGTGATCTATTGGGTCTGTAAGGCCGTTATGTAACTTAAATGTATTGAGAATGTTTTCGTACTTTGTTTTGATTTCTATGAATTTTTCGTTGAACCAAAATTGTTTATCTTTGTCGTATTGGGCCATATTCCAGTCCCCTATGAGTATTACGTTATTGATATCCTTATTTTTGTTTGTCATTTTTTTTGTGAACTTACTGATGATTTCGAGTTGTTCGATTTTGTTGTGGATTTTATAAGCGCATAGATACACATTGTATATTAGCGTTAGTTTGTTGTCTTTGTTTTTGATGGTGATGGCTTGGAAGAAATTATTTGGATGACTAATTATTTTTGTAACTTTCATTAGCTCCTTGTGAACGAGGATTGCGAGGCCGCCTTTTGCTCTTGCCGATTTCGTTGTTAGTTTGTTTTTTAGGTCTATTTTTTCTGCATCAGACCAAGACATGTTATCTATGAGATCAGAGTTAGTCTTCATGTACGTGTTATTTATTTCATTTCTATTTGGGACGTTTGCGAAGAATTTGAAGTTTATGAAGTGTTTTTTGAGTACTTTGTTGAAGGCGTCGCTCTTTATTTGTTCCGTGGATCTATGTATTTCTTGAAGGCATATGATATCTAGGTTATTATTTTCGATTAGTGCTTTCACATTGCTTGATTTAGTTTCTATCCTACCTTTAATGTTCCATGAGGCAATGTTTATCTTGTTTTTGTATGATTTCGTAGTTTTTTGTTTGCCTCCTCCTCTTAGACGCCTTATAATTGTTATTTTGTTATTGATAAGCGTACTTACGCGTGACGATGTAGTAACGTACTTGAAACAGGAGAGAAAGAAAAAGTCGTCAATCTTGGCATCAGAGTTAGGTTTCATTATGTTATTTAGGAGCGTACTTATCTTTATATCATAGTGACATGTGTAGAGGGTGGAAAAGAAGCCGTTGATTTGGATGGTCTTTGGTTTTCTAAATTTGAGGACTTGACAAATATTGTGAACTATACGTGGTATGATTAATCGATTAATACAAATGTTAGAGGAAAAACCATGTTTATTAGGTATCTTAACATGTACGAAAAGGGGCTTTCGGTTGAACTCTAAAAATAATTTGGGTCTTAATGCTGTCGTAGCGCGTCGTGCATCGTATCTAGAATCTTTTATCGCCAAAACGAAGAAGTCTTTGTTTCTTGTTAATCTTGAGAGAGAACATTCCTTTGAACTGTCTTTCAACAGTCTTCTTAGCAGATACACTACCGAAACTGACAATATAATGCGATGTCTTGTTACCTTTTGCTGTGCAATCATAGCAAATACTGCGGGCGTATACCTAATATCCTTAGAAGCTATGTAAGTTGTTTTTGTTACCTTAATTTCAGCGAGTGCAATTAAAATATCTTTAGGAGTGCCCATCCATGTCTTACCAAGATACAAGGAGAGATTCTTGTCAAATTTCATTCTACAAGGAATAAAGCGACCGAACCCATTATCTTCTGCTAGAGCAAGGTGATATCCAGCGTTCTTGAGGACTGTAACTACTGAGCTCTTGTTTTGGTTTGGAGCTAAGATAATATCGGCGATAAATGACGTCCTTGATATTCCGTGGTTCGAATACGTTTGAGAGTCTACTATTACCGCTGGTTTTGGAGCATTGGGTTTCCATTTGGTCAAGATGTCGTTAACATTGAAGGGCTCGGTGTTACTCCATAGTGGAGCTAAGATAATATCGGCGATAAATGACGTCCTTGATATTCCGTGGTTCGAATACGTTTGAGAGTCTACTATTACCGCTGGTTTTGGAGCATTGGGTTTCCATTTGGTCAAGATGTCGTTAACATTGAAGGGCTCGGTGTTACTCCATAGCGTCAGTATACGGCAGTTCATGAAATCTTCCATATAGCGAAGGAAATCAATCAACGTTTTGGTTCTGTCGATATCGAAGAAGGTATGAGCACTGGCAGGAATCAAGTTCTTTCTCAGCGTATCTTTGAAGAATTTGACTTCTTCTAAGTACGCTTCAGGAACAGTACCAATTTTCAAACCAAAAACGAATGCGCAATGACCATGTGGAAGGGGAACTGATGCGTAACCAACATATCCTATAGCATGATGAGTATTTGTTAACATTAAATAAAACTGTTTTTTTAGATTTTTTGTATTTTCGTAATTACTGCAATTGTTTACATTGTATTTTACAGTGCGAGAGGTATTGATATTTTTGAAGGTGTTGAAACGGGCATAGTTTAGTTCGTATTTTTTGAAAACAAGGGAGGATTTAGTTTTTAGTTTAGAGAAAATGTTCGTTTTAGATTTGTTTAATACTACATTTTCAGAAAAGGAAAGAGAGTGAAGAGATAATGTCTTCTTTTGTTTAAAAGAGGAGAAAATATAAAAGCGAATCTTAAAAATAGGGTTTACGTTACCTTTAGTTAGCCAGTTTCTGAATTTAGTAGGTAACTCTATCATCTTATTAACATCGATATCGGGAGATATTGGACCGCCTGGGTAGAAAACACCGAAAGCCGCTGAGAAGTGGATGAGCTGTGTCCATTCCACCAAGCGACCATAGCGCGTCGAAAGATCAACCTTATCTGGGTCATGTTGTTCGTTTGCAAAGATACCATCCTCGTCCTGAAGAGAGATTAGGATTTTTTGGAGTTTGAGAAAAAGAAAAGAAGGTGATACAATACTTACTTCCTCGTCCTTGTTGGATGCATTAACAAAAGAGAGGAGAAGGTTTATATTCTCTTGTTCTTCTCTCTTTGTAATGGAATCCAGGACTTGTTTTTCGAGGGTTGCTTTGAAGGGACTATCTTGGAGTGATCCTAGTCTTACCATAGCTTCTTCACGGGTCATATTGGCGAAACCATTGAGACGATTGTTGTTGTTATTTGCAGACATGTTGTGTATGTGTTGATGAGGCGACAAAAAGGATAAGGACTGAAAATAAATTATTTTATTAATTTTATTATATGTCCGTCGGGAGTTTATGGGGGAGTGTGGTTTTCCATCACTTGTGTTATATTTGTTTCTGTTGTATCTTTTTTTGAGATTTGGCTTTGCCGTAAAATGTTTACTTCTACTTCTTTTATTCTTGATTTCTGAACATTCGTTGGAGTAATTTGTGTTGTTATTTGGGGTGTTGTTTAGGGACATTATGAGTTCTGGTAAGATTTGAAAAGCTATTATGCGAAAATATAAAGAGACGAGAGGGAGAATTTTAAAGTTTACTGTACTTACCTTTTTGTAATGTACGTTGTTACGCGTTTTGCAATTGTGTGGGATTTTTGTATTTTCTGTAAGAAGGAGGAGCAAGATAAATGTAATACTTGGTAACGTTACGGTTGCCAGGATTAAAGGTTTGGGTAGATTTGTTTTTATTACGTTTTTTACAACATTTTTTACTAATCTTGAGGGGAAAGGGGTATATGTGAGGTTGTGGTAACTAAGCGTTTTGTGTTTTGTGTGTTTTCTGTAGATGAATTCCGTGTTTATCTTAATTTGTCTATTCTCTTGATGGTAATGAGGTTGATTTATACGTACTGGCACGGTGTCTGTTACTAGTCTTTTGTGGTTTGGGTTGTATCTTTCGAAAGATTTTGTGTTTGGGTTGCATATGTCTATCGACGATAGGTACAAACCTAACACTAGAATTCTCATTATGATTATTGATATTTTCTTAAGGTTAATTCTCGATTTTTGGGGAGAAGCTCGAACTCGCTTCTTCGCTACACCGCGGCACCTTATGGTATAAGCCTTGGCCGGTGTAATTGCACGATATTCCCTCGATTTTTTTTTGTTTTTTGTTTTTTGTTTTTGTTTACGGGGAACTTGTTCCCCGACCAGCACGTTAGCCGACGGTTGCAAAACTTTTTGGCCATCGACCAACGTACCGGTTCCTTTTGACGTTGTCGATGGCATAGATCTTGTTTTATTTAATTAGCGTCGTTGCCCAGGGTGAACTGCGTGGAAGTCGCTGGTGTTGTCACCCCAAGAATAAGAGAATTATAACAAAACTCGCTTATCACCCACAACACTTAAAGTAGCAATTATGTTGCGCTTCACTAGGCCGCTCTATCAAAGTCTCAGCTTAGAGAGTGCATTAAGGAGGAGCAGAAGAAGACGCAAACCCACTAAGAAGGTCGAAGTTGATACAAAAGAACACATTGATTTAACAAGAGGTTTATACATTCGCATAAAATAGCGCTTTTATAACGTATTTAGGTCCTCCGCAGCATTTTGCAGTTGTGAAGTCACCAAAAGAGTGGAAACAAGGTCTAACGCATAAACAATTCCACGTTACAAGAGAACACGGTACTGAGCGTGCTTTTCATAACGAATATCACGATGAGAAGGCTAGCGTACGTAAAAGTCACTTCAAACGCGTAATAGACGTATTGTAGTACCCTTCGGACAAAAATACATCCGTAATAAATGTTTGTAGGGTATTTACTACTCAAGATGTGGTGGACAGCCTCTATTCAGTTCTGATCACAAATATGACAGTGGGACAGTGCGTACCTTTGACATTTTAATCAAACAACTAAACTCTACACAACAGGGATGGCCATCATTTTGGCGTCCTATAAAAGAAGAAGCTGTTTATTACAAGACAGATAGTTCTTTTGGTTTTTCAAGGACAGAGGTAATGGATTTTTTTTTATAAATATTTGACAGATGACTTTCTTCTTCTAATACTCCGTTCAGGTACTTTGCTATAAATCAGGCGCTCACTTAGGTTTGTGAAACACCCCTTTTACTATTTTAGTTAATGATGTTTCAGGACACGTGTTCTCAGATGGTCCAAAACCGACGGAACTTCGGTATGCAAAAATTAGGGTTTCTTGGTGTTTTTCTGATTGTTGTACTGTCTAGTTATTGCATGAACTCTGCTTCTCTTGATTTCAAAGAGGGGATATCTTCGCTTACGCCACCAGTTGAAGAAAAAGCGGATATAGAAAACGAAGAAGAAGACGGTATGGATGAAGCAGAACAAGAAGAAACCGACGATACAGAATTTAACGAAGAAAGTGTTGAATCAACGGATACACCAGTTACAAACCAGACTGAGGATACACCACAACAGACTATAGATCCCAAAGATTCACCTTCAGATGCGGGTGTTGAACCAGAGATTGCACAAGGCACGTGTACTGGTACTAGAGGAGAGTACTAATAGTTTTGTTTATAGACAAAAAGTAAAATAAAAATACAGCTTGAGTGGGTCACAAATTATGTACCTTCAAATTTTACATATGACCTAAACCGTGCGGCTGTATTTAGAATGTAAAATAAAGGCGATACTTTTCTTTTGGGTAATACAAATTAACAAGTTTTTTATTGTTTTTTGAAATCCATAGATATCGTATCTTGGTTTTACTTTGTTTTTGGCTTCTTTAGTACCCATACGTCATCACTATCTTCTAACTCATCACGTGGTCTTTTTTTACCTACTATAACATTGCTAACAAAAAAAACGTCATCTAGCTGCACATGCATTAAAAAAATATAAATACATTCAAAAAATAATATCAGCTACTGTTGGTACCTATGTACAAAATAATCTTCGTCTCCAGGATGACTAAAAGTAGACAAATGCTGTTGTTGCTTTCTATAGCAATTTGAACCATACTTACACTTTTGTCTTCCTTTATTGTTATGTTGTTTTTTTGATGTGTTTGTCTGAGAGAAGAAGTTAAGTCAAGATCAAAAAAAAAAAATTGAAATAGATTCTGGTTTTTTGTTCGGCCTTGTTGTAGTAACAGTTAACTCACCTGTTGTATTATTTCATCTTCATCATCGCTACTGTCTTCCATTGTAAAGTTTGCAAATAAAGGTTTTTTAGGATCTGGTACATCTGAATTGTTTTCTGTTGTATCTTCGTCTTCATCTTCATCTTGACCATTAAGCTTTGGTATAGTCTTTGTAAACAAAAGACTCCTTGTTCTTTGTAATGTATGTAGCTTTTGCCTTGACTGTTCTTTCTCTTTCCAGTTCTCTAATACCTCGTCCCATGTAACATCCTCTCGGACTCTCAAGAAAGAAGGAAATCTAGATAAGAAAACATGAGTAGCCAGATAGAGAATTTAAGGCGGAGTTTTATATGAAAGATTGGAGTGTACCTTGGTTTTCCTAGCTTTGTAAGTTCTTGGTACTGAAAGGTAACAATTGATCCAATAGGTGGAGGGTTACAATGCTCTATTTCTGTAAAACCACTTCCAATTGTAAAGTCATGTCCATTTGGCCTATTTTTTAGAATGAGTAAATTTTGTAAGTTTTGACCTTTCTGTATTGGCACCGTACATTTTACACATTAAATGCCTGTGATTCTTATTGGTATTTCCAACTTTGTAACCTTGAAATATGCGTTACACAACAAGTAAAACACGATGAAAAACAATTTACAAAAAACAATCATACCTGTAACTTTAGCTTCCTCATCGTGGAACACCTTAACCTTCAACAAAGTAGACGACCGAACCCCTTTTAGATGTAAATAAGAGCAATACCAAAACATCATTTATAACATTACCTTCGTAATAAGACTGTGGTTGCCTTAACATCAAACCTTCACCTCCTTGCTATTTTCTCAAGATTAGATATTTTAACACGTGCTAAAACGAAAAGGTACAATTAACTCTTGTACCTTTATGACATCCTTCAACATTTCACCAAGATGTTTCTTATTCTTACATTTTGTTTTACCAACACTTGTTGCATACTTACACTTTGTAACTAACTTTTCAAACCGTTTACATCCTGAATTAGAAGTCGTAAGTTTCAGGTTTTCGACGTGTTGTTTTGTCTGATACTGCTACTACTTTTGGTGCAGTGCTTGGTGGTAGTGTTCACGCACGTTTTTCATAAGGCTCTAGAATCTGTGGTGCATCAAAGACGAGATAGAGCACTTTTTTCCACTCGTCGTGTTGTAGGTTTTTTGTTTTCTTTATAATGCCCACGGTTTGTTGAAACAAGCCTCTACCGCACCTAGGCGCCGTATCAGCTTAATGTAATAATAACATAATTGGAAGGCAGAGTGAAATTCAAACAACGTTCTAAACGTGCCATAGTTCGCCATCAAGGTGCTCTGAAGGGAAATCAGCAGTAAACCAGTCCGGCGCTTTAAACGGGTTACCAGCGCGGCTACAAAGCGTTTTTCCGTCCCAATACGCCCTGACACCATCCAGCTTCTCAGAAACCCACCTTTAGGAGTATTATTGATTAACGGTGGTTTTGTTTACGTACCAATCGGAAGGGTCATGTTTTTCTTCGTACTTTTTAGCAAGGAGGACGTTCATTTCAATTCTGCCGCCTAAATAGTGTACTTCGAATAAATTTCAACCGTAACTTAACAGACTAAGCCAGATCGCAGTTCTTTGAATCTGACAGTGCTGTCACATTTGACACTTGTGCAGCTTGTATCGTAGTGTTGTCATATTACAAACTATAGGGTATGATGTAGTTGTTTATTTTAGTGTTTTATTCGCTCTTAGTATCAGCAACACCTCTGAAAGAAGCTCTTTGTCCATTTGTAAACTTTGGTCGTTTGTCAGAGTTCAAATACGCTTTTATATTCGGTCTCTCTTTTATGTGCTTCATAAACGAGGTAAGAAGCTTGAACTCCTCTAGACCTTCTTCATTCAATCCCAAACAAGCTTCTACAGCTAAAAATACACTTATATCTGCGAATGTCAACTAAGAAAAAATGTAAGATACACGTTCAACTATTGAAAAAAAAAAAAAAATCAAACTAAAAGTTTTGCGTACATCGTCTCCTACAAAGAATTTTCCGCCACCGTAGAACCCTCCATTTGCTAGAAGTAACGCTTCAAAATGACCAAACCATGTTGGCATAGTCTCAGTGATGAATTTATCCTTGTTAGCGTCCTAACAATAAAGTGAAAAAAAAAACAATAAAATAATCTAAAAAATGCGAAAATAAATCTCTCTGTGCTTACAAAAGTCTTTTTATCGCTGTATGCGAGCCCTGTATATTTTCCTTTGAGATCCTCAGCTCCTCCAAAGACCATGTCAACCTTTAACCTTGTTAGCATTTCACTTTCAGAGAAACCTCTTAATCGAGCGAAAGAGCGTTCTGTTACGTACTTGCATTGCTTGGTCGGATGTTACACCATAGTATCCAGTAGCTCGTGCAATATGACGCATAATAGCGCCGCTAAAAGTGTCAGATTGAAATGTTCCTCACTATGTTCCATACCTTTGTACGTAGTATTTTCCATCTATTTCAAGCTGTGGTACTTGTCCATAGCTGAATTGGGTTTTATCTGTTGTAATGAATTAATTATCGCTTGAATAACGCTCTGTACTCTTTTTTTGCTCTGGCCAGTCTTCTCGTACGATGTACTCATCGATAAACTGTATTCCTACCAGAGAGGTTAATAACTCGATTTAAAACATTTGTAATACCTGCTTCTGCGAGTAGTAACCGTATTTGATCAGCTTTCCCTCTGATATCAAAGTAACGTACAGTTATCTCGTGTAAACCTTAGTTTGCGCCACAAAGCGTATTTGTGTACCTTGTTACCAAGTCTAAACGTTTTCTGGTATGTTGTTTGACCTAATAGCTCATCTTTGAAGTATACGCCAATCAACAGTGCGACAAGCGCCAATATGAGTAGGGCGTTGTCCATCAGCAGCTAAAGAATGACTCAGCAAGCGTCAACCAGAATTTGCATACCAAAAACCTAGCCAAACCTGGCCGGTTTAACAAAACCCGCTTGATTCCTTGATTAGACGAATACCGGTACAACATGGGTTGGAATTTCTACGTTCTCTTTGTACAAAGATGTTGAACAACAAAAAGAAACTTCGAAATCCCACTTTTGTTCATCACTGCGAGCATGTAGTTCGTGTTGACAAGCACCTAGTTTTTACCTTATAGCGCCTGTTACACTAAATATGAGCAATGGAGGTCAGACGTGGAACTTAAACACGTGCTCTTAATTCATTCCTGCTCATCTTTATTCATATTTAATATCTCAGTAATACTTTGTACATCTTCAGTTGGTACAATAAAAAGAGAAGAAGAGTCAGAATCAGTGCTATCATTTTCATTATCATTAATACTATCATTGTCATCATCAAGAAGACGTTGACGTTCAGCATTGCTTGCTTTTATACGTTTGAGTTTCTTTCGTATTCTGACGCATATAAACACAATCAAGGCTAGAATGCCCACTGCAAGCAATCCTCCTAATCCATACAAAGCATAAACCCACCATCGAATAGTGCATAACCGACCTTGAAAAACCATCAACAACACTAACTAATTTGATTTGTTTTTACCTGCCCAAAAGAAAGTGCACTTGCACTTTCCGTCATTAGTTATGCCGTCGTTGCATGTACCATGAACGCATTTAGGGCATGGCTTACAGCTTGGCCCATAAAATTCGGGCCTAAACACAGAAATTAGATGAGAACCCAATGATAAAAATGATCAGACTATAGCGCACAAGCAGTATTCACAATTGTTTGTTGAATTTTCAAAACCAGGGAAACAATCACAGTAAGGCGGGAGCTATTTTGAGCATAATTAGCAATAGAAGCTATAATATAAGGTACATACCGTGTCATTTTTGCATGTACCATGGCCATTGCATACAATCTTTAAGTCACAATAGTGGTAGTATTCAATTGTAATATTGTCATCACTCCAATGTACTCCATCATTACTGACAGATACTGGTACTATACCTGGATCATGTTTTGGTATCTCACATGTTGTTTTATTGTTCTCAAGGAACTTCCCTTTAACTGAGATGTTGCCAAAGCGACATGACACCAAACCTTGCAAAAAAAAATTAAACTTGTTGGTTTTTTTTTTTAATTCCCTATTATCGTTTTCATGTACCTGTTGGTTGAAAGAATTTCCCAGTGAAATATATTCCTCTACCAAAACTACCTTGTTGTCTTGAGTTTGTTTGAGATATATTCAATAACTGTGGTGTCTTGTAGAACAAAAACTTAAGGTTTGATTTTGATACTTGTATTTGATTCAACGTGATGGACACATCAACAAACCCCTAGCTATTTGTTAATAAAATAGCAACGAAATTAACTAATACGTCTTGTGTTGTCTCGGGCACTTCGCATGTCAAAGTTCTAGAATTTTTGGCTATACCTACAGTAACACTTGAACAAAAATAAGAAAAATGTCATATTGTCATTAAAGTATTGACCTTGTGCCAAAATGACAGGATATTTTCCCTGCAAATTGTGGTATATTTAATCCTGATACCGTAACCTTTGTTGAAACTTTTGAGAAACCAATCTTTGGTGAGAGTGCAGACAGAATCACCCAAGCTAAAAATTATTTCTTAGAAATCTTTCTAAACTCTGTTTCTTACCACATTTCGCTTGATAGAGCTTTGTTGCATTTACGGGTAGCGGACAAGTAAATGTATTATATTTTAGTTCATGACCAGGTACATTAAGCAGAGCATTCTTCTAAAATGCGATTGTTACGAATAAAGGAAAAAGCAATGACTTTACACTATTAAAGAACTGTGGAACAATTCCTGTTAATTGATTTTCTGATAGATCCCTATAAAGGTTTGAGCGAACGATCATTACTGGCTAACTCGTACAATTGCTTGAGGTCAACCAAGTTGTATGGTTCACTAACTGTTTCAGGAATGCTGCCAACGAACTTGTTGTTATTCAAGTACCTATTCTAAGATTATTCCAATTTTTTTTACGCAGTTGTCAAAAATCGTACAAATCAACTAATCCTAATTGAAAGATAGATGGCGGAATTGTACCAGTAAATTCGTTGTGATCAAGTTGCCTTTAAAAAAATAAGATAAACTACAATCTGTAAATGTTCTTACAAGTTACGTATGTTGACAAGTCCAGGAAAACTAGAAGGAAGTGTTCCATTGAACTTGTTGAAAGATAAAAACCTATTGAGATAAGGCTCCTTAGAAGTAATGCTTGACTACATACAGTGCTTCAGTCGCAGAAAGAGACCATAATTCATTCGGTACTGGTCCTGTTAAGTAGTGCCCACCCGGATTGTCAACACGTGGACGACCTCCCAAGTTACTGCAGAATGTTTGAACTATTCTAAAAAGGCATAGACTTTTCGTACATTGTAGTTGTTGATTCAAGAGCACCAATGAACGATGGGCTATAATATGGATTATTAATTGATGCACAAATACTATTGATGATATTCGCACATTGTTCCAGTGAAAAAGTTGCCGCCCAATGAACTGCAAGTTATTTAGATTTATAAGAATAAAACAATATGTTTTAGTTATTCGCTTACAGGTAGGTTAATGGAAGAGAGAATAAACTTCGTGGAATAGTCCCTGTTATACTGCAGAACGTAATGTCGCTAAAACCAGGTTGATAAAACACCATGAACAATAGGTATGTCAGGAGCAAAGGAAATAAGAACGTACAAGTTTTTTAGATTTTTTAATTTTCCAATGTCGGCAGGAAGCTTTCCTGTAAAATCATTGCTCCCAAGGTTTAGCAAATTAAGCTCAATCAGATCCCATACATTTGGAAGAGGTCCTGAGAATTTGTTTAGTTCTAATTCTCTGAGAATAACAGTAAGTGAGAATCAAGAAACAGCTGCCATACAGTGACTTAAGTTTAGTCAGATTAGCAATCTTTGGAGATATACTTCCTGTTAACCCTCCTGTAAATGAAGAACCTTTCCTTCTCTTATTTATGTTTAGACGTCTAGAGTTTAAGTAAAGGATTAATACCGGAAAGTTTAAACAAGGCAATTAGTGAGGATACAAAGACTCCAAGTTTGTAAGTTGATAAATGCTGTCAGGAACTGGGCCAGAGAGATAATTCAAACTCAAGTCTCTTTAACATTGTCATATAAGTATTACAACAAAAGGGAAACCTGGCATATCGTACAAAGACATCAAACCAGTAAGAGTACCAATAGAGTTTGGTATTGCGCCAGTGATTTTGTTGTTTCCAAGGTTTCTAAAACAGGTTAAACGTTCGTCAATCAACACAAACGTACAGGACGTTAATGTCCTTCAATTTCGCAAAACTATCAGGTATAGTACCATCGATCTTATTATTGTCCATGAATCTGGTTAACAACCATCTTAGCGATCAACATGTTTCAAAAAAAAAAAAAAAAAGCAAACTTACATTTTTTCCATTCTTGTGAATCGCGAAAAATCGAAATCGTTGAGCTTCCCTGACAAGTTATTGCCAGGAAAGTTCCTATACTATGTTAGAGTTGAAATAAATCATCACGTGATCATACAGCTGAAAAACATGGTAAAGCTGTGGACCAGGATCCACTCTACATGCTAAACGTGTTACTAGTTAAACCCTCACGTGGTTTATAGCGTAGTCACGTGATTACCTATCCCTTTCCACACTCCCATAAGACACGGGTCTCCTTGTAGCCAATTCAACTTGTCAGTCCACCCATCGCCGTTAAAGTTCGTGTAAAAGTCACGAAGCGCTTGAACTAGTGCTTCCAGTTATAGATTCGCGTTTAAAGGTTATTGTACCTTCTGATGGGTCTGTTTCAGCTCCTTGAGCTATTGACATGAATAAATAGATTAACAGGAGCATGTTATGAAGAGTTAAAAGCAATTTGCAGGCCGTCAGGTCTTCCAAAGTACAAACTGTTAAAAAAACTTTTTGTTGGAATTGTCACTCGCTTAGTCTCTTCTTTTTCAGGGTTCATTCACAATGGGCGGGTGTTGTGGTGTTGGTGTTAAACACGAGGTACTCAGTCCAGAAGAAAAGCGCGCCAGAAGAGAACAACAGGCGACTGCGGCTGAAAAGCGTTACAAAGCAGAAGCGACGCGTGGAGGAGGAGGCAAGTATATTCAGAGCGTAAACAATTGCTCTGACATTGTAAATGTAGGAAAAATAAGCAAAAAGCTCGAAAAACAACGGCGCACAGGTGTAGCAGACGAGAAAACGCCATTAACGCACTCTAGCAAATTAAAGGTAAAAACCGTTTCACTATTTGTACGTACTGACTTCCCAAGTGGACTGTGGAACCGTAGAACATTAAAAACAATGCCTTGTCGTGTATGACAAGTGACACGAACTAAACGGAAGTAAAGTTTTTTGTACAGCCAGGCTTGGTTTCCATCGATTCTCTGCCCTACATCATTTTTGCGTACAGTACGCTCAACTATACCCTTTTCTAGCGCATAAAAGGAAGTAGAGGGTTTCTTTGTTAAACGCTTTAACAAAGCATTGAGCAGGGTTTCGTTAACCTAGGCTACTTGCTTACTTTGAAGCAAATTAAGTAAGAAGGCGACTAAAACAAACGAAAAACCAAATTTGTTCTCCGTAGTAATTGCATCTTCGCAAAATATACGCGATGAACACTACAGTGTCAAACCTGACGCTAACCGAAATGGTAGCTCTTCAGAGCGCTCAAATACAACTTCTCAATGATAGCTTTAATATGCTATCAGCACAACAAGCTGCTGCTACTCAACAGATTGACGTTGGTTGGACGCTATTATGCGGTTTTCTAGTTTTATGTACGCACTATACTTTAAAAATCCCCTCAGCGTTCCTTTTACCACATAAATGCATTGCACGGTAGTGAACATGAGTTGTGAACGCAGTAAAGGTGAATTACTCATTATTATTGTGAATAGCACCAAACGCACTCGTTTCGTTGCTACAATAGGGTTCTATGCTTCCAACTCCGATTTTCTTTTTTAAAGCAAAATAACCTAAAAGTATTGTATTGGTAGCCCTTTTGCTGCATAAGAACAAAAGACAGTATATCTTTTTAAAGCAATTCGAATTCAAACTTGGAAACTTTAGTTTTTCCACTTTTTTTTTTTGATTTACGGTTTTTGTCGTTGACAAGATTCTTTTTTAGTTATGCAAGCCGGATTCACTATGCTTGAAGCAGGAGCTGTCCGTTATAAATTTATTGGGGTATGTAGGATTTTATACAACCATTAGATTTCGCAAATCCTGAATTTGTTTTAATTTTATCCAATAACACATTTTTGACCTCTTTCTTGTAGTCTATCTTATTGAAGAATATCACTGATCAAGTTGTCGCTTGTATTGCTTTCTATTTATTCGGATACGCGTTCGCTTTTGGATTTGGAGGTGCTAGTAATCCGTTCATCGTACGTTTTTTCACATCTCTGAAATACACAACATTTGGTTCGTCACTCATGCGGTAATAGGGTCTTAAATTTTTCGCTTTAACTGATGTGGATGATCCTGTTGCTACAGCTGACGATGCTTATACGCCGTCATTTCACCATTTCTTCTTTCAATTCACATTTGCATCCACTGCAGCAACAATAGGTAAGTCTCTCCGCGCAATACGCGTCTTTTCAACAATATTATTATTACTTACTCTCTATCTAACTAGTCAGCGGTGCTTTGGCTGAACGTATGAGATTGAGTGGATACTTATCTTTCACTGCAGCGTCTACTCTTATTATTTATCCTATTGCAACCCACTGGGTGAGATACTTACTCTTGTCTTGTTACAACTAATTATCTCAAAGGTGTGGAGTGTTGAAGGCTGGTTGACCGCATACAGACCAGACCCTATTCTCTTTGGTAACGGCTTTTTGGATTTTGCAGGTGCCGCTGTTGTCCACATGAACGGTGGTCTCCTTGGACTTATTGGTGCTTGGATAGTTGGTAAGCTACATTAAAAATGACTTTCAGCTCACCAGAATGTTAACAGGACCTCGTTTTGGTGTCAACAATCCTCACTACAAAAGTCAGTTTGTAGAGAATAATGTAGTATATGTCACCTTGGGTACTATGATTCTATGGCTTGGTTGGTATGGATTCAACTGTGGATCAGCATTCCTAACTTCTGGTGTTGGTCTTGTAGGCAAAATTGCTGGTAAGCTATTGTTTGTTTGTGACTATGTTAGCGTTTTCTGATGATACTTATAGTCAACACTACCATTTGTGGTGTAGTAGCTTCATTCACAGCGTTAGTAATCGCAAGGTTATTCACAAAGAAATGGGATTTGGTGGTAAGTTGGTTGTTTTTTCTTGCTCAGTTGTGACATTTTTATTGAATTGTTTAGGCTTGCCTAAATGGTTTATTGGCCGGTCTTGTTGCAAGTACATCGTGTTGTCCATTTATCGAACCTTGGGCAGCTATTGTAAGTATTCAAACATGGAAGGATATTGATTACTTTGTTTTAGATTGTTGGAGTTCTTGGTGGTATTACATACTACTTTTTTGCCAAGCTTGTTGCTTGGGTTAAGATTGATGACCCTCTTGAGGCATCAGCTGTTCATTTCGCTTGTGGTGTACTTTCTTTGCTCATGACTGGTCTTTTCGCTACCAAGGTATGCCACCCACCTTAGTGGATTCGTAATTATAACATTCTCCGACAGGCAAATGTTGAGCTTACACTTGGACGTCCTGCTGATGGTTTTGGATTGTTCATGGGCGGCGGAGGAAAACAAATAGCTCTTCAGGCTATCGGTACGTATATGCAACTAAGATGAGTATACTTGACTCACTTTTGTACAGGCGCTGTGGCTATGTCTGTCTGGTTTATAGCGCTTGGATTTCCAACGTTTTATATTCTTAAATTTATTGGCATCCTCCGTGTGTCATCACTCACCGGTACATTACTTTTTTAGTATTATCTTTAACTACAATCCACTTACTTTCTATCTGTCTAGAAACTTCTGTAACAGATGAAATGACTGTGGCAAATGTAGCAGCACAAAGACCACAAATAGCAAAAGCAGATAAAGGAGCACTTGGAGAATCGGTATTACAGTCTTTCAGCCTGTTTTTTTGCTCGAAACAATTGTACTTTCTTTTTTTTATTAATGGTGTTTTGCAGTCTTCGGATGAAGCTGAAGTTGCTGTGCCTACAATTACAATAGCTGGAAACCGACCTTCTGTTAACAAAGGTAAACCAGAAATTGCTATTTCTATGGGTGCTATGGTTAGCTATGATGGTGAAGAAGGATCAGATTCTTCAGATGACTATCAATAAGTTATTACAATTTACTAATAATAATAAAGTAGTTAATGTCACGTTACTCCTGTTTTTTTTGAGTTACAAATCATCCACTTTCGTAAAACTTTCGTGAAAGCTCTAAAATAGTGTTGAATTAATATGTTCTGAGTGACCGAATTGGTACAAAATAGGTTTGAAGCATAAAATCTGCAAAATAATCACGTGTAAAAAAAAAAATAGATTAAACTTGGAACGAATCATGAAGTAGCGAGCAGAAGGGATTTATTAGACACCTTTAGAACATTCGTTCGTGGTTTGAATTCAAGAAAAAAAATGAACACTGCTACCTTACTTGTTGATGCTCGGATACGATTGTAAGAAATCAATCATATTCTTTATGTAAGCTTTATCTACTTTACGTCTTGTAACATATGCATCTTGCTTTCCTAACCTGCACTGATACGATATGTCAGGACCATAAAGGCCGCCTAAAAAAAAATTAAACAACAATCAACACAGAGCAATCAGCTAAAATTATTTTTACATACCTGCAAGATACATTATTATTGGTCGTAGGTAATCCATCTTTTCATAATAGATGAAGGTCGATGGATTGTTGTAGGCAAGCCAAGGCTCCCAGCACGTTTTATGAGTTGCTCTGATACCCACTTACTTTGTGAATAACCTGAAGATGGCAGCATTTCAGAAGGAGTACAGGTAGTTCCTTCATGAGGATTTTGAGCTGAGTGAGGAAGCACTCCAATCGTAGATATATAGTGAAAAACTTTTAGATGATCCGAAGATGCTATCTCAAGCAATTCTATCTCCTTGTCAGTGATGTTTAGAGATTTATAGGCAAAAAATCGTACTTATTGTAGAGTCTACGTTGATAGTTTTTAGTTTTTCGTAAGGTAGCAGAGCATTGAGATCAGCTGCACAATGAAAAATCTCGTCAACCTGGGTAAATTTTAGAATTCATAATTCATAGTACAGCTTTGAACGTACTGTTGTTTCAAGCATTTTAAGGGTTTCTTTTGAAAGTCCGAAATCACTTTTTAATAAATCTGAAGCATATACTTTTATCCTTTCGTCATAGTCTTTCTCCCAAGGGATACGATAAAACTCAAACTTTTTTCTAAACGTAGTGTTGTTAAACATCAATTGAAATTAGACAATCTCTGCATACTTTATACGTTCTTTTGCCGCCTCATTATTACTGCCACGCACAAGACAATATGTTATAGTTCTGCTATCCTCTTTGAGTATATCATCAAGCAAAAAAGCGCCAAGAAAACCGGTTGCGCCGGTCAACAGCACATGTTTATGTTTTCGTTTATAGTCACCAGCAACTTCGACAGCTTTTACTATTGATGCACGTAGTTCATCAGGCAAAACACTATCCCTTGCAAGTGTGATTGACGAAACAGAATCGGGGCTATTGAATACATTCGCCTTTGTTTTAGCAATAAACTCAGCAATTGATCCTGCTGCAGATGTCTGCTGCTCCAACAGCATTTGAATAGGTACATCAATATTGAACTTTTCTTTCAGCACATTTGCAATTTTAATAGCACTCAAAGAATCTATTGCAAACGTAAGTGGCTAATACATTAAAAGCAAAAGGAAATAAACCATTTTAATAAAAATAAAGTAACCACGTGATTCACTTTCATCCGCAAAAGAATGAGAAAAAAATGAGAAAAAAGTTGCGTGTACCCAAGTGAATGCCCTGATCTTCACCAAGAATGTCTGCAACAATAGACTTCATATCACCAACATCTCCTTTTATATTATTCTCAACCGCTTCGTACAAGGCATTGACAGAACTTTCGAAATGTACACGAAGCTTAGGTCTTGATTTCTTCATAGTTAGTGTTAACAGCCCAAGCTCTTTGAATCCTTCTTTTGAAAAATGAACTAAGCGAGGTATTTCGTATCCATTAAGCTGTGATGCCTTCCCAGTGGTCACAAGGAGGTTGAGAATATACTTCATGAAAGACCTAGACCTCATCGCTCTTGCCTAAGCTTTGGGTCAAACTTGTTGAACGTTGTTTTTAATACTGCTATTACACAAACGTACAGGGTCCATATTATTGTTTAATGCCCATAACTGATATATTTTTGTATCTGGTACAATCACAGCAACAATAAAAGGTTGTAACGAGTTACCATGAATAAAGATATCTTGAATAATAGGTATTTTGATAAAAATATTCTCAAGCCTCTCAGGTCTAGTTTTTAAGAGTAAGACTGACTGGTTCAACTTGATCAACCTAAATACGTACGCAACAAACTCTCCTTGAGCAAGTTTAAAGTAAGATTTACGTCTATCTATCACTTGAATTTTTCCACTGCCTTGAAACTGAAGTCAGCTTTCAACAGTAAACCTGTCTATTAACATACTTCTCTCCTCTACAATATCTCCAGTTCTGAAGTACCCATCTTTATCGAAAACCTCTGTACTAATTCAAATCAATTTAAGGTAAAAAAAACAGGGACGCTTACGTTGCTTCTTCATCACCGTAATAGCCAGAAAACTAAAATAAAAAAAAAATGGTTAACAACATTACAGATTTGCTGTTTTCTTACCATGGTCCCTGTCTTTACTAGTAATTCACCTCTTGGTGGATTACCATCTTTGAAATAGCCCAATTCTGGTACACTCTCTAGTTTATAGTCCACATATATACTTCCATTACTACACAGCGAGCCAGCTTCTGTAATTCCATAACCATTATAAAATTTGGCTTTCGGGAAAGCAAGTCTTAAAAACCGTGTTACAGCATCACTTGAAGCTGCTCCACCGGTTGTTCTAATTAAATAAGCTTTATATACGTCATAAGAAATCCTACATGACAGAGCATCTGTTGCCTACAACGGCACTGAAGGATTTTATAATCTGTGTCTTTATATCTCTTTTTTTCTGAAAGGTAGGAACAAAGTTAATACATAGGTCTTGTAGTTTGTTCTCTACTTACTCTTTCGTCTGTGATATTTGCTGTACGCTCCTCTAGTCTCTTCGTAAACTCTTGGTAGAGAACTGTCCATAGTCTGGCGTAAATGAGTACACCATATTGTTGCTCTTAACAAGTACCTAGGTGGTGCACCAAAACGAGAAGGTCGAATCTTTGCTACTTCCTCAAATATTTGGCCCATGGGTACTGCGACTATTGCTGTCTTTCCTCCACATAAAAGTGTACTATGTACGATCAACCTATCAGAAGCATGTGCTAAAGGGAGGTACGACACATTCTAAAACAATACATTTAAAATAACACCTATAAACACTCGATTCCTTACAACTCTGAACACTAGTTTTCCAGCTGGTGTTAACACAGAACAAATATCATTCCTGAAAGCTTGCTCACTCATCATCACGCCCTATTAAACTTAGTATATTAATGAGGCAGTCATCTAGGGATGAGTTAAAAAACCTTTGGTTTTCCAGTAGAACCAGAAGTAGAAATGATTGTCACGACATCTTTGTCATCTGTCTTGACAAGTTCAAATTTTTTCACATCCCCTTTATCCTCAACGTCCTTTATACTCATTACTGTAACAAAACCCTTCAACTTCTCTTTGATTTCATCGTCACAATCCTCAAAAAGAATAACTAGCTTTAGTTTTGGTGTTGAGTCTATTACAGACACTAAATTTTCGAGTTGAGTGTTTGATAGAGCAATACTCGTCAATCCCATGTGATTTATACTGTACTTTAAAATCTCAGCATCTAATTTATATAAGCAGGCAAAAACATGAAGATTGTGAGAATGCAAAAATGTAATTTTCAGCACATTGAATACGTCGTGCTTGATTGTCACGGTCAATATACGTACCTACGGTGTAGTGTATAGGCACCACTATTACTGATTGTGTGATTGCAGCAAAATCAGTGATTATCCATGGAAGAGAATTCTCTCCGCAAATACCTGAATATTTTCTTTAATAAAACTATTACTAATGATTCCTGTATGTACCTATACTATCACGTTTTTTTATACCAACTTCTGAAAATCCTGATGCTACACATTTTATTCTATCCCATACATCACGGTATGTGAAGTACTTATATTTTTGTTGCCCTTCTTCCCTAGTGCCGAAACTTTGTCTGTCTCCGTATTGTTGAAAACAGTTTCTAAAGAAATCAGTGATCAGAACGGGAAATACGTCTCAGTATTCTTACCTAATGGTCTCAGCATATGATAGACTTTTAATCTTTGACGGAAGTACAGTAGGAAAAACTACTTAAAGTAAGCAAGCTCAAAAACAAACTGATTCGTTGCAGACTCCAAGCTTACCAAATTCGCATTCCATCTCATGTTCTTGTTTCTTTGACATATAACACTCATCGCATAGATCATAGTCTGGTCTTACAGTACAATTCCATCTAATAACAACATGTTAAAACCAGACACCTGTGTGTGTATTTCTCAACATTGTAAAAAAACACGTGAGCTGTTACCTGTATTGGTCCTCATGGGGTATTAGCTTCTTTCTGCAGCCATCGCAAAAATAGTCAACGTACCACCATTCTTTATCAGCTTGAGCAAGTTTTGAAGCAAAGGCATCCTCTGGATCCCTCAAGGTTAAAGTCGTTGTTGTTTCATGAGATCCACCTGACCTCAACAAATCATCTCTGGAAGAATCCAAAGACTTTTTTAAAGACTGTCTAGACATAACACGGATTATTTGCTTTGGTGGAGGGTTACCCAAATCAGCGTCATATCTTATCCCAAGCTCATCACATTGTTTTCGCGTTCGTTTATAAAAGTATTTTTCGCATTGGAACCCTTTTTGGGAGAATAAGTATGTTTGCACTGAACAAGTTTCCAAAAAAAAATAAACCACGTGATACTCCAAGTGAATGTACCTTCTATTTTACTCTTATCCAAAGGATCATTTATGATCAGTGTGCATTTAAATGTACCACTTTGTACCTGCATACAAAACGATGTTAAAAACGTGTTCATTCACGTGATCTTAACTTTTTTTAGTTTGTCAACTGCTGACTCAGTTCCAAGTGATGGCTTCAAAACACTACGCTATATTGAGATCCCAAAGTGACATTTATGGAACGTACGCAAAGTTTGTGATGCCCTGAATTGCTTTGTTCAATAAATCGTAAAACGTGCTCTGCACAGGTTCACTAGGTTGTTTCTACATAAAACCAAGTTAGTTTTTTTATCTGAATTTTTTTTGGAGGCGTCAGCTGTTTCAAACCATACTTTGAACTCAATTTCTGGAATCTCCACAGATGCTGAACGAGACAGAATAACAATAGCCTATTTAATGTCACAAAAGCGTTATTTTACGCTTCGCACCTTTAAATGGTCCACAGAGAATATAGGGCACACCAAGCAAGCGCCATATTTAGCTAGAGGAACATCTACAACAAAATGAGCCCTAAAGGTTGTAAAAATGCCTCAAAGTACTTGTATCCTTTTCTGGCTCCAATATTGATTCTTTTGACGCCTCTATGACAAAGTTACACTGCAATGTAACTACAAGGTATAACGTACTATCTCCCATACTCTAGAACGTTTGATTATGTTATCTCAATAGTAGTATGATCAAATGAGAGCTTAGATTGCTGTTTCAGCGTTTTTCAACGAAAGTATTGTTCAAGAAGCAATAGCTAAATGTACGTTAAAATGTTTGTTTGGTTTATTCGACTTAAGCAAGCTTAAATACAGGCGATCAGCGATACAGTGTAGTACAACACAAGCTGTCCATCGAGCTTGGGGAAAGCCTCTAGATGACGTTAAAAATATCTTTTTACACAGTCACTATAATCCCAATTGTACGGCTTAAACACAGCCCAAAAAGTTGTTGTACAACACTGAAACGTTGCACGTGCAGTCTTATTTCAAAAGTTTAGCTAGCCTTGGAAAGTCATACAACACTTATTTCCTGGTTTATTCTTAACATAGAATGTATTTCAGACAGTTGTATTAATCTACTACAAAACGTTTTCAATGTATGAACCTTTCAACACGCCGAGACCAACACTAGTCACGTTATGCATGTGTCTCATTTTTAATTCGTGAACACCAAAAAGAGCAGCAATGCCTACATCAGTAACATTATAAAGACTCTCAAGAAATATAGTGTGGACACCTGCCAAAGCTTGAATACCTTCATCAGTAATCTTATTACTGTGAACCATGTCAAAAATGAAAATTGAATGGACACCTTTGAGCGCTTTAAGTCCTTCATCTGTTACTGAAGTACCTCCCATGTATATTGTATGAACACCTGAAAGATGTTTAACACCTTCATCTGTTATCTGAGAACAGTTATGAAGACTTATTTCATGTACACCTGCGAATACTTTAAGGTTTTCATCTGCTATTCTTGTCTTACTTAGACGTATTGAATGAACTCCAGCAAGTGATTCAATACCTTTTCCAGTTATATTTCTACACCAATTTTTTTTTTTTTTTTTTTTTTAAATCTTTGGTTTTTATTACGAGATGTCTCACCATCCAGTTGTTACAACTTTACACAAGTACAATGAATTACACATAGTGGAGCACGTTTCCGCGTTAAGGGTTTGAACCTTTCCATTCTCATGACCAAGCGGTTTTTGCAATGGTTGTCTCTCTTTTGTAGGTAACATCGCCTGTAGCTGAGGGGGTGGGACAGCCAATTATTTTATTAACCTTGCCTCGATCACAGGGAGGAGTTTATTTTTACGGGGTACTCCAGTACTCATCTGGCGCACACAGTTCAAATTTCCCGTGAGGGGATTTGAACCGGTGACAATCAAATACGAATTATGTGTTTTTACCACTTAACCACAAGCGACTGCCCCCTTATTTCTACACCAATTAAGATTTATAGAGTGCACTCCAGCAAGAGCCTTTAATGTTGAGTCATCAATATCAAGATTTTTTAGGTTGATTTTTTTAACACCTGTTAGACATTTAATTTCAGGAAAAGGTACTTCACGGTATACTGAAAGATGAGAAAGATCAATATGTTTGACACCAGATAATTTAACAAGATGCTGTTTTTGCATTTCATACCCTATCATTGTACGTCTCATTATACCTTTGTACTGTGATATCAAATCAACATCTAAAGGGTTTGATATGGTAGCCTTAATGTAGCCAATATGGTCGTGAATAATATCAGAGAAAACGTGATTTAGTTGTACCATCTTGTATCGTAATGTATCCGGAGAGATTTCAGTAAGAAGCATTAACAACTCGATAGGCAAGCTTGTTATATTAACGCAGGTGCTTTCGATGCTACCAGACAGTCAGATGGGGTTTTGAAGGTTGTTTTTGTAAAAAACAGCTAAAACATAGTGTATCGGTCAGAGTGTTACACGTCTTTGCTTTTGGCGCAATGAAAAACGCACACAAGGTCGGTCAGCAATTTGTTAACTGTTTCAGCCATAAGTGGCAGCAACAGTAAGGTTATATATATATATATTGTTTGCTTATTTAAGAGGTATGTTATGACGCGGTAGGAAATTCGCGGAGGATTTTCTTAGTGCAACATGACTTAACGATTCGAAAATTTTACAATTAAAAGCATGTGACTTGGTCCATTGAAATTTTTTTTTGTATTTACACCTTTTTAAAGTTACACCTAATACGTTAGGCCTTGAGAGCATCTTAAATTGAGATCAAGCCTCCGCTTCGCTACTTAAATTTTCAGGTTTTTCACCTTCATTCTCTTCTGGACCTGTCATATCAGTATCATCATCTGATACATCATCACCAGTAGAGCCATCCTTGGTTAATATTCTAACCAAACAAAAAAACGTTAGTCGTTGTGTTTTTTTTTGAAGAGAGGCTTTGAAATGGCCTATAGCTTGCTGTACCCTGCTTCAGGAGGCATAAATGGCTTCGCGTAAATATTAATACTTTCTCTAACTATTGCCGGTCCACCACCGTATGTATCATGGAAAAATAGCCAGACCTCTTCTACGACGCCACGATAATGCGCCCGCCTCTTTAGATTTTCTTTTGGTGTAATACCATCATCCATCAACAAAGAATCATTTGAAATAGGTCCAGGAGGTATATCTGTCTTTTCTGTACATATAAACTCACGCCAAGCGCATAACCACTCTTGGTGTATCAAATACCAGAATTCTCCTGGCCTTAACGTAAGTCTATCGAGCGTCCTTATACGATTACACTCTTTAGAACGTCGTTTAGCAAGAGCGACTTTATCCTAAATGAGAAAAAGAGAATTAGTTCAAAATCGCTCAAACTAACTAAAAAAACGCACCACACAGACAGAACAAGCGCCTTTAGAAGGATCTAGAACAACTCCGCCGTAATTATCAATAAATTCATCTCCAACAGACCTAGGAAGCTAAAAAAACCGTCAAATAAGTGTGCTAGCTATTGAAGTGGTTCTTTAACACACCTCTACAATTCGGTCTTGTAATGATTCAAAAATTGATTTCTCTATGTTACCGTGTTTGCACAGTATATCAGCGTTTGTTATTGGTCCTGGGTCTACTAAAGTACGCCACTTATGAAACCATAGCTTAGATACATAGACAGCATGATCATTATTTGTTATCTGTTCATCCAAGTAATCTTGTCTGTATTGTTTAATAGTTGCCATTACACGCGCTCGTTCATCCTATTAGTACGTTAGCACGTAAAAGTGATTTAAATGATGACGTACCAATTTTGTTGGAGAATCTTTACGCACGTAAACCAACACGTAGGCTTCAACATTCTCAACTAATTACTAGTTAGTACAACTGTTTTTAGTACTAAATAAAGATTAAAATACCTTCTCTTGCAGATACTTCTCTTACATGAGAGTCATCATACTCATACCACTTGTTACTTACGCGATTTCTACAATAAGCAACATAATGGCCACCTATTTGACGTGTTATATTCACTGAATTTGAGAAACTCGGATTGAAACGTTTTCTCAAAAAATCGTACCATTTAGGCTTCCACGATGATTAATTACACCGACACAATTATACAATGTTGACAATGAGCTATCTTTTACCAGTTCTCGCGTACAAAACGGAGCAAGATTAAGATTGTTCAAAGGAAAACTAATATGATCTGATAGCTTACTGCCAAAGTAACTATCATATTTAAACCGTTTTACATGCACAGTTAAAACCTAAAAGTTGCGCGTAAATAATAGATTTTTTGTATTCCTTCGCAACTAATCAAAAAAGCTACATACTTGAGGAACTTTGGCTATGGCAAACTCCTTTCTGGCTTCGCTGTACTTTTTACATTTTTCGCAAAGATACTTATCACGCCCAACAAGTTCGTCAGGGCAACAAAATCCATGTAACAAATCAATCAACTTGAACTTTCGAGTTGAGAATCTGGAAGAAAAAGGTTAACTTCCTTCATCACCTTAAAAACAACGCAAGTACCCTACTAAATTGCTAAATGACGCAAAGAAACCTTCTTTAACTTGAATAGCTTCTTTTCCCATCTCTTCTAGTCTCTTGGATATTTTCTCTCTTAATTTACGGTTGGGCAAGCTAAGAGATACTTCAAAGAAGGTTTGAGCGCAATCTGATATTTCCTTGCACTGAAGGCAAAAAATTCGACTTCGAAGAACACCACCAAACACGTTTTCGAGCACAGAGTCGTATGTTATCCGCCTACGTGTTTCTTTCGCTTCTTGTTCTGTATCATTTGTCGAAGAATTTGTACTCACTTCAGACGAAGCATCTACTGCTGTTTCTTCAGGTGTTTGCTCGTTTTTGTGATTCTTCAATTCTTCAGCATCTTTAATTTTTTTAGCCTTTTGAGCCTTCATGGCCTAAGAAATTTACGTTAACAGCACCCAAGACAATTTAACATGATAGTTGCACTTACGCGTTCTACAGATTCTGGGATTTCGTCTTGCAATTTATCTGATAAATACCCAATAATCGTCCGTAGAGCCTCTTGAGCATCCTAAAAAATCATTTTAACGATTTTTCGGCAATTTTAAGCGACAGTTTTCGCTGCTAAATGTATTCTCGTCTTTTTTTTTCTGTTTCACTAAAACAAACAAAAATACACAAAAGATGCTAGCTTACTTGTTGTGCGAATCCTCTAAAGATCGGGTTTATAAATGCCAAGCTTCTAAAAACATTCTTTGGCGCTATACTACGGCTAAAAAAAATCACGTGAGCATACCGAGCGCAGCAAAAAAAAATCAAAAAAAAAAAAGAATAATTATACTTACTAGGAACCAGACCACATGGCATTCATAAACTGTGCCATATCGATAGCTAATTTAGCTTTTCTTCCACTAAAATGGGTACCACAATGCGCGAAATAGTCGGTAAAAGGAGGTGTATTACTTAGAGTCTGCAACGCTGAATTGAGGAAACAAGTGTTGCCTAGATTAACAAGTCCTACAAGACCTGTAATACAAATTAGTTTTTATTCTCGAGGGCAGGTGTGGCAATGTTTTATGTCCTAAGGAATATCTAGGGCTTTTTTTTTTCAACTCAAGAATTTATCAAAAAAAACGTGCCTACACTCTTACTAGAGTACTTATTTTTCTCGTCTTTTGGCTATAGAGGTGTATTAGCGTATAGATGCGTGTGGCCGGATAAATGATGGGAGGTTATTTTTCTCGTTTATAAACGGTCGGTGTTGGTTTGTAGAATTAAAATCCGTTTTAAACTCTCATGTGGTACGCACGATAGGAGGTAGAAACGCTTCTTGAACTTTGAGGAGTAATTTTCCCAATGGCTTCGTTTCACTCACAGTTACATAGTCGTCGCATGCGTAGCACCAGATCTGCCCGTTGGAGAGATTTATACACACATTGTGCTGAAAGAAATTAATAAATTGCGGTTTTACCAGTGCTGGTCGCCCACGTACTCCTGTTTCTTTTTGATGCGTCAAGAAGTGTTTATTTTTTTGCCTACCACAACCAACGAAATTACATTCGCTCTAACTCCATGAATATAAGTCTCTAGTGTAGTTTTACGTACTCTCAAGCAAGACCAGAGAAAAGGAGGAGAACAATCGCATTTTGCGCATGTCACGCTGTTCTTTTTTGTTCGTAGTATCGCCTGGGCGATTAATATTAAGAGGTTGTTTAAATAACAGCAATGTCATACCCCAATTTGTTTATACTTCTCAATTAGCTCGTCAGGCTCAACTGAGCTTAAATACTCGGAGATGTGATCACACATGCTGTTCAAAACATCACAGCAAGCTTTTTAATTAACACTGTTGATGAAAGGAATGTGCTTGACCATCAGTTACATGTAACACGTTGCTCTTTTACACTTGCAGAATTACACTTTTTTAAAGTATCCCCACGCATAACAAAACGCAATTATCGAGCATTTTAGTTTTGTATTAGATTTCTTTTTTACAAAAACATGCAGATGTCATAAATATTATTACTGTCGCCCTTCTACAAGGAGAATGTGCCAGCTACAGGTGTATGAGAATACGAAACAAGAAATGTTCTGTCATACCCGAATTTTGTTTTAAACGGTTCTGTTGGGACATTGAGAGGCTGTGAGAACGCTTTTTCTTGAAATGCGCCTACCATTGATCCGCGAACCATCCAACCCAAATCACCTCCACGGCGTGCCTTATCTTCTGACAGCTCTTTGGCTACATCAGCGAATGCCTCACCGTTCTTAATACGCTCGTGTGCTTGTTGACACTTTGCAAGCTTCTCACATAGTACGTGTCTCACCTTACGACAATAAACATACCTTTGAGCATATAAAAACGTACCTTGACCTTTGTACCGCCTGTCTTTCCTTTTCCGCCTCCTTGGGCGTCGTTACCACCTTTACCACCTTTATTACCGCCTTTGTTGCCTTTGTTACCCTTTTTACGCGGCATTGTACAACGAGAAAGAGACAAAAGACGAAAAAGAAACTTAACTGAAACAGACTTGAACTGAAAACTAGTACTAGAACACAAAATAAAAATTTACAACGTCAGTTTGATTCATTCTCCTACAACCGTACACGGTCATCGTAATGATCATTTGGCTGTTTAACTTCAACGTGAAATTGCCTCAACACTACAGGTTTATACTGTGATACGCATGTCTGCCTTTGTATTCGTTGTAGGAATTCGACCAATACCTCATCTTTTTGAATATTATCAAGTAGTGGCTCAGCCGCTGTAGCATGGTGAACCTATCGATGCCAAGTGTTAGAAAAGCGTGTTGAAAGAAATTTTTAGAAACAACAAAAAACTTGTCGTTAGTGCTCTACATGCGCGTAGTGTACACGTACATTTCCATCAGTGAATTTATACGATATGATCCAATTCATGCCTCCATTTTTGTATCTTGAAGTCTGTAGCCGCACCAGAAACGTGCTGGGTTTCATTTTCTGTAAACATAGTTCTGCATTATCACGTGATAAAAAGAAGATATACCTTTTGTTAAAAAAACCAGTTAGCCAAGACGAGAGTGAGAAAAAAAGACTTTCACCGTAAATCAAAGCGAGAATTTTATGGGAAAGAGTAACTTTCAATAAAAAACGTGGGCTCAACAAAACTAACTTGTTTAAAAGCAAGGCAATCAACAAAAAATTTAGCTTGAAAGCGCTGAAAATTATAACGAAGTGTCGTTGGAAAAATTAAAAAAATTGTAAACAACAAAAAGGTAGTACCCAGCTTTCTTCAACTCTGTCATATTTTTTACTCGTAGTTTATTAAGAGCAAGTCCAAACCACTCCCAAAGGTAAGAGAAGTGTTTGTTTTGTATATGATTAAAGTTGATTGAACTAAACTTAGGACCAAGGATGTGATCTCGTAAAAAGTCGTAATCGTAGTCTTGAAGCAATCTAAGAAAAAAAAAACAGTTAGGAAAAAACAAGATCTATTTTTAATACCCTGCGTATCCATGTCTTTGTAGTATACGCTCTATCTTTTTACTCAGCTCAGTGAATGTAACAGTACGATCCACTGCTCTGCTGAACACTACAAGCTTAGTGTCAATGGTGAAAATCTATTTCATTGTCTTTTCCAAAAAATATACAAAATGTCTCTCAAAGGTGCGTACTGTCCATTCTTAGAAGCTCTTTAATACCATCAGCAAATTGCTTCGAGTAATTTGATAATACAATGATAGGCAATTCCTGAGAGCATATATTTGTTTCAATGATACCTTGACCAGGTACTATCACGTGTAATGTAAATTTAAGTTTTTCAGCTTTCTTCCCTGAAGAGTTCGGGAAGTACAGGTTCTAAACAAAGTGTTAAAAACAAAGCGCACTCACTAAAACCAATAATAAAAAATAAAGCGGTTGTAGGTAAAGAAATAATACGATCTAAACAAGTGCAAAGCAAATGTTAAACTCACGTCAAAGCTGACAAGTAACTCGTTAATATTCATGTCTTGGTCACCGTTCCAAAGCTTAATGATACAGTTCGCACGGACCGTAAAGCGAACATTATTATGAAGTAACCATGGAACAAGGTCTCCGCGCCCGTGCAAACCATCAAGGAATAGACGTATTGGTGTATCTAATTCCTTTTTATGTGTAGCAAGCACGCCATCAAGAAGATCAGGTGTAGCAAGACGTAAATATGCTGTACTTCCTAATCTCCTAAACCAATAAATTAACTTCCCGACTCATAAACACGTGGTATAAATCAAAAATAATCGACAGAAAAAGTTAACAACATAAAAGTTGCAACTTGCGTTTTCTTTCATTGTGTTTAAAGCTGTTTTCAGTTCCTAGATGATTATACGCACTGTAATACTTCTCTAGCAGTGACTCTATATGTATGCGCTCTTTTGTGAGGAGGACCGTCTAAAGGAACCACGTCTTCGCAATAAAAAGGCTGTTTACGCTTTTGTGCTGCGTGAGGTGATAACATTTTATCATTCCTCTGCGCTTGCTCATTGTTCCAAGTAACATTATCCTAAAAACGATATTTAGAACCCTTCACCAAAAAGTTATTGTAATACTAAAAATAATTATTATTTTAATAATATCACGTGATAAAAAACGTAAAAACGTTTAGCAAACCGCTTGTTTCCTCAAAAAAAAAAGTTGGTTTGTTTTTTGCTTCCGTAAACAATTTCAAACATCGTACAGCATTTTGTGAGATATTAGGTTGTAGATTCTGATCAAAGCCAACCTGCGGGAACATATTGTTTCGTTCAGGACCAGGTAAATAGTCTTGAGTTTGCTTTGGTGGGTCTGTAGGAACGTGGCTTTCCAAAGCGGCGCTGTATAAAGTGAATTCGGTTTGTGGAGCAGTGTAATTGGTAGGATGGTCAAGTGGTCCTAATTCATCGTAAGGGCCCCTGCTAACATCCATTGGAGACGAAGGAGGGCAAGGGGCGTAAGGGTAAGCCATTAAGTTTTTAATTTTCGTTTAAAGTTATATCCCTTTAAAAAGCACTTGATTGTATCCAAAGATCTGGAGAAATACCAAATATTACGGAGGAAACGCGGGATAACAAGTCAGTTGAGACAAAAAATCCGCAAAAAAAAATCTCACAAAACCGGTGTACTGTGGTCTTTTTTGTACACACAAACCCAAGCGGGTTTATAAGGGCGCTGTAGTGCGCGCTTGAGTGTACTGAGGTTTTTTATTGCTAGTTCGATGTTGAAACAAAGTAGGAAAAGCGAACAACTCCTAATTCAACATTAGGTCATTCCAATACAAGTGGGTGGTTGAACAGAGAGCTGTGTATAATATTGCCATTGACAATTGTTTTTTACTATCCTTTACTGACCCTTTGTCGCAGTAATTTGTGAATGTGGCTTTCGTTGTCCGCGGTGTTTTGCAATCACTTGTGATACGCCCGTGTTTCATTGGACTTATCTTAAACAAGCTATATTATACTATCCTCCTGTTGTGCTGTGCTACAAGATAAGAAAAAAAAAACAAAGGTCCAATATACTGGGCTGACAAAAGCACTTCTTTGTATTTGATTTCATCCACGCGTCAAATCACTGCAACCTTAGACATCTTGGGACTCAAAGTTCGTTGGTTACCTTGGAATCCCTGTTCGTTTAAACAACACGCAACACATTCGTCAATATTCAGGGTAGTTCTTGAACGAACACGCATTTTCAGGCAAGTTCCTCTTCAGGCAAAAAGGACCAAAAAAGGCAGTTGCATTACAATTCTAACATGCAAACATCTACTCCCGTACTGTTATCTCTAGTCGTAGTATTAGCTGTATCTGCTTTCGCAGCGCCTTTTCCATTCAAATCTGCTGCATTTGAATTCGTAGGGTCAGGAACTGGCCCTGATGGCGTTGCCTTGACAGTAGAAGGGGTAACAATGTTCCTAGCAACTGGAGGAAACTCATGGGAGAACTACGGCAACGTTACTACTAAGGTTAGCGGTTTTACCGTACAAAGCGAAACAATCACGATTGCAATAGAAACCTCGGTACGCTTTAGCTTGTTCTACCGACGTAGTTCGGTTTTAGTTATTTTCTACTATGCTTACGCCTCTCTCACGCGGTAGACTACAACATACCAGATTGTAGACAATGTATGCAAAGCGCATGTTGATAGAACTGGGGGTACACCATGTACTTGGACAACCACCTCAAACGGTTTCCACGGTCAATGCACAAAGGGCGCAGTTAATGAGACACTTACTATTGTAACGAACTCAAATGGTAAACAACAGATTTCTCAACTTGATCTTCTTTTTTTTTTTAACCACTCGCAATAGGAGATATTGTATCCGTTGATACTACTACAAATACCCCAGCAGGAATTGTACAACTTAATATTAAGGCCACAAAGATCCTACCAACTCCTGTAGACTCTGATTTTGTTGTACGGGATTTTTGGGTTTTTTGAATATCTTTTTTTTATGACTTATGAAATAATTTAGGTACCAATGATCTGCATTAGAGCTGAAAGACAAATCTCACATGAAAAGTGCCACCCAGCTCATATTCAACACTTTTTGTCAAAAGTTCAATAAATAGTTTGTCAACTCCTGGTACCTCCGCTGTCATCAATGTAGAGGTTCAACTAATAACACTTAAAAAAAGAAGATATCTGTTAATTAATTTGTGTTCGATTGTCTTGAATGTTACAAATACTTTTCTTTTAGTGAACAGTAGTTCGCTCAACAGAATAGAACAAGATGTAATTAGTACATACCCTGCAATTTGAGAAAAAAAATAACACGTTTGTGAGTACTCTTGATAGTCAAATCCAAGTACAGTACAAGTAAAAACCGAGAGCAGATATTGTAAAAAAAGTAATCAACTTTATTTTCTTTTTTGAACTTATTGACTGTTGACATTTGTCTCTTGTTCCTCTGCGATTTGTTTTTCAGCAGCTGCTAGTTCTTCATTAACACCAAGACATGCAAGTGATTTCAAAAAGAAAGCCTGAAGAGGAAAACCCGTTAGACGAGAGGATACAGAACAGAAATAATACGTACTCTGCGTGAAGGCCATCCGTTCAATTGAGAGCAAGGTGTGTGACCACAGTTGATGATATCAGCAGTTGCTCTGTATCCATTCAAGGTACCATCACAGAATCTACGTAGAGGATCAGTGCGCTGACTCGTGGGAACTTGAATTGTACCTGTTTAGGCTTCTTCCGGATAGATCTTGCCAAACACATGCAACAGTACCGAAACCGATAGAAGCATGGCTAGATACGAGATCTGGGTAGTTTACAATATTGGAGCAGTTGCAACTTGCTTGACGTGCGCAAAATGCGTAGTTTCCTTTGAATGTGAGTTGAAGAGGACCACGTCCACAGTATGGAGCATCTAGAGTTTGCGTAAGCAAAAAAAACGAACATGTACGAAAGCTCGGCTCAAAACTCTTACCAGTAGCAGCGTTACATGGTCTTTGGGTCCAAAGTGTCAAACCAGCACTTTCAGTACCGATATTACCGAGAACAGCAGCCCATTGGCAAGCGTTAGTGAATACATTACCACCTGCAAGAGCGATTTAGTAAACGAGGTGCGTTACTAAAAGGGAAATGGTTCTCAAACAAGAAAACCCGCAGTAGCGCTCATTTACCTGTATGTACAGTCATTGATTGAGCGTAAAGCTGAGCTTTAGCTGATGGAAGGTTTGAGTAAATGCACTCAAGCTCAGCAGCAGTAACAGCGTTCTTTGAGTAGCATTGAGAGAGCGCTACAGCAAAGAGAGCGCCGAGAAGAACAACAGTACGGAGTTGCATAGTGTCTAAAGAATAAAGCGGTTAGTACAGTACAACACTCCGGAGCATATAAAGAGAGGACATACGTGTTGCAACAGTTTCTAAAAGTCTGGATTTGCGTTGACATTTTGTACCAATAACGATAAATAATTACGAATTTTGATCAAACAGTTTTCGTCTTTATCAACTAATAAAAAAAGATTGATGTTGTTTTTTCAAACCTACAGCTTGAATTGGGAGAATCTAATAAAGAACAAAAGGGAGACAACTTTTCATGTGAAGGGTTATTGAAATACTCAGTCAAGTTTTTTTAATGTATACATAATACAAGTTCAATTATCGCTATGTTATTCTAACAGAGTAAAACAAAAATCAAGGCAATAAAAAGACCTGCTGCTTTAGCTACGAATCCAGTTGAAGGAACAGTATCTACAGGAGCAGAAGGCATTGTGTGGCTATGCTCAGTAGGAGATTCTGTAGTCGTAGCAGCTGCGTGGACTTGAACACCAAATTGGGTAAAAATCATAGATTCGTGTTGTGTATCATCATCAAATTTGATTTGGGTGATAAGCATCCAGTTTCCAGAGAATGGGAAGTTAAAGTTGATTAACAACTTGGATCCCAAGTGTTTAGTCTCATCAAATCCCCCAATAGCATGATTATGCGCACAAGCATCATCAGAATGAGTGTCACCCTTGGGAAACACTGTTAGCTAAAAGACTTTTTTTTGATTTCTTTTTTTGGAAGAATCTCACGTACGTGATCTCTTTTGTGGTGACCAGTAGTGTCGTTATGAGAATCATGTGTGCTGTTATCTTGAGTACCATGGACATGATAAAAGTAGGATTTATCTCTATCTTCGTGAACGAAGACTTGGAAAAAAGATAAGTACTCGAACTCGTCGCGTAAGTAAAAAAAGGCTCAGCTTTCACGTACTAGCATGCATTGGCGCGTCCAAGTATGGTAGGATGTTGGCTAGCTCTGAACCGTCTGGTTTGTAGAAGCTAAACGCAACTGATACACAATTCTCAGCGTGAACCATCTCTCCTCCGTTTACTTTAACGTCTACCTTATGACCACCAGGTAAAAGGTTATCAGCGAATGAAACGTGTTCTACGTATTGGTCTTCACCAACGAGTTCGTAGGTCTTGAAATGCTACGCGAGTAGTTAGATAGGTGTCCATTAACGAAAGATTTTTTATGATTTCGTACCCTCGATGTATCAAAGTTATCGATTACTGGAGTGCTTTGAGCAGGTCCAGTAACTTCAATGGTAGTATAAACATCAATGACGCTATTGGGAGTAAGAACAGAACAGTAAAAACGGAGAAGGAAGGAGAAATTACGCACGTTTTGTTTCCATCAACTTCATGTAAAAAGTCAATACCAACAATCCACTTGCCGCCAAGAGGGAAGGTAGTATTAATTAAATCTAACACGCTAGTCAGTATAAATAAAAAGTGATTTTATCGCACATTTCTCTTCAGCGTTAGACGCGTGAATATCAGTGGTCCAATCCTACGAGCATTATTGTGAGCATTCGCTATCACACGCGTTTTATCTCTTCTTACCTCCGGATGAGTATGTACTATGTGAGAGTAGTCGTGTGCAAGCAAGATAACATGGATAAACCTATTTTGAAGAAAGTTAGAGTCAAGATGTTGTATTTTATACGGAATTCTTTTCAGAGCCTTACCTGTCGTGGATGAGATGTAATGTACTAGTATTTACGAATGAATCCAAGTGGGTTGGTTTTAGTTCCAATGTAATCTCTTGGCTAGCAATGAACTAAAAATGATCATCAGCGTGTTTAAAATTCGAAAAAAAAGGTGTAGTAGCATAGTACAGGTGGTAGAGCAATTAGGGAGTTCTCTTTCCCGACCGAATTTCGAAATAAAAAAAAAGTAGTAATATCATTTTAGTTTAAACGCTTTAGTGGGGTACTACTCATAATGAGTAGCGTGTTTTCGAAAAAATCAGACGAATTGCGTGGTTACTCTTCGCAAATTTCGTTTTTTTTGTCTGAAAAAAAACAAAACACGTACTGCTCCACCGCCTTGTCTTGTTACTTCCAAGTCATATCCTTCAGTTGTAGAGTGAGGATCGCCATGATCTTGTGTGTACGCGTTAATACACGCAGCTATGATCAAGAAAAGCGCAAGTGTGGTCGTCAGTTGTAACATCATCGTTTTATGCTTGCTTTTGCTACACCAAATTAGGGAAACTTACGCAAATTTTGTTCCCAAACAACAAGCGTATTTTAGCGCTTTTGGAACGTACCGTGGCGATTTTGTAAAATAGCGTGGTTTTTAACAACAGTACGACGCGTCGATTTATATGTTTTGCCTGCAAGTGCCTTGTAGTGCTTTTGAGCAATGTTTTAGGGCTACCATTTTCTCCCCCTTTTTCCGGAGCTACCAGCAGCGTTTGAATTACCGCTATTGGTTTCCTTAGTATCCTCGAAACCATATTTGTGACTTCCGCAACAATCCAACGTTATTACCAATATGGATTACTTGCGCTAGTAAGAACCGCCTGAGCAAAACCCAATTTTGTCCACTGAGTCTGAGTTTCTGTACTATTTTATGCTAGTGTGGCTTGTAATACCGCGAGAAGGTGTATTTTGGGGCGGGTGGTTGCTTTCGGCCTGGTTTATCGGTGTCGGGTGGAATAGTCGGCTACTTCTTTCACAAAGTCTATTTAGCACGCACATTGAATATAAGTAGGGTAATAAGGGTATTGAAGAGGTAACCTGAACGAGCTTTAGCAATGATTGTAGTGATCAAAAAAGGCTGTAACCAACAAGAATGAAGAATTACCTCGAGGTGTTGGCGTATTTGCTCGACTTCTGCTTGTGGGACTTAAACAATTGCCCGAAAACTGCCTTAAGAGCCCGAATACGCCCGAAAGTTGTCAATACAAATTATTTCGACTTGCAACAAACTTAAAAAAATATGGCCCGCGTAAATAGCCTTTATTTACAAGAGTATAATACAAGTAACATGTGTTGTGTCTATTTGTCACTGAGTCACCCAAGGTAAGGTTACTGATAAAAGTACAATCTATGTCACAAAAATTGGCGACTAAAAGCGCGCTTTCTTATGCATAGGTTTTCCAATGCTCAGTTTTGAGCCGTTTAGGCATTGGCATTTCAATACTAGAGTTTAAGAATGCGCTGTAAGCGTACTCGTCATCAACAGGTGTAAAACATGGCGTATCTAAAAAACCAGTGCCAGCGAGTGGTTGTAGCACATGAGGTTGTAATACTTCATGTATTGGGGCCTAGAGAAGGATTTAGTTTTTAAGTTAAAGGGAAGGGTAGCATCGTACCTCTAAAGGCATAATTGGCTCTGATTTGTAGAAGCTATCTTTTACCTCACCAGGTTCTGGATGTCTAAACGAAGTATTGTGTTGCATAAGACCACTGTACGAGTAAAATCCTCCAGATTGACCGTGACCATAGGAATAATTACTGTTACTGCAAGTTTCTGATTCTGTTTGACTGGCTGTGCTATAGCTGTTGCTGTAGCTATCACCATTGTGATACCAACCATGTATATCAGTTGAATCTTCAGTTTCAACATAGCTCTCACAAAGGGACTCAACACAAGACTCTTCTTCCTATCGATAACGGTTAGAAACTATATTTGAAATGACCGAATTTACCTGAAAAGGAGTTGCAGATTCAACTCTTTCATTTTGCTTCTCTACAGTATTGTTGGAGCGCGGCGAAAGCATTTTGTTAGTTGCTGGCCAATAAGGTCGATTCATGACGCAATTCGTAACAGGGACGTCATAACACTCAGTGCCGCTGCTACGGTCTGAATCCGCAGTCATAAAAATGCTGTTTCCTCGAGTAACCATACCATCCGTCGTAGGTGCGCAAGGAGAAGTCGTGCGGTCCAACTAAACGCACAATTGTTAGCTCAACCTAAAAAGTGACTGTGTACCAAAAAAAAAAGAAAGAAAGTTGTTAGTTGTAAAAGTTAACGCCTTACCTTCAAAGATACTACGCGCGCTTTTACTACGCGCATAGCGCCAAGAGAGGCTGCTTGTCTTGTAAGTTTTGGTTTTCCATTTCTACCCAAAGGAGGTGCTTCCCAACGCAGCTTTGGCCTTGGTTTGGTCTTTTTTCTCGTATTTGAAGTCTTTTCTGATATCGCCTTTTTGGTTTGTTTACTTTTGTCTTTCTGCAGTTGTACGCCACTCGAGCGCGTTTTATGCGTGCTGAACATATTTATATCGCAGTCTGGTGCTTGCGTAGAAGACTGTTTTTCGCTTTTAACCTTTACAGTTTCGTTGCTTTCTAAAAGGCGCTTTCTATCGGCATCAAGCTCTTGTTGTTTCTTAACTTGGCGTTTTAAAGTTGAGTTCCACCGATTCTTCACCGCGTTCGCAGGACTGAATATTATTTTAACACGAGGGGTTTTTGTGTTCGTTTTAGTATAACGTACCGGCCTGGTAGTGACTTTGAAATTTCAGACCACTTGCTTCCAAATTTGTCGTGAAGTTCGATTATAATTTCATCTTCTTTCTCAAGCCATTTGGCGTTTATAATTTCGGGGTCTAGATGATTGTACCATCTTTCTCTACATTGCTTGCCGTTCCTTCCTAGGAAGACTGATTAGAATTCCGAAAATAAATTAGGCTTTTTAAACTGTCTTTTGTGCTCGTATCACAACGAAAGTTTGTCACAAGATGGATCATAATACATAGTATTACACAGACAACCGTCAGCGAATACTGATTGCTTGAAGCTGCGAAACTTTCTTTTTTTGTAATATCAATTACCTGATGCTATGTCCTTTGCAATCTTGCTCCAACTCTTGGTACCGTGTTTTTCCACTAATTTACGGACCATATCATCTTCCTAGTATACACGTGTTACACTGGCTTGGAAATTGGCTGAGCCGTACCAAAACAGTCCAACGACCTTTAACTAACGCTGGATTAGTAACGCGTTGCCATCTATGCAGACATTGAACGTCTGTGCGGTCGGGTATGTATGACGCAATCAATTTCCAATTTTTCGGCCCGTATCGCTTTACTACACTACGAAGTACTTTATCCTAGCATTTGTTAGGAAAAAAATCGCTAAAACATGTTTTGTTTTTTGCATTGCACTAGAGAACGTGAAAAGTAGGAAAACAAATATTATCATGCAAACGAAGCTAGTTTATAGCACTATTGATGAATTAAAAGAATCAGCGCACCTCCGATTTTGTCCATCTCCCTTTTACGTTTCGCAGGTTGTGTACATAAGGGCCGAACTCACCAGCATTAAAACTATGCTATTTGAGCTAAAGATCGCTATTCTACAAGAAATTTACATACCCTTTTTTATTGGTCTTTTGCTTGGTTTGCTTCTCTGATAGGCGCTTCGCCTTCCTCTTCATAGTATTAAAACTATTCAAATGTCAGCAAGATACAAATATCTCACTGAAGGTGAGGCAACCGCTTTTATTTATAACCGTAAGATACTTAAAATACAAATTAAGTCCTAGCTCTTTGGGAATTGACTAGATCGGTTTGGTAGTAAGGCACAGGCTTAGTATTAGCGTTGCGAATACGTGTAGTACATTTACAGACAATAATTATACGTTATTCGTTGTATATTTGATTAATTACGACCTGCGCCCGTACGTACGATGTGGAAGCGCTAATACGTCATTGTGCATGTCACACTCTACAGTATCGCAGAAAAGGCTTCGTGCGCACTCAATAGTTACGTTCACAACCATAGTTCGCGAGTGTTGTAACCACTTTTTATTTTTCTTCAAACGCTCCTAGTTTTTAAGGCTTTACGTACCAACCATCTCCGAAGTTTAAATTCACGCCTCCAGATACCCCCCAAGCGCGCTCCACTTCGAACCTGGTTTAACGAGCTTGAGATTACATGTAGGCAAAATCTTTTTTACTAGCGATTCATTGCACATTCACCCACTCTGTCACAGATACTATAAATATTGAGTCGGGCCTTTTATGTTACATAAAGTTACTACCACGTGATTTTTAGGCGCATTGATGGACTCCGTACTTACAATATTACAAAGTACAATGATTCAGTTGTATCTCAAATAGTTTATGCTTACCAGTTTCAGAGGCGTAGACGTGCACAAAAGAAACTATTATTTACTCTATTTATTATTTCTAACACTTTTTGTTGGATTCCCAAAATAAATCAACCCCAGTTTCCGTATAATTTAACACCTAGAGCTTTTACTGCTTCACCAGTGATTCTAGTTCTTCTTATATCAACAGATTGAAGACTTTTCAAACCAGAAATAGCATCATCTGTTAACTGAGAACAACCAGTAAGATAAAGAGTATTTATCCCTTCCAAAGATTTAACACCTTCATTCGTTATTTTTAAGCAATCTCCTAAATCCATGTACTCAACTCCTTTCACTGCTTTTAGACCTTCATCAGTGATATTAATACAACCTTCTACAAATATCCACTTTGCTCCAGCAATACCCTTGAGACCTCTATCAGTAATATTTACACAAAATGACATGAATATCTTCTCAACACCGCTCAAAGCAACAATGCCCTCGTCAGTCAGTTGATTACATTTTGACATGTGTATCTCTCTTACACCTGCGAGTGCTTTGACACCTTCATCTGTAATCCTGGAGCACTTATCTAGATGTATTGACTCGATACCAGCAAGTGTTTGAAGCCAAGCGTCAGTGGCTGGCATTCCGTCAATACTAATGGTCTTGACATTTTTAAGAAATTTTATGCCTGTAAGCCCAACACTTGAAGAATCAAGGTAAATTGATGTTACAGTACTACCAATATACTGCATAGCTTTAGATGTTACCAAATGACAATATTGGATCTTTAGAGATGAGACACCTTTTAGGTGTTCAATTCCTTTATCAGTTATATTTCTACATCTCGAAATAAAAATTGAATGAGCGCCTGCCAATGACTTCAATCCTTCATCTTGTATACTTTGATTATTGCATAGACTGATCTTATACAAATTATCACTACTAATACTCTTAAGACCAACATCAGTTATATCAGTAGAATCAGCAAAAAGAGTGTGAACTCCAACTAAGTGTTTGATTCCAGCATCAGTGATATCACATCCATTGATATTAACATGATGTGCTCCAGCAAATGCTGCTACAGCTTCATCTGTTATCTTTGTATAGCTAACATCGACTTTATACACACCAGCAAGAGCTTGGTAACCCTTATCGGTGACAAGAGGACAAGAGTATATTTCAATAGTATGAATTCTTTTTGAAATAATAGATATAATCTCATCTGTAATTGTTGGACATTTTTGGATGTTTATGTGATGTACGCCTTGTAGATTTATCAAATCTTTGATATCGCCGATGTATTTCTTTAGTTTTATTGGTGTATTCCTTAATAGCGATTTATGTTTGATAATAAACTTGAGATTGTTTCGGTTCGATACTCTGTATTTATGGAACCCTGTGTGCTCAAAAATGACGTTACGCATCAGCCAACAAGTCTGAGATATTGGTATTCGCGTTGTAGGGATGAATGTACATATTAGAGCGATTAATTCTGTTGGTAAGCTGAAAATACTAATAAAGTGGCGTTAGCGATAGAAATTAGGTGTAAAGCGCAAGAAACAATGATTTATAGCAAGAACGTGGTTTGGCGGTTAAAACAATCGAAAAGTTTTAATTAGACACAAGGATAAGCGCAAACGCGTCGAAAGCGGGGTTTTTGAAACCGGTAGCGTTACAGACACAATACAAAAGAAAATACATCATACTCTTGCGTTTTGTCTCCCATGGCGTCGGGAAGTTACATCAAATTGATAACCAAGCGTAACGAGGAGATATTAGACTAATATTAGCGAAACGTTTCGATTTGGAAGTCAATACCATTCTTGGCGACTAAGCCAATTAAAATAGCTGTCAGTGGCTTCGGCACGGTGTTCAACAAGTCTGAGTGTCCTTTGACGCATTGGTTGTACCGAGTTCCTGCAGGGATCACTTAAGGGGTTCGAAGGAACTAGCAGTACAAAACCGTTTATTAAATACCAACGATGGGTGATAAAAGTGCTGAAGTAGCAAGGATAGCACAGAGATATGCAGCGTTTCAAAGAGAACAAAATGCTGCTCTCCAGGCTGACAAAAATGCTAGAATTCAGCAAAATCTAGTACAAGCTGATGCTGTTATCGCAGGGGAAGAAAAACAAAAACTAGACGCCAAACAAGCTGAAATTGACAAACTTCAACAAAATGGTACGTTAACCCTTTACTGACGCGTCAGCAAGTAAAATACTATTTTTTTCAAAATGACAAAAACAAAATAACGTGATTGTCTAGCCAACGCTGCTTGTGCTTCGCTTCAGTCTAAGTATTGGCAACACCAGTTGGACAAAAAGTTCTTCGACATGGACACCAAAGTCGAGATAGGTGCGGGCGCTTCAGCTACCGTCTACAAGGTATCATACAAGTCTCCTGGATGCCGCACAATTCAAGTTGCCTTGAAGGTAATGACACACCATGTTTGTTAACAGAACCAAAAACGAAACGTTTTTTGCTTTTTTTTTTTAAATGTTTGGAGACATGACACTGTTAGGTGTTTACGACTAGTAATGCTATTGGATCAACAGAAACTGTAGCGTACATGCAAGATGAAACGAAACTTTTATCAAAACTAGCGTAAGGCCTTACAACACAAAAACCGCTTCAAAAATCCAAGAGAAAAAAAACGTGTGCTAATTTTTTTTTACCCACAGCAAATGTCATCACGAAAATATTGTCACTTTTTATGGTCTCATATTTGATGGGATTAAACCTACGGCTATAGCGCTGGAATATGTAAATGGTACGTCGACAACACAAAGAAGAAAATTTCCGAAAGAAAAAAATACATTCAAATATTTTCTTCCTTTTGAACTTACAAGAACAGGGAGAGACTTGTATTATTATTTATACACTGACAAGAATTTTCGCTTTACTCTTGAACAAAAGAACACTATCATAAGTAAGATTATTCAAGCGATGGCGTATGTTCATGAACACATTGGCGTAAGTGACTTGTTTTTTCAATATTAATAATTATTTCTTTAAGTCCTTTCTATTCATTTGTTATTTCTACTACTCCTCAGTTATTTAGTGTTAATATTTTTATAGATTATACACAGAGATATAAAATCAAGCAATATTATGGTATTAAAACAACGCCTGTTTACAACAGAATCCAAAAAAACCCAACTCTGTTAATTGGTTTTTTTTTCATTAGATTATGCATGATGGTGATCACTACGTCCCTAAGATAACTGACTTTGGCGTTGGTAAAGAATTATCAAATAACTTAGTATCATCGTTGGGTAGTGGAGGCGCAACAGTTACAGCAATGACATGTAACCAGGGTACGTAATAAAGTAACATGTTTAACCTTCCAATCTTTTAATAAGCAAATCCTACTAACTGATACTAGGTACTCCATTGTGGATGGCACCAGAGGTGATGAGAGGTCAACCATACAACCAAAGTTGTGATGTTTATTCTTTTGGATTAGTCGTATACGAACTGGCTACTGGAAAGTTGCCTTGGCCAAAGACGATAACCTTACTTGAGCTCAAAAATAACATATGCCGATTTAAAAAACGACCAATTATTCCAAAGGATTGCGACCCAAACCTCAAGCATCTCATGGAGATATGCTGGGCCGAGAACCAGGAGAAGAGACCATCTTTCATTGCTCTTGAGTCGCTAAGGATACAAAATGAAGACCATAAGCGCAGAGCAACGATGAAAGCAGTCAAACAAGCTGAAGAACTCGAGAAAACACTTGTACTGTCGAAGTACATGAGTTTTATGATACACCCTTGCTTTTGCTTATATATCATGTTTAGGTTGATTCATGTAGCAACATGTGTGGAAGATACTTGTAATAACCCTTTCGTTGGTTACAAAACATCCGCAATGGTTCGCACAACGCTAGAGATAGCTTTAGACGATTTACAGGCAATATCACGTGAGTACTTTTTGTATTTTTCGTTTTAGTTTTTGTGGACACGGGGAACCACTATGATTTGTCCATTTGCTTGATACTACCGAAATCGTAAAGATATACATAATAAGTTGTTGAATCCTTGTTGTATGCAAGCACTCACACGTCAAAATCGTTTCACTATTCTTATTATTTTCTTATTTAGTACAACTTAAAGACCTTTCTATGAAACGAGAAGAAGAGAGGGTAAAAACCCTCACAAACAAATCCATCTCAATGCTAGAAACACTTAAAAAAGTAGATACAATAGCAGAAATGTTTAGAATAGCTCCAGAGCGTGCTTTAAAAGACCTAAAGCTCTTGGATGGAAATCTTAATAACACAATTAGTTATTGCATAGATGTATACGGTAACAAGTAAAGACACTTGAGAGCCTTTCTTGTTAATTAAACTTCATCACATCTTTGATTCCTTTAGATGCAAAATAGACAGTTTGATACATTGTTCACTTACACAGTTAATAAACTAATTTCTCACTTTGCTAATTGGTCTTATGAACGGAGAGGTTTCTAAATTTAAGTCTTAAGGATCTCGGTAGTTTAATGAACAAGAAGTATTGTATTTATTTACACTATTTTATATACTCAGCAGATACAACAATACAATCGAACCTAGATAACATACTCAGCATACAATTGTTTAGCTGAAGAACTAACACAAGACAGATGTACTAAGTATCTTACATTGCGATATTTCAATAGTTCACGTGGAATGTACCTATTAGAATCTACAAAGATTTGTTTTTTCGCTCGTGTTGGATTGAGTAATAAATTAATGACGAAAAGACAGGTTGTTGAGTTTTCAGCACGTTTTGAAAAAAAAGAAAGAAAACACGAGTCAGTGGCTACAAGTCACTCCTTGTTCACAAATGGTGGAAAAGACACGCTAGGCATGAGATATAAAATAGTACATTTTAACAGGCTTGTTCCTTGAATCTACAAGAAGTAAACGATATCAACATCAAACCAATCCTTATTAAGTTAATATTCAAGTCACCCAAAATCTACTATCTAAGAGAGCAACGGTGAGTGAGAGTTTGTTTTCAATGGAAAAAAAGCTTTAAACTAACCATCTATTTCATATGTTTCTTCTTCCTCCTGAGTTTTATCATCCTCTTCAACTTGTTCTTCGTCAACATACTCTTCTTCATATCCTTCAGGATGATCCTTTTTATATTCTTCCATATGTGCCTCATACTCTTGAGTGTATTCTTGAGCGTATTCCTCAGCGTATTTATCAAGATAAGACATGTATTCTTCCCAGTATTCTTCCATATACGCTTGAGCTACTTTTTCTCCATACTCCTCAGCGTAGTCTTTATAATGCATGTCATATTCCTCCTGATACTGTTGCCTGTATTCTTCAATATACTCTTCAATATACGCTTGAACGTATTCTCCATATTCCTTCTTTTTGCCATCTTCATCATAATCACCTGGGTCTTGGTACTCTCCTGTATATTCGTCTTCATAAATAACATCTTCTTCAAAATGTTCTACAACATCATCTTTCACGTGTTCTTGTTCTTCTGGTACGTTAACCTCCTACGAATAAATTAAACGCGTTCACCGTTGAGTTAGCGCACTTGGTGGGTATTTGTATTCTCTACTTGAGGTACTACAGCTTCTTTCTCAACCGCGGAGTTCTTCCCTTCGCGCAGTTGAGCTGAAAATCGCTAAAAACGTCAATGATTTAGAGGATTATTGAAGGTTGATCTTACTTTAAATTTAGTTGGTCTGAACGGGTTAGCTTTACTCTCGCCAACAAGCCATCGCTTCCCTTCGAACAAACAATAAGTATTGAAGTAGAACAACATCAAAAGAGAAAAAAAGTTGTCACCTGTGTACACTTTCTTTACAAGCACTTTATTGCTCTTCGTAGCCTTTAGTACTTCTTGGTTATGTACCTAAGTACGTTTTAACACAAGTTAAAGTAAACAATAAAAACCTCTTGAAGAGTTTCCGCTGTGCCGTCTTTTATTTGTGCTATTTTAGCGTTAAAAATGCTAAAAATATGCTATACATCCACGTGCCTACGCTTCTTCGCTGGTAACTCTTTTTATTCCCTGGCTTGCCAAGAAGAGATCTCTTCTTTGTTTCTTAAGAGAACATTGTAAACAAAGAGGGAGGAAGGGACTGTTTTAGGTATTGTCTGTTTTTCGTACCAACAAATCTTCCCGTGTTTATAAACTGCTTCTTTTTAAGCTCAGCATGCTCTGTTATTGACAGCTTACGCAGTTCATCCAAGTTTACGGAATCAACAGCTATATTTGCGCTTTTAACAGTATTTTCGTTCTAATCGTCGTTTAGTTAATCCTATCACGTGATATAATGCCCAAACGGTTTTACCGTGAAATCGGCTTCTGTTTCCCAATCGTCGTCCCCCTTCACAAAATTTAGTTCGATAATAACCTAATATAGTGCGTGTACATCTGCTTCAGGTGGTAAATCGTTGTAGAAAAGAGACATAAGCGCTGACAATCAAACCAGTACAAAACAAGAAGATCCAAAAAAAGTCTCCTGATTTCTTTTTTTGTTTCACCTTTGATTCGAACAATGTGACAAGTGTCAACACATATTGCAATGGAGAAACGAGTCGATTCGCATAGCCACAAAGAAACGCAACGAGATCAAATATGAATTTCCTGTCCATTAAATTTAAATTGAATATCGATTTACTTTGCTGTGACACCGTAACAACTGGTAATGGTAGCACTCTAGTGCTTGTAGGTTAGACTAACGACAGCATAAGGATATCAAACGCTGCCATATTTCAAACATACTTAAACCTTCTAATGAGAACGCTTCTTGTTGGACGCTGTTTTGTAAAAAACATGGAGACTTCAGATAGGTTACTAAACTGTGCGACACTTGATCAATGGCCGTATTTTTTACAATCCTACACAAGCCTAAAGTCACTACCCAAGCCACTACAGAGGCCGTGGTACTTGTAGGATCGCGTAACTACGTGTGTACATCCACAAGTCAACTTACAATAAAAACGTGACCTAATTTGCAAGTTGCAATGTCGGTAGTAGTACTAAAGGATCAAACCGTATTTTTTACCAGTTGTACAGCACCTAGCACTACCAGTAATGAATCTAAACGCAACGTTCCATGCTTTATATTCACCTGAAAACACTTATTTCACTGATATTGCACTTAACAGATGACGTTTAAAATGGCGTCGCATTGTTACAACAAATGTTGTCAAACCAAGGTCTTCAATCAACGCCAAGTTTCATTTTCACACCGAGATGCATCATGCATTCGAAACAAAAAGAAACTTGTGAACTGATATTTTTGCGTTGCTACTTATTTCGCGAAATTATTTTACCGTAAACCCAGGAAAATTGGGTCTTGTTCGGGTGGCGTTTTTGAGGGTGACCCGTTTTTACTACCTTGTATCAATTCCGTTGTCATAGAGAAAGCGGAGCGACCTCATTGTTGTTCCGGCTTCCGCAATTTCAGCTAAAATTCCACCTGTCAACGTAATAAACGAGATTTCTGTTTTACATACAATACAAGTTTTATTTTTATTCACAAGAGGTTTAGTTTGGTTGCTGTTTGTTTTCTTTCAACCTTTTTTTTTTTCTGAAAATTTCGAAGTCAGCTGAGCTTTCTAATACTGCGAACGCGGTTGTTTTACAAGTGCTGCGTCAAATTGAATAGTGCAAGCGTTGTTAAATATTGGTTTTACGCTGAGATCAATACTTGTAGGATTTGCTCGTTGTGGGAACCGTCTGCAGTCTATAGCTTGTGGCATTCCAGGAGATGGGGGCTGTTGGAGGTATTGTTGTTGTTGGTTTTGATGCTGTTGTTGTTCAGCTACTTGCTTTCGTAGTTGCTCTATGTGTTCAATAGCAGCTTCTAAGCGACGTTCTTGAGTAACTCTCTTTCCATCGTTAAAAAGGCTCCATTCTTGTAACATTGTTTGTAATTTAAGTTCGAGGCTTTTTACGCGCTTTCTACGCTTCTCTTCGGAAATTGTAGAGTTCTTTTTCTTGTCTTTTTTACCTTTAGAATTTGAGCGTTTGAAAGGTACTCTAGAATAAAGAAGTAAGCATTGATGTAAAACCAAGTAGAAAAGTAAACAAAAAAAAAACGTGGCAAACTATTAAACCCTGGTAAAAACGGTTACTAAAGTAATAACGTACCTAAGAGGTTCGCTCACGGTTATTTCAACGCGTGGTTGTGTAATACGGTTTCGGCTTCTACTATTTTTACTTGTATCGTATTGTACAGGGTCAAGCATATTGTTTGAGTCGAAGTTACTGTTCAGTATGTTGGAAAATTGTTGCTCTGGGAAAATATCTTGTTGAGCTACGCTAAGGCCACAGCTGATTGGTGTTGAGAATGGGCTATATTCGAAAGGAAGAGGTGTTGCTCTCCAGTTGTTGGTACAAGAAGTTGTCATTGTTGTGTGTTCGGTGTAAGTTTGATATTTTTTTTCATACCTAAACAGGACACTCGTTTATGAATATTTGTGATTCTTGTGAGCTGCCTAATTTCCCGACCCTACACGAAGCCGTAGTACATGTTTAATAGATAAGAGGAGGGTTTTGTTTATTTTTAGAGGTACTTTATGCACCATCACAATCGGTTCCATGGCGCTAGTTGAGCTCACTGATAGTGCGTGTATTCATGCAACTTGTTTCAGCTGAATTGAGACGCCATACATCGAGGTGCTTTGAATAAACGGGTAAATATTGCGCAGATCTTTTCACGCCCGAACCCGTGATCTCAACTCGATAAGGTAAAGCCCACAGCCTTTTGACGGCGAATGGAGCCGGGAAAATACAATAAATTTTAACACAGTTTGATCTTCGGACCAAAGATCTCCCAACATTTAGCCGAAACGTAACACCCGTTGTACGGCTCTTTTCAGCGGAAGTCGGAAAATAAAGGCCAGTCAATTATCGTTTTGTAAAATTTCATTGAAGATTCAGCTATGCCTTTATCGCGTACAAGCTCTAAGTGCAATATAAAGGCGTCTGGAGCGATATGGAAAATACGGCAAATGGTCGCGACATACTCAAAAATCTCACTTAAAAAACGCACGTGTTTTTTTTCTTTCTAACTTCTCCTTCGTTTCGCAAGTCTCTTTGTAAACCGAATTTTCAACCAAAAACGACTGCAATAGGTGACCAGCTCACTGTGGCTATTATGTAGAGTGGTAAAAAGGGCGAAGGCTTTTTTTTTGCGAGACCAAGAAATTCTCAGCGCTTTTTTTTTTTGGTTTTAGTTCGTACTTTTCAACCAACCGCACGTGGGCCGTGATGAGCACCCAAGATGGTACGCTATCTATACACTACATAAATAATTATAAACAAACCGTGAATGTGACAACCCCTTTCTCTCGCAGTGCAGATGGAAATGGTTAGCCCATTGAAAAACGTGCAGATTGCACCCGCTATAGTGCATGTTTTCGATGGCACTGGGGACGTAAATGGGCCTTTTGGTAACACTTCTTTTAAACAACCGCGGTACCTTTCGCATGGAAAAAAACGCGAGGTACAGCGCTAGTATATTAACAATAGAGAAAAAAAAAGTTTCAGCAATTTAGATTTGTAAAGATAATCAAAAAGCCTACCACTAAACCGCATTATAGCTCTTTGTATCGAATTTTCAGGACGGTATTTACGTTGTAGATTTGGAAAATTGCAAGGTGACGCATGTAAACGGTACAGAAGGCCCTGGTAGATTAGTACGCCGAGGACTACACGTGAACATTTGAGCTTAATTATATTGTAGTTGTGGGGTGTCTCGTACGATTACAAGAGAAGTAGTATAATAGCTAGCGATGCAAGAAAGGTACCATTTAAAATAAACCATAAAAATAACCAACAGTAATAAAAGCAAGCCGAGCTTGAATTATTTCTGCTTCGAATTAAAAAAAATTTGTTTTAGGGTACCAAACGCCACTACGTTTTAAATATTGCAAACACTGGTCGCATAACAATGATAAGCGACGGGTTCTATTTTCCAAGAGGCGTTGCTGTAAATTCTGATGGTTTCCGGGTGGTTGCGGATAATGTGGGCATTTATGAGCTACCAGACATGGGTGAAAAAAAAAGCTCGTGTGCGTTTTGACAAAGGTTCCTTTTTGTGTGTTATAAAACAGAAACAAAAGCTGTCAAGAATTTTTTTTTTTTTCACAAACAATTCTGGTTTTTCCCTTCTTTTTTTTATGTAAATCGTTTTGGTGGTTTTGCAACTGACGTACGTTTTCATAGCAAAGTGGTTCTCGCGGACGCCTTCTAAAAAATTGCTGGCTAATATTGTGGCGTCGGATATGTGCTTTACAACTAAAGATCAGCTTATTGTAGCGACAGTAACTGCGACAAAGAGTACTATCCAGGCTGTAGCTTTGAATGGTGCTTTAGAAGAAACCCTGCTGACACTCGGCGGTAAGAAACATATCGCATTGAGTTACGCTAGTAAGAGGCAAGTCCTTTACGCGGTTGTCCAAAACACAGACGAAGTGTATTGTATTCACATGGCAACAAAGGCGGTGCTCAGAATTAAGCTACCAGAGAACTTTAAAACCCTGACCGCTATCGTTACCTTTGGGAATAACGTTTATCTCTTCAGTGGATCTACACTGCTACAATTTGGCCAAGACCCTATCGTGGCCGCTCTGATGCAATGATTTGGGAGTGGTTATGGGTAAAAACAAAAAGCTGTGTTAGTTGGTACTTTTTAATATAAATAGATTCTATAGTTGTACTCCTTAGCACGTTTAGCTCGTAGCTAGTAAAAACCAGCGTATACTGCACTCAAAAAGTGATTTTTTTCCTTGTTTTGCAAAACAAATGTGCGACAAGTACTACCGCTTTGTAATATGACGTAACAATGCAACCGCGGCTGCGGCCGTTACTTTAAAACTTAGTAAATAAAGTCAGATCAATTCTATTAACCTTATTCGGCTACTCTCGCACCATGACAGACATTGACACGGTCAATACTACCTTAGACGGCCCTATTCGCGATGACCACGAAGACATAGACTTATCGGACAATGCTACCACGTCGAGCTCAGAAGTGACACCAGACTCTTCAACACCAGCTCTTAAGCCTGCTACTGCAGAAGACGAGCACCACGACTATTTAGTGCGCACTTATCATAAAGTGCGCACCGGTGTCCCACTAGCGATGTTAATTCACGGTATTATCGCAGTAACCGTTTGTGTCGTTTGTTTCTTTAGTGCGTATTTCCAAACCTATAAAAATGCAGCATTTTAACTCCTTTCGTTCTAGTTTGGCATTGGGTCAGCACACCTGACGTAAACGTATGTTTTCAACCGCAACAATTTCAAACAAACCCCAAAACTTTTGCTTTATGCTTTGCCGCCAATAACTGCTTTTTGTTTACACTCATAATAGGGCTCAGTATGGTGGTGGCTCATTCCAATATTTGTATTTATTACAAGCATCTTTTCGCATCAATACGTGCGTCGAACTGGTTTTCTAAATCAAATACGCTTTACTGACGCCATACTAAGTTCTTTTTGGATAAAAAATACTTTGAAGGCGTTGTTGGCGTTATAATAATCGTAAACGTTGCTGTAGTGCTCTCATGGCAACTACTATTTAGTGCGTATACTAGCAATCAACTAAAACTGCAATTCCAGCCCCTCATGCACTACACGTGGTGACCCGAAACGATTTTTTCAAATTCTGTTTTTGTAACTTTTCTCGTATTCTAACCCAATCTTTTTATAGATAGCCATCACCCATGGTTTCTTTACATTAACTTTGCAAGTGCTATGGGATCAACAGTTGCTTATTACATGATCTACAAGAGAGAACAACCAGCAATGGTTTTACTCATGTGTGAGCACTTGTTCTGGCAAATTAACCTCCTTCTCTTCCTTGTTTGGGCGAACACAGGCCATAAGCACCCATGGTACGCATATTCAATGCGTATTACGTTTCCTTGTCTTACTTTTTGCAATTAAGGTTCATCTACCCTCTTTTCGTCATGGTTCTTCCAATCGGCCTTGCTCGCTTTTACATTATTGCCAAGGACAGACGTAAATGGGTTTACTCTGGATTAGCTGGTTTGTGGGTTTGCTTATTGACTTTCTTTGTCTGGGGATTCACTGGATCCAACTGGCCTTGGTTTGTTTTCGTTTGGGCATGTCACATTTTTTGTTTTTTTCTTTGTCTTTTAGTCCATGCATTACTAGTGTATTTTTCCGGCATGGTTCCCTTTCGGATGGGTGTGTTCGTGGTGGCTGCACTCGCCAAACAATGCTGACAATTTCTGTTACCATTTTTTTTGTATTTTTGTTGACATTTTGTTTAGTTCGTTGTAGCGATTGTCTGTGGTGCTCTATTTTGGGTTTATAGACACGAAGAGGCTCCTGTAGCTACTGTTGCAGATGATGTCCCAATTGATCGCCAAGCACTTGTTAGTAAGTGACGTACTTTTCTTGAATAGATTGTCAGTCTATTCCAGGTTTTCACGTTTTTTGTTCGTACTACGAGGTCTCTTACGCGTTTTAGCTGATGACGAAATAAAACAGTCAGAAGATGAGACTTTAGAATTGGCTACGCCTTTGTATCCTACAATAGCACCAACTAATTAAATAAGGGCATGTAGGCTAAACCGGTTTTTTGGAAAAACAAACAATAAAGCTGTTTATATGCCTTTTTGCATTATAAATGCTACCAATATACTAGATAAGCGTAGTAAGGTTGACTTCTTAGTGTAATGCGCCATTTTGGTATAGAGTTGTAAATCTTCACTCCGTATTTGTGCTTCTCTTTGATGATAGCACGGCAGCAAGGAGGGATAGCGGATAAATCAATGGAAAATTGTGGTGTCAACAATTATCCCAAAGTGAAACTTGATGAATTCGTAGTTTTCGTTCAGTGCACAGCGGACAAAATAATTTATCCCCCTCTTCAAATATTACAAATTACACGCAAGTAAGCAACTCAACAGTAAAATGAATCGCGTATTCTTAGTAAATGGACATCAAGTTAGTGGTTTCGCTAAAGGACAAGCAAATAAAACGATTGTAGATGCAGCAAAAGCTCATTTTGTTTCAAAAGGGTTTAAAATTAAAGAAACATCTATAGAAAACGGGTGGGACGCAAAAGAAGAGGTTGAGAAGTTTTTATGGGCAGATATTATATTTTTCCAGTCGCCTACGTATTGGATGGGCGTACCTTGGCTGTTTAAGAAGTATATGGATGAGGTTTATAGTGTTGGGCATGGTAAAATGTATACAGGTGATGGTAGACATAAAGAGACACCTCAAGATGGTTATGGTACTGGTGGTCTCCTAAAAGGGAAGTATATGCTTTCTCTTACATTTAATGCACCTCCTGGTGCCTTTAAAAGGCCAGAGCAGTACTTGTTTAAGGTATGTTTTGTTCACTTTGTTGATCTTTTTTTTTTCTGATTTTTTTTCTTACTAGGGAGCGAGTGTTGATGATTTATGGATGCCTTTTCATTGTAATCAAGCGTTTTGTGGTCTAGAGAAAATACCTGAATCTACTTTTGTATGTCATGATGTAATGAAGAACGCTAAAATAGAAGACAATCTTGTAGAATTTAAACAACACATGGATAAATTTTTTCCATAAATAAAAAACAATATACAATTAATACATCGATAACAAGGTTACTATGTAAATAGCAACTGTCACAGAGAGTGGCTAACCTGGTGGAAAAGTGGTATTCAATCTTCAACAGGTACTTATGTCAATGGCAAGCGACAGACAAAGAACACAGTGGACAAGCGATTGTAAAGTTAGACAATAGACAGTCTAGCTATCGCATTGTATAGCTACATCTGCTGTTACAAATAAATGAAGTATTTTCATGTACAAATTAGTTTTGTTGATGCAAATACCATCGCTCGAGAGGACTGCAAATCTATAGTTATAATGGTCAGTGGCATAAATCTCTCACTGATTCGCAGCTGAATAAACTCTAATATTGCTCTTATTATCTTTTGCCAAAAGTATATATGTTTTACAACATCATCAGCAGTATTTCCTTAAGAAACAAAGCCCATTCATTAGCTACAGGTATGGTATACCTGTGTGATACTGACCCAAAGAGTATTCAATAAAATAGTCTAAGTAATCAACACAATAAGCATGAACACAACCGTTGGCAGTCTCATAATCATCAAAAGGAGGACTCCTATCTTTTTCCACAGCATGAAGGCCTTTTAATGATAGAATAGCTTCATCTGTAATTTGGTCACAGTTTTTGAGACCTATTGTATGAACACCTGATAATGCTTTGACACCTTCATCTGTCACTGAGGTATTGTCAAGATTAATAGCATGGACACCTGCAAGTGCTTTAATACCTTCATCTGTCACTAAAGTATGAGCAAGATCAATTGCATGGACACCTGCAAGTACTTTGACTCCTTTGTCTGTCACTGATGTACCACTAAGGTGAACAACATGAACACCCGCAAGTGCTTTGATTCCTTTGTCCGTTACATTTGTGCCTTGAAGAAAAACAGTGTGAGCACCTTTTAATGCTTTGATACCTTCATTTGTCACTGCAGTTCTATCAAGATAAATAGTATGAACTCCTCCAAGTCCTTTCACACCTTCATCTGCCACAGGAGTATCAGTGAGATTGATAGTATGAACACCCTTTAACGACTTGATACCTTCATCAGTAATATTCACACAATTGCCTAGGTCAATAGTATGAACACCTGCGAGTGCTTTGAGTCCGTTATCAGCCACCAATGTGTATGTAAGATCAATTTTATGTACACCTTTCAATGCTTTGATACCTTCATCTGTGATTGAAGTACAACGATAAAGACAAATAGAATGTACTCCTGCAAGTGATTTCAGATCACGATCGTTAATAACTCCATATTTTACATGGTATAGCTTTGGGTTTCTTTTGAATGAAGTATCAAGGTATCTACAACCAGACAACAATGAATACAAAGTATTATTTTGAACATTCATAACAATGACACTGTTGTTCATGATACCATTGTACTGTCTGATCTTTAGAATATCTGGAATATCATAAATGTACACTCTTTGATATCCAACAACGTCGTGGATGATATCGGCCATCAAACGACATGATTGAGCAACAGCGAATCTTGATTTCGCTTCTGTATGACTTAGAATTGTGGATATTACTTCTGGTGGGAAATTAATGATGTTAACTACCTTGTGTGGACTCAACTCTGTCCTGTGTTATTGTTAATAAACTCATCTATTACTTTATTGGACGTACTTTCTCATTTGCTTGTGTTTTGGAAGCGATATGTCCTCAGGTTGCGTCATGGGCTTGTTGGATGAATCTACTGTAATAGAATTTATTGTGGGCTGTTTTGTTGAGCTAGAGCCAGTCCCAGTGCTTTTGAAGAGGTATTGGTCGAGTTGTTGTAAAAGGTTCTTGTTTGCAACGTTTAAGATATTTTGAAGTTGGTTTATGAACACTTGGCGTTGTTTTGTACTTATTCTACTGAACTCTTCTTTGTGGCTGTTGCGATAGTACCTGACTGCTTGTTCGACCGAAACACCTGGTAGATTCATTGTTTGAAGCGTTTGATTGCTAAAAAGACAATAGAAATCATTGTTAAGCTAGTGTCGTAGGTTGTCCTTTGTTTTCAAGCACCTAATATTCGTGACAAATGCTGTGTATTCCTGTTCCAATTATACGAGTTTATAAATTTGTTCACTAAGATAGCTTTGCATTGTTCTCTGAATGTAGCTGTAATTTAAGTCTACGTTGACTTACAATTATGTTTATTTTTACCATATTCTACTAAGCTTACACTAACTCAGACCTTGTTTACACCTTCGAAATATGTTCAATATTGTACTTCTTTGTTTGGCTACCATATCAGGCTTCTCGCACGGTGTAGTCATCTTCTACTCATTTATTCAAAGTGTTCTCCTTTCGCTCTTTCTTGGTAGTGCCAGCGGGTGTGCTGCGCTTTGGGCATTGGTATATTTGGCTACGTTGCAGGTTCCATGTTTTTCTGAAATGGCAGTTGGGTACATTATTGGTTCTTTCCCTCTTAGCTTGTTATTAGCAATACACATAGTTGTTGGTAACCCCAGTTACATACCAAAGTACAACAACTTACACACAACACTGCTTGAAATAGTTGCGGATGGTATGATGCAAGTGATATTACCGCTAACTGGTATAATTGGTGCTGTTTTTGGCATGGTGTATTATTTTGTTGTAATAACTATAATGTGGGTACCTGCTTGACCGCTACTGTAAAAAACCTAACATACTGAATAAATGTCTGTGACGTTTTGTTTTACCTTATCTCTGTTCGTGAACGATGCCTAACATCGTAATATTCATATTATTGGCAATGTATGCGATGTACTTACAACATTTCACTGACCGAATTTCACAAATCACGTGATAAAGAGGAAAACCGTTTACCAAAATAAACGCCAGAAAAAGCATTGCAATTGTAGTCAGTCGTTATGAATGTAAAAAAAGACCTCAAGGTAGTTCCAAAGTGCTACAAGCACTTACTAGAGTTGCCTCAGGAGCTTCAGTACATGTTATATATGTATGACACTGAAATATACCTACTTTGGCCGCTGTTATGCTTACAAACAGCAAAAACCAGTCGTTTTAATGATGATCTAGAGAAACACGGTAAATTTGTTAAATGGCATTACAATAATGTGCTTGTAAAGAGGTCAGAGTATTTTTATGTAAATGGTAAGAAGCACGGTAATTGTACAAGGTGGTGGGATGAAGGACAAGTTTTAGAAATATCGCATTTTGTAAATGATAAGAAAGATGGTGTTTGCAAGAAATGGTATGATAATGGACAGCTATGTTTATCAGCAAATTACATCGGAGGAAAACGTGATGGAGTGTGTATATGGTGGTATAGGGATGGTGTTACAATGAAGCAAATGGTGTTTTCTAATGGAGAGGAGATAAGAAACTACTTAGAACTAGACGACTATTTGTGAGGTTAGCTATCATTGATATACCCTTGCTGTCAAGCACAACTTGTGTAAGAGTGCCCATTCACATTTTACTTTAGTTGAAGCTCATCCACCGGTTCTTCAATAGACTAATATATTCACTTTTAATCGCAAAACAACCTATAACCGATTTACACCATTGCTTGCCTAAAGTAGTAATTTGCTATCTCCTAGTTCAATAAATTATAACATTTAGGTAAGTGCTACATTAAGCGCTTTTGAGTTTATTGCAGAGTCAAAAACATGTGTAATATCAGAATTATTGATGCCATGAATGAATGTATTTTCAGCTGTGTTCTGTAGTTTAGACAAACACAACAATTCTTGCAAGAGTACTTTGAGTCAACAAAGAATTTTATTGCTACTGTATCTCTTCATACTGTATTATCAAGTAAGCGAATATTAAAACAAGATAACTCGTACCTTCTTGTGAGTGCAACATTTTTTTTGCACAAACGGTTTTGCTTTCTTATAAAGCAAATTAATTACGCCACCAACATTGTATATAACTGTAAACATGAACAATATAGCTCCAATCACACCAAATTGTGTAAACGGAGGTTCTTCATACTCAGTAAATAGCTCTGAGTTACTTTGTAGGTTGATAGTAAGCCTGCGAAAAAAAAGTTACACACAGTGCTCCAAAACGCTTAATACATACTTTGGAGGTGGTAATATATATGCGTCTGTATCATTGCAACATGTTTTTGGTTTTCCAATAACACGTGGATTTGCTGCAGTAATACCAAGGTATCCTAAAAGTTTTTAATAGAAATTGGATTGAATTGTATGTGGGAGTTAGGGATCATATTACCATCTATAAGCGACTTTCCAGATATGTCCTTGGTACTACGCACAACACCTGTAGCAGTAATAGATACTTCATGGTCCGCTGATGGCATGTATTTGTCGTTTTCAGCATAAACATGAACAGATATTGAAGTATCTAAAAAATCTTGATAAGCACCAAGCTGAAACTACAAATAACAAGACAGGTCGTATGTACTATGTTTCTGAATCACTTTTATATCTATTTGAACGTGGTTGTAGAATGCACTACAGCCATGAAGTATAATACTATCAGCAGATCCATCAACAGTTGCAACAAAGGTAAAACTTAACAAGAGAGTTATTATTTGCATTTTATAGTCACGTGATCGGAAGATACAGCATCACAAAATTGTTCATTAAGCATATGTGCATGGATTTTGGCTTACCTTGAAGTTGTTTTGTTGAATATACTTGCCTCTATGATGTTGTCTCTTGTATGTACTACTTCAGGGTTGCAAGCAGGAACAAAGAAAAAAAGATCATGCCTGTATTACACTAAGTCATATCGACCATGGAGGTAAAAATAGATGTACCATTTAACTGTAACTTCTATCTTGGCGACACTAGTTAATAAGTAAGTACCACTGACTAGTCCCTATTTTTTTAAAAGTGTCACATACTTTTTTAAGTGTTTGTAGAAAACATCAATGTCATCGTTTGTGAAAAACGCTTCAGCATTTCTGGATGAGCGTGTACGTTTAGCATTTTGAGATATTGATATGTGCGATTGAGAAAAAGGTATTGGTTTATACTTAGCAAAAAGTTGAACCTCTGAAACGATAACTAAAACACATAAACCGATCATAGAAATAGTTATCAAACCACCAACAATATCACCTTGCCAAGTGTGAGGTTTGTCTTTATGCCACACTATTTGCTTGTTTATATCAAGGATGTGTATAGTTCTAATAAACCAACAATCTTTGTATCCACAGAATGTCAGGATAACCGCCACAATGCTTATGAAAGCGATGAATATGCATAGAATTAAGAGGAAGCTAAACAAAAGAGGAGAATGTGGTGTTGTAATACCATTAAGAAACTGTTGTTGTAATGACTCAACAATAGTCTGTTCAAAAGGATAAAATGATGATGGTATAGCTGTCACATTGGGTAAAGTTTCATACAAGCGTGTACCACCTCTACAAGCTTGATTTTTGTCACATGGTAAACAAGTTGAAGATCCAACATTTGGTTGCCAAGTTCCAGGATTACATAACAGGCAAATGTCAATACCAGGCTTACTCTTGAATGTCCCAGGAGGACATTGTATTTTCTTGCCTTTATCTGCATATGTAGTACCCTCTGGAAGGTTCAAGTCCCATGATGTGAGTACATAATCGTTGTCATAGAAGTAAAGTTTATCATTAGCTATTTGTACCATTACGAATTCATCAGTTGGTGCAAAGACAGTTGGCGAGATTATTTCAGGTTTTGTGGTAAAAATATTAGTATCTACTCTTACTATTACTCTAGGTGATTCTGAATCGTCTGTCATGTTTTGTATATAATATAAACACTCTAGATGACCTGGGACAGCTGTACCACAACTACCAACAGAAAAAGATTGGTGAAAGTTAAGCCTGTGTTCAGGGTGGTAAAGAGCATATCCGTTCGTTGTTATATCATATGCCCACAAGTTTCCAACTAATACCAGTCTGTTTTGTCGCCTTTCAAAGGAAATCAATACTTCACCATGCATGGCGCTAATGTAAGCAGCTCCACCTATAGGTTTATCTAAGCCAAGCAGATTTCTGGAGTCAGGTATGTTGGTTATGGCATTGTATATACTTTTCTTATAAGATATCTACAGGTGGTATTAGCAAGCAAAAAATGTACAAATGAGGTCACATACACATGCGTTGTTGCCATTCATTATGGCTGTTATTGGAGGACTAGTGGGTCTATAAAAATAAACGTTAAAACTGAAAAAGCTGTGTGTTATAGGAGATTCTGTCATGTTGTATGTGAGAACCCCTTCTGTAGTTGTGGCAACTATATATTGTTCATTACTTATAACAACACCATTGAAGTGTCCTTGTATGTTCTAAATAAAATATCAGCAAAGATAAGTCTTATAAAAACAGTTGTACTTGATCGTGTATGGATATAAACGATGTCTTATTAGTCTGCCGGTTGAATAATGCGATGGTTACATTGTCTAAAATCATTACAGATAATGAACCACTCACTGAAACACCAAGATGGTATAAAGGTACTAGTCTGTCTGCGAGATTATATTCTGAGCATGACTCGCTTTCCATTTTCCTTGGATTGTTATGTTAGTATTCTTTGATACATGCTTAGAAAGTAACTATAGTTCCCAAAAATTTGAAAACAAATCTGCTTTTTTTGCCACCTAGAAATACCTAACCCTACGCGGAAAAACCCTAGAACGATTTGAAGGAAAACCCTATGTAACAGCGTTGCTAGTATTAAATAAACGTACCCATAAGACAATACAGGGATGGTATCTAGATAACCAAAGCCTAGAGCATTATATGTTCCATCGCTTGCTATATCAAAAAAGGGACCTAATTTACCCTCCACCCTTGATACTATAGAAATTTGTGCAGGGTACGAACACCCAAGGCAAGCGCAAAACATTGTAATAACAATAATTAACGGTGCTGCGTGATATAAAAGCATTCTTTTTATAACATCTGTCGTTTGTGTAGAGTTGAAGACAAAAAATGACTTTCAGCGACTTCTAACTTTACATTTAATTCTCGCGAGAAATGACTTGATACCGAAGTTGACCGATATTGTTTTGTTGAAATTGTCACATCTTTGCACTTGAATAACCTATTTTGACATGAATACGAGTTCTGCAGCCGGAACATTCAAGTTTTGTCCACCTTGATGAAATGTTATTTTTATGCAACAATGTTTGACAAAGTACATTACTTTTTATTTTTAATTCTGAGCTTTACCAATGTCCTCCATATCTACAGGTTTTGTTTGCTTCCAAAGGACATAAGATAGTCCAGGTACATTATTTACATGTGACAGATGTGGTTGTAGTTCCATACTATCATCACTTGGGTCGTGGAGGTGGAAACCTGCCAATTCATTTTCATCCAACTTATCAACCGTATCACAAGTTGTACGATGATTATAGGAAAAAATATCTTTAAGTTCCTCTTGTGTGAACTGTTGTTTACCACAACCAGCACTACTCAGTATAGATGAACCTAAAGCCTCTTTACTAAGTTGCCTTTGATAAATCTTTTCATCAATGGTTCCTGTTGATAGTATTCTGTACAAAAATACCTTAACGGTAATTAGTTAAAGAGTTGTACGTTCAAAAAAAACGTCACAAATGCTATGATTGATGCCGTATCCATTACCATAGATGGTAATGGACGTGGCTAGTAAAAAACAACATCAAGGGCTGCACCAGCGCCCCTAGACGTTGTATTCTTACTCCCAATCGTGTATTGTTAAGATGAGTAGGAGTAATGGAACGCTAGAGGTTCTAACTTGCGGTAAAATCTTGTGTTGTTCCGTACTGGTTTGGTTTGTCCATCTCTCCACACCCGTGCTTGAGCTTGTCTATCATGGACAGGGTTCCAATCAATATCGTAGAGTATCAATCTGTTTGCACCAATCAAGTTGAGACCCTAATACTTGCGTTTTAGGAGAAAAAAAAAGTGGTATTGCACAAAAGGCGTCACGTACTTGACCGCCTGCTTTTGTTGATAGAAAAAAGATCTTAAAATCTTCATTTGTATTAAAGCGTTTAACAAGTTTCTGTCTCTTTGCTTTCACTGTTGATCCATCCAACCTACAAGTAAAAGTAAGACCACGCAACAAGAAATGCAAAAAAGTTTTGAATTGAAGTTTGCTTTGTGCACGTGCCTTAGATGTCCAATATCTTCAGATTTTGTCCATTCTTGTAGTAGATCCAAAGTAGACGTGAAGTGTGATACTAAAATATTTGTTAATGTGGACAGCACACAAGAATGTTGATTAGGTTTACCTACTACTGTCCTATCTCCAATACTTATGAAATGTTTTAATAAATGTACAAGCGCTGCCATCTTTGCTAAGGGAAAATATGAGCAGCTGAGCTTGTTCCAAATAAATTATTGCATACCAGAGTGCTCTGGATCATGACTAAGATCTTCTGGGCTGTTCTTGGATAATGCGGGGTGATTAGATATTTTCCTAAGCTCCAAAATCCCAGAAAGTGCATCACAAGTTCCTTCAACAAATAAGCAAGATAGGACTTTAAACAAAGAAACACATACCATCTGGGTCTGATATAAAGTTTTTGTAAAGCTTTGCTTGTGGTTCTTGGCATTTTACAAATAGAACTGTTGCCACTGAAGTAGCGTTAGAATGTCAACTTAATTTTTTTGTCAAAAAAAAGGTTTTTACCTCGTGGTGGCAGAAACTCTTCCAGAGCGTTTTGAGTACGCCGTAGAATAAATTTATCAATTGTTGTTGTAAGTTCTTTCTCTCTTTTTGCACCCAAATCACGTTGTTCCTGTGTTGCATTCGGTGCTTGACCAGCGACTAATAAAAACTTAGAAGTTGAAGAAAATGAGATTTGAGGATTTTGCAAGCGCTTCTTGTTGTGTTCTAGTTAGTTTTTTTTGAGCCATACCTATGACCTTTGAGAAAAGGTTTGTAAATACTTCTTGGGATACGAGGATTCCAGGATTTACGATATCAACTAGAGTGAAAAACTCTTTGAGATTATTCTGGTAAGGTGTTCCAGAGAGTATAATACGACGGTCACAGCGTAAGCTGAGTACCGCTCTTGTTGTTTTTGATTCTTTATTTTTCAATTGGTGACCCTAAACGGAAACCATAAGATGACAAAACCAACTAGGAAGAATAATTTTGATAAATGGCACTTGTCACGTGTACGAGCGCAATAATAGTTTTCACAGCTCTAGTCACTCGCATATGCAATGAAATCAAAGATAAGTGAATGATGTTTTTTTTATCGTAAAATGTTATGAACAGTTTTTACCGTAAACTGTTTTAGTAAAATAAAGTACTACAGTAGCACTACCAAAAGAAATATTGTAGGCCATTAAAAAGTTCGTTTGTTGGTCGCAGGACATAAAATACAGAATATAATGTCTCAAAAAAGAAATTAGTACCTCGTCAGCTATAATTAGTCCAATAGGTATACTCTCTATCTGCTTCATGATGCGCAATAGGGTATCATAAGATACCTAAAAGGGGTTTAGAGCTCTACGAGCCACATGCCTTTTAGACCAAGAGATGTTCGTACAACAAGAACTGGATTTACTGATCCGTGTTTGAAGAAATCTAGACGCTGGCTCACTTCTGTCTTATTCTTTGCATTTAAAAGATTTACTGGCTGTAATCTCTCGTTTCCTAGCCATTTATTTATCTCATCACACCAATTCTACGTAGACATAAGCAAAAGATTTTTCCTTCTTTTTTCTTCTTTTTTTTCTTTTTTCGTACCTCCACTAACGAAGCTGGTGCTACAATGAGAACCTTGCGAGCTGTAGGTTGGTGTATAGGTTGTTTTAATAGCGTCCATAACAAAGCAATTGATTGTAACGTTTTACCTATCCATAGTAAGCAATATTGTCCTCTATCAGCATTAACTGAGTTGTACCTAAACCCTTAACGATAACTATTAGAATTAAATTGCAAGAACAATGCGTACCATTTCGTCTGCTAGAATACAACCAAATCCAGCACATTTATATCCCATAACACAGTCAAACCTATCAACGATTACAAAAGCAACCAAAAACAAAAACAACTAAGACGTACATGAACTTCACTCCCTCTCTTTGATGTGGTCTCATCTTCCTGTTAAACAATTTAAGCGCATCATAGTCAATGTGTGTTCCGAAAGAGTACCTGGAGAGTAAAGGATCAACGACAATAGCCGGACATTCGTCATCACCTTTAGACAACACTAAAGCGCCTTATGTATGTTAATACAGCCTTATGTTTACGTGAGGAACCTACCTTCAGCTTCTGGGTCGTGTCGAGGCCGCCTAACGATCTGTCTAGTTGATTACGTTAATTGTTGCTTATGGTTTGTTGTATGTACTTCTTGACTGGTATTGATGATTTGTCTGCAAGAGGGCTCTTAAAACTAGAAAATTGTATTCTCTTTTTTTTCACTTTGCTTGTTGCTGCAGCCGGTGCTGCAACCGCCATGAATATCTGGCCAGTCTCAAAGAGTTCCTTGTCAATCTGTGATTGCATCTACGCGGGTTATACAAACGTGTAAAAGTGATATCTACCTCTATGAGTTTGCTTGAAAAGGTAAGTGTGGATTCCACAACGAGTTCTGAGAGTGTCTTTGCAGAGTAGCTGTCACACGTAAATGTCACAAAAAAAATAGCACTTTCAGTACCTGACTGTCTTACCGATCATCTTTCCTTCCATATCCAGCAGCTCACAACGCGCTTTATAATTCTTGAGCCAGAATCGATCAATAATAGCTGAATCCGCGTTTTGACGCGTTTACGTACCTCCGCGCACTACAAGTATGCCTATGATAAAGGTTACAGACAACGAAGTAATTATTATTCTTTACCATCTTCCCATGACTTCTTTTTCTTCTTGAGGTGTTTTGTATACATCACAGACCAGTAAACAGCCTCAGTGGCGGCAGTTGGATCTGTACCACCATTATTGGCTGTTAACTTGGGTGTATGCATTACTTTCGCCTTTTTCTTTGGTTGAGCGGCTCTTGGCGTTACAAATTTCCTTTTCTTGGTAACGGGCGTAGTCTTATCTGAAGTATCGCCTATTTTCCTCGGTACAACGAATTTACGCCGTGAGGGAGCCCTGGACTTTCTCATTTAGCGCTTGAAGCAGAATGAAGCGTGAGTGAAAATCAATTAAGTCAGTTACTTCAAGTCATAATAAATTCATGTTTACAAGTTTTAATTATCACGTGCTATGCTTTCGAATCATTTTTTTTGTTTTCAAAGGTGCGATTGTTCACTTACATCGAGCTTTACCTCACTCGTAGTACTTTCACATAGTGTACTGTCAAAGCCTTCTGTTTCAGTATTTTCGATTTCTATTTGAACACCATCACTATCTTCCTCTGGATTTTCTGCCATTTCACTTTCTACTTGTTGTTCATTTCTCTTTTTAATTAGTTAGCAACCCATTTGTGGTTGTGATTGGTTTGCTTGCCTTAAAGTCTTCTTTTGTGTCTCTATACACAAACCATACTATACCAACAAACATAACAGCAACGACAACAACCGCGATAACAACGCTAATTACTACAATGGCTGTAGATTGTTCGTGTATTGGTGCTTTGGTAGGCGCAAAAGGGGATCTGGTAGTTTCCGTATATGGAGATGCTGGTGTCTGACGTTTGGTGTACGCCAAGATGTCTTGCTTTTCTAATTGAAAATATGAAAAAAATATTCACTGCCAACTAAGTCGATGTACCCTCCTCAGTATTAATAGGTCCATAAAATTCGCTACCCCATTCTTTTATCCATCTAATAACGTATTAGTTACTTTTATTATTTTCGGGGCGTACTTTTCGGATGCAAGTTTTTCGTTTTTATTCGGATGCTTTAACCACTCTCTACTGTCTTGTCTCGAGGACGTCAAGTATAACATACCCTTAAATAAAAACCTATAAAACGTTATAATTAATTATCAACGCATTTAATTCGCATACCAGCCTTCACGTGGATCAACAACAAAGGTTTCCAGATGCCTAGAATCCGTTCATGATAAAATTATAAAACGAACTTACCCAATCAGGTCTTCATGAGACTGTGAGATGTGCCAAGCGGAGAAACCACCATACCTAAAGTTATTTAATGAATTACAATGAGCTTAATTTGTGTAGGTACCGTGGCATGTACGCAGAAGGGTTTGCTAAGAACAAATCCCTGTTTTCCTTTGTTTTGAACCAAAACTCGGTAGCTCTATTGAAGGATAAACTATTTACGTTACAAACGTAGTTTACCTGTTAATACACGTGATGTTTGGCGAACCGACGCGTCCTATCCCGTTTGGCTCTAGATTGAAGTATTCTACTACATCAAAGCTAAAGCAGCGTCATTAGATACTCTATGTTTGATTTTGGTTTAAATACCCTCGGAGCGCTGGTTTACTACTATACACGATACAAAAACATGTTACAAACGCAAAAAATAATGACCAAACCATTGCCACGCCAACACAACAAGTTATTTTTTTCGAAACTCGAACACAAATAAAATAAATAAACTATTTTCTGACAAAACACGTGGTGACATAAATCGATTTGCGTTTAATGGAACAACAAAAAAACGAACTGGATATTTTTCGTATTCTTCTAGACTCAGGTGAGCGCGTCATGACGTGGTATTTGGCGCAAACTTTTTTTTGAATAACTTGAGAAAAACGGTAATACTCTGAAGTCTGTCAGTTTCCATACACGCTAAAAGGTGGTAAAAAACCGTTGTTTTAAAGACAATAAAGTCATAATGCGTTTATTTTTTATTACAGTTCGCTGGTTTGTGTGGAAAACTTTTCGTTTTTCAATACCTTTTTTTTTATCCTTGCATACCAATAACGTGCTTGATAAGCATAAATTGTACCGGGTTATTCTCGCTGTACGCTGTTAAATCACCTAGAATAAGAAGTGAGAAGATATGCTGAGATGTTATCGTTGTGACGCACTTGAACAAACAGCGTCATCTTTGTTAACATCCATGTTGGTAAACAATACAGAAGCCTGTGCTTCGCTCAAACCTTCGAAAAGGTGTTTGAAATATACTTTATAACCTGCCTCTGAGTTGGCTTTGTTATTCTCGAATGCACTCAAAATTTGTTTGATAAACTCCTCACGTTCGTTTGTTATTTCTTTTGTGCATGTTGTAGATACATCAATGTATTTCTCGAAATCTATTTGCATCGTCAATCAAGTGTACGAAAGTATGTCCAAAAAAACAGGGAATATTTTTAACGTACTTATGCCTTCTAGGCCTTTGCCTTGGTTTCTGAAAAAAGATTCGACTTCCTTTGTTTTTGGTACACCCAATAATTCCGCAAACTCTGTAACATTAAGCTCGGCATCGTAATCCTTGTCGGCCGTTGCAAATTGCCTTGAAAGTAAAGTTAATAAGAGTGCAATGTTCTTTAATTTTAGTACGCACTTCAATAGCTTCTTGACCTTGCGTACACGAATACCGTAATCCTTTGTTATTTGTTCCATGTAAAATCCAGGTACAGACTCTTCAATACCGTATTTGAGCAAGTCTCCATACAAAAGTGCATCCTCTATTCAAAAAATTAGAAACAGCCACGCTTTTTCAAAATGACTGAACTGTATGCTGATTTGCCATTGCAAAGTTAGCTACACTCATGTAATAAACATTTCGGCAACTAACATTTGATTGCTAGGTTACTGTAATATAAAAAAAAAACAAAACCGAGCGTTTTATTTGCTTACCCATTGAATAATTTGTGAGCTCTCTTCCAAGCTCCTTTGCCATAAGGTTGCGAACATTAGATGCATAAAGTTTAGCATCCTTTTTCTCTTCTTCGTTTGGTATGTACGGATCAAGAATATTGACTTGCATGTAGTTTATATATTCGCCCATCATTGTACCAGCAATCTGAGGAAAGGTGCGGTCACATGTCCATGAAATATCCCCATACTTGAATGGGTAATTCACGCACACAGGTTGGACAGGTAGACCTGATTAACGACGTCAAAAAAAATCAACATTGCTGTGAGAATACATACCAGGTATGAACGCGCCAAGTTTAAATTTCAGCAATGTACTACCATTTGTAGTTGTTCCTTCTACAATCAACAAGTTAGTTGAGTAACTTTAAGGGATATCGACAAACCTGGGAACATAAAAAATCCTGGTACTTTAGGGTTGCTCATGGCGAGCTCTGCTCTTGCTTTGATTCTTTGTAGCGCTTTCTAAACACAAAAATGATTAACACAAAGAAAATGTCTCTTAATTTCTACCTTCTTCGAGTCCTTGCTTGTACGTTCCAATAGAACTGCCTGAGATACTTTGAGCATAGTGCCAATTACAGGGTACTGTAAATTTTCCTTTGCTGATACACTAGCTGCAGGATAAAATAACCTAAGAACCCATAAATAAATATGACAATGTTTTGGTCTTTTTTATTGATACTAGCTAAATAAGAAACGTACCAAAACATGAGGAGTGCGTCTACAAGGGATGTATGATTGGCAACAATTATAGGAGCCTAAGCAAAAAGTGAGTTCAAGCACTAATTTTTAACAGGAGTGTTACTTCAATTTTTCCAAAAACAAAAAACTTACAGCTTTGCTTGGCGATCTTTTGCCTTTTACATCAATCCAGAAGAAGCCCCACATGAATAGTACAAGACGTGCATGAAAAGTAACGATTTTTGTTAAAACTTTACGCCACGTGGCTAATGGTGCATCTTTGGAAGGATCTATACCAATACTGGCAATCTATAGTATTGGTTTAGAACAGTATGAAGATTAACAGAAGAAAACGCTTCCGCAAATGGCGAAATGTCGGATATTTTGATAGACCGCCCTTTGCAAGTCAAAAGTCTTGGATTTGTAGTTTTAACGCGTACCCATGCGTATACAGAAGCGGATGTAAATATCATCACGCATAGTACGAAACGAACGGGAACAAGTAGTCCATAGCCAATTATAGTCTGGGGGTGTCAGTACGTACGTTTTTGAACAGATTTGTACCTTTATGAGAGAAAAGAGGAAAAATTGCTTCTGAGGGGGTTTGTACACGAAAGGACTGTCCTAGGATGCGTTAGACATTGTTATTGCGCTGTAAAATCCTACTTCTTTTTTATAGCCTCTTGTTCCCTTGAACTTGGGCGTGCGCGTCTTGCGCTTGTTGCTCTTGGCTCCGCCACTCATTAAAGTGAACCACACAACACCACACGACATAAATGCAACTAAGAGAGGCACTGCAACGCCAGGTAGATTGAAATCAGGAATAAACGCTGCGTTCAACTCGTTCATGCCGCCGTAGTTATCTTAAGTCTTTTTGGCAGTCTGTTGACTAATCAAGCGTTGCGTATGTAGCACTATCACTTGAGTGATGAATTAAGTGAAAGGTAGGTAAACAAGTGAGTTTTGAGCCACTTCACTGATGAAAAAACAATTAACAACTTTAACGGAAATCGCCACTATGTTGATCCTTTTGTATCAACTTGCCAGAGTATGCATACATACATAGTGTAGTTGCCATGTTAAGGTCTTATTGAACACTCTTAAGTACGCCATTGTAGCGTAATAAAACATGATACACAGTATACTGGTGGTAAATTCAGAAGGTGGTATACTATTTTCGAAGTACTACGATGATACTATGGACGAGGAAGATATTTTTGAGTCACAACAAACGCTATACAAGCTCACAAGCGCTGAATGGCCATCAGCGAAGAATGGTGTTCAAGTAGCCGCTTACGAGTGAGAACGCGAAAACGCAAGTTTAAACGGCTAATTTCCCTTCGTAGCAAATACTACATTGTATATACTGCAGTAGACGAGTTATACGTGTTTATTCAGGGCAGCGACGTAGATGACGAGCTAGGATGTACGAACACGCTTTCAATACACTGTTAGCGTATACTGCGCTACTTTCGGTTTTATTCATCAATTCTGACGCACAGTAGTAGCTGGCTTACTAGAGGATGTGGTAGGCATACTAAAGGCAATGGCAAAGAGAGGACCAGTACGAATACTTATATTTCTGTAGTTTCGTTGCATAATCAGTTCTCTAGGTAACTGAGGTGGCTGTTATGGATGAATACACAAAACTATGCTTATGTTTAGATCAAATGGTGTCAAATGGCATTGCAAACCAAAGTAACAGGTACATACAGTACAGTGTTTTGTCGCATGGTATTTACACGTGCAAGGGATTACATTGAGTCATTGGTTGAGATGCGTCCAAGAACGCAAAAGGAAGGAGGTTCATTGTTACCACATCTTAAAATATGAGGCAAATCTATGAGCACGTGCCAGTGTTTGTTCACAACCTCAGCAGACGAAAAATACTGACAATAGGTATTTAATGTTTGTAATTGTATTTTGTGTGGGTGTGGCGGTGTCTTACATGTGCAATAAATTGATAGTGTAATTTTAAAAAATGCTTGCAATTTTTTTTTGGTTTTTTTTGTGTTTATTGTTTTTGTTTGTAATCGTGTATTTGTTATAAAATCGTGCTGTAGCAGTAGGGATCAGAGCGTCTAAAACATAACAAGCGCGCCGGTGGTGTAGGGGTTATTAATGTCGTTTCCGTGGATGTGCGCCCGGTACCACACGACTCACTGCGACTGACTTAACGACCAGTAAAGCGCCCTTGTGTGATAACGTTTACTGGTCGTAAGCAACGTTTTGGCTGTCTGAACCACGGTACGTCATTTTTTGGGTGCGCAGTAATTATTTAACGGGTTTGAGGGTTGTTTACGCCACTTTAAGCGCCTGTTTGTTACAGTGCCGTTTATTATGTCGTACCTCCCTTGCTACGCCGTTTGTTTTAAATTACGCAGCAATTTTTAAACGCCGTTTTGCTAACTGCCTTGTAGAACACGCTATTCGTGCCTAATTCACACCACGCAGCATTACGCGTTACTCAATAGGTACTACAAAAATATTTTTTTTCACAAGTTTTTTTATTTTTGCAGCGCAAAACGGCCGGTTCAGAGTAATGCGCTCTAGCCACTTCCCTACGCAGTGCGCACCTGCTACCGGAATATAGCCCAAGCAAAAAACGAAATCTTCTCCCATTTTTCATCTTCTCCAAAGCGCTCAAATCACTGTAAAAACCACAACTACACGTATTCTGAATCGCGCCAATTATTTAAACCCATTTTTACACCCATTTTTTAGGAAAACGCGTAACTGGCCAACAACTTGTGTACTCACGCCCTGTTAACACCGTACGGGTCAGTGGAGCAAAGATATGACATGGTACGCCACCTTAGCTATGTGTGTTTCATCTGAAGCTAGCAGTAACGCTCCGCCTAAACGTATAGTTGAAAGTAGTGTACTGAGTCATATCCTTCTTGTAATCTAATAAATCATCTGCGCTGGTGGTGTAGGGGTATCATACTACCTTGCCATGGTAGTGACCCGGGTTCAAATCCCGGCCGGTGCAAATATCTTTTTACAACCATTTAAGTTTACTTAACATTGTTTTTCTGGGCCAACATAAATGCGACATATTCCTGCGGAGGTCTGGTGCACCGGGCTCATATCCACGGAAACAACAATGCTTTGTAGGGGTATCATATGTCCTTGCCATGGATGTGACCCGGGTTCAAATCCCGGCCGGTGCAACTCAACTTTTGGCCCTTCTAAGGCCATCCTTTTTGCCATGAACATGCTCACCATGTAGTTTACATCTGTGGCAAGGCGCACAATGTTTAGTTTTACATTTTGGAAATGGTGGCATTGTGCTAGACACCCACCAAAAAGTGCCATTTTTCTAGGGTTAGGGTTATAAACATCAACCCTAACCCTAACCCTATGTTCTTGAACCCTAATCCATATTGGGTTTTCTTTTTGAATGTTAATTATTAATTTCCATACTAAGCACAACATTCATTATCATTGACTGGTTTAAAATCACACAATGCAACTATGCCTTTATTTTGATTAACATTCATTGGTATACTTTGTTTGAAGTTGTTAGGTTTGCCAAATTGTGTTTATTGCAAGGCTTGTTGCTATGTATTGAATAAGCTTCAAAACAACACTTACAAGTTGGTTATAAATATGAATGTAAAAATCTAAGGCCATTTAATAGACAACATAGTTTGTTGTAGCATCAGAATTTGCTTTAAGAAATATTTTATAAAAAGATAATGACTATGATGTATTCAAACAATTTTTTGGTCTGCAATTGTAGTTTTATTGTGCAAGACTACAACTGGCGTTGGCATTTGAGCAAATGTCTACTAAATGCTTGTATAAATGCCTGTTTTTAAGGCCAAATGCCTGTTAGATGCTTGAATCCAGTACACAACTATTTCAGGCATAAACAAGGCATTTAACCCTCCAAATGCTGGACATAAATCAAGCATTATTCAAATATAATGCAGGCATAAAATAGGCATTCATAAGGCATCAAACTTGTATTTATTTGTGCTACAACAATGTACAATTACAAAAAAAAGTTTCTAAGTATTGTTATAATTTTTATCGCCTTTGTATTACATGTAATTTATCTTTGCCATGTTCATAGGTGTACTTGGATGCTGTGGTTCTAATGAGCTAAGTTTCGTTAGAATTGATGAAATACTAAGAGCGCTACATGCTGTTTAATAGAGGATCACCATTTTCATTCAGTGTTTTTTTTGCTGTTGATGTATTGGAGATTATACTTTTTTTATACCTGCCTTAAAAGTATACAAACATGAACAATCAAACATCTTTTCATTGAGTAAAAAGGGTTTTGGCATTGTCTACATATGCCAAGGGTAGCATGTTTTGAAATACTTGATTAATGTCATGCCAGTAAAATGCTGGCATTTTATAAGCAGTTGTTACTTGTGTTCCATTAACAATAGTAAAATAGAAATGGGAATTTTTAAGTAATCCACCCTGTTTTTCTATGGGAAAAGTAGACGGAAAAACTCTTCCTTCATTCCCATTGAATTTATATGAAATTCCATAAGTATTACCCATAGAATTCTTAGAGTATTACTTTTGGAATTGCGTATGTATTTTATATAGAATTCTCTATGTATTCTTTATAGCATTTCTTAATGTATTTTTTGTAGATTTCAATAAAAAATACTTTATAAATTAACAAAATATTATTCGATACTTTGGTTCAGATTTAACGCAAAGTCATTTTATTTATTGATCATTACAAATACAAACATCCTAAATAACACGTACAAGTTAAATACATCGTGTCTTCATAAACGAAAGAAGTAATTTGATTGCATTTGGTTTTGAGAGCCTGAACAATAATTAATGTGTTTGTAAATGCTAAATTAAGAACATGTAGGGTTTTTTGATAAATTAAGTGGAAATAAGCTTTAAAAACAACGTACTTGGAATTAATGCTTTAAATACATTCTTTAATGGTGTAATAAGGCTGTTGCAATGCTTTAATCATCCTAAAACAGATAAGTAAGAGATATTTATGTTTAAGTGATTTTCCAAACCACCTAAAATGCGTTCTCCATTACTTTTTGGATTAATGCACTTTAACCTGTACCATTGGTTTTTTCACCTTTAATAATAGCATGTGGATATTGTTTGTTAGAAAAACCTATGTACCTAAGGTGTTGATGGTTTTTTGCAAATATAAAACTAACCCTAACCCTAACTTAATTTGTACTTTCATAAACCTCAACCCTAGCCCTAACCCTAACCCTAACTAAATTAGTACATTAATTGGTGGATTTTGTACAATAATTCTGAAAATTCCGTATTTAAGGGAATATTATGGTAATTCTATCAAAAATCCTGCCATAAAAAAAAATAAAAATAAGAATTCTTCACAAATTACCTTAAAAATCCCTAAAACAAAGGAATTTAGTGGGATTTATATCCAAAATCCCGTTTTCATTTTACCACTGAAATGCCTATTTTATGCTTCATAATGCCTGATTTTAACCAAATGCCAGCATTTGATAGGTAATGCCAACTTCAGTTTCAGCCCTGCATCAGTGTTTTTGAATAAAACAAAGATTTCAGGCTTTGTGTTCAAGCAATCAAGCCTAAAATACTATCAAACATCTTTAATTAAGGGAATGCTAAATATGTTAATATTTTTGCAATGAATTGATAAAAGTGGCTACAAAAGCCTAAACAATACTCAAATCAAAAAAAACAATTGTGTTAATCTCAGCCCAACAAACTATCCTGTTAATCAAATGAAGTATCAATAGGTTTGCTTCCAACACTCAAACCTACATTAAAAAGGCTGATTCAATTACAAAATGTCTAAGAGAATGTCCATCACAGACAACATCTATCTTAAAATTGTGGCAACTGTGATAAAGCATTAGCTGCTGCTTCAATGGTATGCTCGACTACATTGTTTTCAATAGATGTTGTAGATTCTTGATATGTATAGTTCAAAGTTTCTTTGTTGGGTTTTTTATTCAGAGTTAACAAGTTGCAAGTTACAAATGAGCAAGCTCAGAATTGTAAGCTTTGCTATTACACAATTATCTTGCATGTGCATAGCAACTTTAGCTTTTTTGACATAGTAATGTACATAAAATGTTTTAGCAGTATTACTTGAAAGTGTATTGAAAATAACAGCTCTTAGATTTTTACATTCATATTTATAACCAACTTGTAAGTGTTGTTTTGAAGCTTATTCAATACATAGCAACAAGCCTTGCAATAAACACAATTTGGCAAACCTAACAACTTCAAACAAAGTATACCAATGAATGTTAATCAAAATAAAGGCATAGTTGCATTGTGTGATTTTAAACCAGTCAATGATAATGAATGTTGTGCTTAGTATGGAAATTAATAATTAACATTCAAAAAGAAAACCCAATATGGATTAGGGTTCAAGAACATAGGGTTAGGGTTAGGGTTGATGTTTATAACCCTAACCCTAGAAAAATGGCACTTTTTGGTGGGTGTCTAGCACAATGCCACCATTTCCAAAATGTAAAACTAAACATTGTGCGCCTTGCCACAGATGTAAACTACATGGTGAGCATGTTCATGGCAAAAAGGATGGCCTTAGAAGGGCCAAAAGTTGAGTTGCACCGGCCGGGATTTGAACCCGGGTCACATCCATGGCAAGGTAGTATGATACCCCTACACCACCAGCGCAGATGATTTATTAGATTACAAGAAGGATATGACTCAGTACACTACTTTCAACTATACGTTTAGGCGGAGCGTTACTGCTAGCTTCAGATGAAACACACATAGCTAAGGTGGCGTACCATGTCATATCTTTGCTCCACTGACCCGTACGGTGTTAACAGGGCGTGAGTACACAAGTTGTTGGCCAGTTACGCGTTTTCCTAAAAAATGGGTGTAAAAATGGGTTTAAATAATTGGCGCGATTCAGAATACGTGTAGTTGTGGTTTTTACAGTGATTTGAGCGCTTTGGAGAAGATGAAAAATGGGAGAAGATTTCGTTTTTTGCTTGGGCTATATTCCGGTAGCAGGTGCGCACTGCGTAGGGAAGTGGCTAGAGCGCATTACTCTGAACCGGCCGTTTTGCGCTGCAAAAATAAAAAAAACTTGTGAAAAAAAATATTTTTGTAGTACCTATTGAGTAACGCGTAATGCTGCGTGGTGTGAATTAGGCACGAATAGCGTGTTCTACAAGGCAGTTAGCAAAACGGCGTTTAAAAATTGCTGCGTAATTTAAAACAAACGGCGTAGCAAGGGAGGTACGACATAATAAACGGCACTGTAACAAACAGGCGCTTAAAGTGGCGTAAACAACCCTCAAACCCGTTAAATAATTACTGCGCACCCAAAAAATGACGTACCGTGGTTCAGACAGCCAAAACGTTGCTTACGACCAGTAAACGTTATCACACAAGGGCGCTTTACTGGTCGTTAAGTCAGTCGCAGTGAGTCGTGTGGTACCGGGCGCACATCCACGGAAACGACATTAATAACCCCTACACCACCGGCGCGCTTGTTATGTTTTAGACGCTCTGATCCCTACTGCTACAGCACGATTTTATAACAAATACACGATTACAAACAAAAACAATAAACACAAAAAAAACCAAAAAAAAATTGCAAGCATTTTTTAAAATTACACTATCAATTTATTGCACATGTAAGACACCGCCACACCCACACAAAATACAATTACAAACATTAAATACCTATTGTCAGTATTTTTCGTCTTTTCTAACACTGTTGGCGGTGCTGTACTGTTGGAATTACTTTTGGCCAACGCGTTTTCCAACTTTTCTTTTTCATTGATAGCGTTTTCTGCTTTTGCAGAAGCGGCTTTCTCAGCTTGCTTCAAATCATAGATTTGTTGTTCCAGTGTAAGTATTTGCTCGTTGAATGTGTGCTCTCGTATCAGTGCCTCGTTTAGTGCCTTTTCAACCTCTGCAAACTCGTCTGCACTAACCATCGGTATTGAAGATTCTGGTTCTGTAGCAGGTACGCTAGGTTCTGATACAGGACTGGTCCCAAGTGTAATATGCTCTGTGGTAGTTTGCACAGACTCCAAGCGCCCATTATCAACGATAGTAGGTTTACTGACATCATGCTAAACAAATGTTACAAACAAGAAGGATAGGAAATTTTGTACCTCAATAGCTTTGTCGGCTTCAATGCTATCAACCGCTACAGGTTCTGTACTATCTTCTGGTTCTAGGGTATCCACTGACGTTTCTTCTGGTTCTTCAGATGGATCGATATCCTCACTACCTTCTTGTGTTTCTTCATGTTGATTGGCTTCACTGCTTTCAGCTTCTCTATCTTCCAATTCTGCGTTTTCTGTATTTGAAGTTTCAACGGCGATTTGATGTTCATTATCTGCACTGTCAGCTTTGGCTTCTTTAACAATGTTGTCTTTAGCATTGGCATCATTAGATTCTCCTTTAATGTCCTCTTCAGTCTCTTTGGATACTTCAACACCAGGTGAACTTGGTGGCTCTTCTATGACGTCTGAATTCAATCTGTGGCTAGCAACTAAAGCCATTCTGCTCCGTGGTGTTGGTGGTTGCCGTTTGGGTTTTGGTACTGTCTCAATATCACGGCTTAACTCAAGCAGTTGTATTAAATTCTCTGTCTCTTCTTCTGAAAGCGGTGGTGTCACAACACCAGTTTGAAAACGTGGTGAGAGCGGTGAAGTATCTCCTGAAGCAGCTTCTACTAATGGAACTGATGTACGCAAGCCTATCTCGAGCCTTTTCGCAGGTTTTTCGTTTTCGTTCTTGCCAGTATGCCAAACAGCCTCTGTAGATAACTGTTCGCTTTCGTGTGAGGATACTTCAATTTCTGGTATGGTTGTTGGCTCTTCTTCTGTTTCTTCTTCTTTGTCTTCTGTCGTTAGTATCTTATCTGCCTTCTCTCGATCTTCTGCAGTGGTTTCTTCTTCTTCTTCATCTTCCATTGGGTGCACTGGAGTGTCTGTTTGTGCTTTCTTTTCGTTTCGTGTCGCGGCTGCTACAACTTCTGCAATCTCTTCAGGGGTGCGACTGTACGATAGCGATGTCACACGTGGTCTTCTTTGCATGCGACTACTTGACATCTCAGATACTTCTGACTCTTCTTCAAATTCTAGTTTATTCCTTCTTTCTGTCTCTGCACGATATCTTTCACTTCCAGCCAAAGATATTGTATTACTCTTTGTGAAAGCACGCCTATTTAATGAAATAGTTGCAATGCTCAAAGATCTGTTTGTTTGTGCTCTCTTCGATGCCGTTTCTGTTCTTCCAAACTTGGTTGACATGACTCGTAATTTCTTATCAACAAACAGGTCACGAGCATGCATGATAAGCTCACGGACAACCTCACATTGAGTGTCAACTACCTCAAAGCTATCTTGACCAAAAAAGGATCCTTGGAATACACGTGCAAGATTGCCGATGTCCATTTTGTTTTTGTTGGAGTGAGCTGCAATGTCCGTGAAAAATGCCATCAAATGACAAAGTACTTTAAAATTTGCACGTGGAACACGAGCAATTAAACCCTTGTACTTTGTAATCCGCACACCAACCTCACGTATATCTACAAAAACATAAGTAAACAATTACACTTGCTCTAACGTACTTATTACGTCAAGGAAAAGAGGGCGAAGGCGAACTGTCAACAAAGGCTCAGGAAGTGTTCCTAAAAAATGATGTCAGAACCAAATAAGGGCAACCTTTTTTATGGCAGTACGCACTTAAAAACAGTGTAAGAAGTCCACACCTAACATAAGGTTAGAATAACAAAAATGTTAAAAATAATACAAATGTACCAGTCGTATATTTCCTGTATGGCACCCTCTACCAAGTCAAGTTGTTTGGCCTCAACTAAATCTTTTGCTTTTTCGATTTGTAGCTTGAAAAAAAACGATATTAGTCGCCACCACGTGCTCATGCATGTAGATTGGTACCTTTCTACCTGGTACGCGAAATATTCCCTCTTCATCTATCCCTTTTTCACGTATTTTATCGGTACATAATTGAAGGACAAGAGGAATGCCATTAGGTTGCTCTGTTAAACGAAAAGATTAGAGGCAAATTACACCCGAGTAAAATGATTAAAAAAACTGCAGTTAACACGTGTATTTACTAACCTGGATGCATAATAGATAGCTGTGTAGGATCTATACCAAACTGAGGGTACTCTGGCCCTTTTTTGCACTTTTTCCTGGCGATTGGTCGTTTTAATAAAAATACCACACTAAAACATTATAAACGTACTCTTTTCGCGGTGTAGAAACGATTTAACAGCACGATTCTTTGTATGGCTTTTCTTTTTAGTACTTTTTTGGCTACCTCTTCCCAAACAATAAGCACATCTATTTTTACGCTATATTTATCCGTACCGAGACGATTTAGTGGATCCTAGGGACTTTTCTTCTGTTCTTTTCTCCTCTGATTTTTCTTGAGTTTTTGGTACAGCGTGAACCGTTTCAACGCGGCTACCGTTCCTACTATGCTTCTTTTTACCTAAATATGGTCACGAATAAGATCACTATCGATAAAAAGCCTTTTTTAAAGTACCAGTAACTTTTTTTGTTAGTTTACGAAAGCCACTCTTAACCTTATGCTTCTTACTTGCTAGATATTAAATTAATAAACCCGCGTATTGTAGTTTTTGTTTTATTTTGTTTTGAATTCAATCAATTGTTGTTCTAGTATACCCCTTAGCTTTGAACCATTGTGTGATGGCGTTGGCGAAGGTTGTGCCTCTTCTTGCATTGTGTTTTATTTTTACTTTCGAAACAAATGGCGTCAACTGCCTTAACAAATTATTATTATCGGTGATTTTGAAGCTACTATATCACGCTATTTTATTTTATCACTTCTGTTCGCTGTTTCACAGTGTTGCAGTATGAGCAGTGTTGAAATACGAAAACAAGTTTACACTCATGTTTCTATATCACGTGATGTACGTAACGTCGGGTAGGCAAAAGGCACGTAAGGATTTAGAACCTTAGCGTTTCAAACATAAACCTTTGTGACCAAGAAACCTACTGGGACGGTATAGTATATTCTCTTGACTGGAATTCTGTATTGTCAATCATTAAAGCGTTGTATGTACTATGGGAAGCTAATAGAAATTCTGTTAAATAAAATTGTTTATTAACATAGCTTGGCGTCACCTAAAGAAATCTTAGTCTCCCAAAAGTGCGTGTAGACAAACAAATGGGTATGAAGTTTAAGAAGTATGGATCTTCCTTTGTTACTGCAGTATGAAGAAGGTAGAGGGTATGAACGTTTTTTAAAGATGTGATACCTTCATTTGTTTTAGAGATGTGCTTGAAAGGCCCATGTGAACATTTGACAGCACCTTGATTCCTTCATTCGTAGCTGTAGTCCCCTGTAGAATATGGTAAGAACACGTTTTAGCACTTTGATTTCCTCATCCTACCTGAACTACACTATGAATACCTTTTAATATTACTTTGGCCATTTTCATCCCACAGTTTTATCACGTACCCACAACATTTATTTCGCAGTCTATGAAGATACATAACCAAACGCCAAATGACTTATACACGCCAAACAATTTGCTTTATGTTAAGTAGTGGAGTTGTTTATTACTAACACAGTCCACTTTTCATATGTATTACGACATGCCTTTCCAGTTTTTGTGGTGTAAGACAATTTTACAATTTGTATTAGCATCTTCGAGGGCTTTTATACCTTCTGTTGTAACTGCAGTATTCTCAAGGTTGATGTTATGAACTCCTGTTAATCCTTTGATACCTTTATCTGTCACTTGTCTGCAACCAGTAAGGTTAAGAGTGTGTACATCTTTTAATGCTGTAAGCCCATCATCTGTAACATTAGTAAAACTAAGTGAAATAGTAGGAACGTCTTTTAATGCTTTAATGCCCTCATTAGTAACTTTGTGACAGCTGGAAAGGCTAATTTTATCAACACCTTTTAGTGCCTTTACACCTTCATCTGTGATTGAAGTGCTGTCAAGGAGAATAGTATGAACTCCATGTAATGCTTTGAGACCTTCGTCTGTCACTCTTGTACAAGTAAGGTTGATTGCATGAACATCTTTAAGCGCTTTAACACCTTCATCTGTGACTCTTGTACAACTAAGGTCAATTGTATGAACATCTTTTAGAACTTTAACACCTTCATCTGTAACAGAAGTTCCATAAAGGCAAATGCTATGAACGTCTTGCAATGCTTTGATACCTTCATCAGTAACTCGTTTACATCTAGTAATATCTATAGTATGAACACCTTTTAGTGCTTTGATACATTCATCAGTGACTTGTTCACAGTCACTAAGGTTAATAGTATGCACATCTTTTAATGCTTTGATGTATTCAATGTTAACAGATGGACACTCAGATAAATCAATTGTATGAACACCTGTAATTGCTTTCATATCATCTTGGGTGATATCAAGCCTGCCAGATACATTTATTTTGCGGCATCCATCAAGTAGAGAGATCAATGTCTGTGTGTGATCCAGGGTGATCATAGTGTTGTTTTTGATACCATTGTACTCTCTAATCCTCAAAATATCTTTTACTGAAGAGAGACACACCTCCTCATATCCAACAATATCATGAATGATATCGGCCATCATACGACATGACTGAGCAACAGCGAACCTTGAAATTTCACATGTTTGATTTAAAATACTTGAAATTATTTTCTCTGGCAGTCTAAGAATATTTGGTTCGTTGTATGCTGTCTTTGGTGCTCTATATAATTGTGGTAAGTAATAACAATGTAACAAAACAAAGTGTTTTAGAAAAACGTACTGTCTTTTTTGTTTGCGATTTGGCAAAGCGATGCTTGAAGGAGAACGTCTCGAACTCTCGTTTGATTCTTCAGCGATCATATCTGTTGGTTTCAGAATAAAATCATCAAGTTGTTGTACAAGACGCGTATTTGAGAGATCTAGAATCCTTTTCACGTGTTTTACGAATAATTGAGGTTGTTCAACAACAAGGTTATTGTAAGCTTCTTTGTGGTTCTCACGATAGTATTTAATTGCTTGTTCAATTGAAACGCCACAGAAATTCATGATTTGAGTGCAGCAGGAGCACTGATGGAATTTATGATATAAATTTGTCTTTTCTATCTTTTAAAAATCACGTGGTCAAACAGTTTAGCACTACTTTTTACTTTTAGTTTTTATTCTTTGCTCGGTAGCTACTGTTTTTATGCCATGTGATTTATTCTTATGAACGGGAAGGATCCATCATAAAGTCAAGTCTTAGGAGGGGGATATTAAGTCTTAGGATCTCCGCAGTTCAGTCGGTTTATTAGTACACTAAAATAAGCTCCGCAATACCATTGAATGACTAATTCTTCTAATTGTCTCCTTTTACGCCTTCCACTGGAGCTACAACTTGTGCTAGTCGAGTATGACCGTGAAGTTTATGTAAAGTGGCCTTGTTTATCAAAAAACACGGCTGTTACAACAAGGTTTGATTGCAAGTTTAAAAAACACAGGAAATGGATAAAACACGTCAACAGAAAAAAAACCGTTGAACATCTGTACTGGAGGCATGGATTACGTCATGGGGAGCTTAAGAGGTGGTGTAGTAATGGTAAATTACTGGCACATTGCCATTACGTCAATGGTAAGCCTGCTGGAGAGCACAAATATTATTTTAGCAGTGGTCAACTGCGTAGAGCTTATCACTTCGTCAATGGCAAACATGAAGGAGAATACAAGAGTTGGTTTCAGGATGGAACACTATCGAAGCAGGGAAATTATATTGGAGGTAAACTAGAAGGCGAGTACAAGATTTGGTATGAGACTGGTCAATTATGGCAGTGTGTTACTTATGTGAACAATTTAAAAGAAGGAGAGTATAGTGAGTGGAATAGGAATGGTGTTTTGGTCAATCACTATATCTATTCTAAAGGTGAAAGAAAACATCTGAAGGGAAATAATTAAGAAAGTTGTTGGCTTTCTGGAATCACTGTTAAATCATAAATAGCGTCTGTAATGGTTTAGTCTTGGATTCACCTTAAAACAAATATTCTTTTCCATTATGTAACGTGTCAAAGCCCTTTTACTCTCTTTCAATGACTAGTATTAACCACATTGTTATAAAATGGCATTAAATAAAATAGGTAGCTATCTATTTACTACACAAGTGGTCGCTTCTCTTTACTTTACTCGACCTTGTTACCTTTGCTACGTTTCAGAGAAAAGTAAGCGAAAACAACTGCAAAGTTGTTGGTATTTGCATAGGTGCTGTAGAGTAGTGAACGGTAATTTATGATTTATCAACTTTATTTCAAAAAATCACGTGGTCAAAGTTCAACTTTGATTGTTGATTCGTGTAAGAATTGCTTTACAAATCATATCTGGAATATTTCATGTACTATTTTCAAATATCAAAGATATCAAGAGAGAGTGAGTAATTTAAGCGCTGTATTTACTTTTTGTTTTTTGTTCTTTTCTTCTTTGGTGTATTCTCAGTGTTCATTATACAAGTTGTACCATAACTTGACGAATATACAACCTGTTCAAGGTTGCTATTTTGCCAAAGACTTTTGATGCTTTCTGCTGTTACCAACTTACAAGCCACAGCATTTAATGTCCTTAAATTAGGTAATAACTCGAGGGAACCCATTCCTACATACTGTAAGAATCATTGAATAAAAACAATGTAATTTGACTTGCCTCTATCCGTTATACTTGCGCAATACGACATTTCAAGTCTCTGTAGTGATCTCATGCTTGATATAGCTTCAATAAATGCGCTATCCTTTATAGGTGTGAAAGATACAACTTAACATTTAGAGGTTAGTTTGAATTCATGTAGCGTGGGTAGTAACTTACTGAGTGTACGTAGAGGCAAGTTTTTTAGTTCTTTAATAGCGCTGCTAAACACACATGACATGCAAGTAGCTATAGAAAGCCATTCCAACTTCTAAAAATACAACAATGAGAAACTGAAAAATCAATAAAAACAATTACCTTAAAGTATTTGCAGTGCTTCAATCCGTTTCCGCTAATTCTAGTAGCATCAAGACAAAGATATTTTAACCTCAACAGTGGTGTCAAACATCGCATTCCAGTATCAGATATATTGGCTCCGCTCTACAGAAGAAATAGACTTAACACAAAAGCAAAGATATCCACAATACGAACCAAATCTAAATGTTCGAGTGTTTTAATTTCAGCAATAGACTTTAGGTGCGCATCCTGCATCTTTGTTATTCTGGAATCTTAAGTATATGCTTACTGTTATGGTAGGACATTGTCCAATGTCAAAACTAACCAACTTATTGCAATGCTGCGAAAGGGACGCCATTGCCTAAGTACAAAATCAACCTGATATGTAAAAAAAAAACAATAAAAGAGATCAAAGTGATTGATATACACTTACTGTACTACTAATGCTTACGAGTGCTAGGTCAAGTGTCTTAACACAAGTCATATACTTGACAAAGGACCCTTCGAACTATTAATGACATTAGTTATTAATGACAGATGTATTAATAAAATTTATCAATTCTTTGTACTTTAGCACGGAAGTTTCTCAGATTTATACGTTTAATCTTTCCACCACAGACCTATCAAACGAAGTAAGAATACTGTATTCGTAATGTACAGTATATTGCGTACCTTTAAGAGCTTGTACACAACGTCAGGTCGTACTCTAGGCCTAAAAAACCACTTTTCAGAAAATACAGATAATTTATTATCATTTTTGTTGTACCAGTCGGAAAAATCCAAGTGACGCATGCCATGTGGTAGAAAGGTGCTGAACATTTTTGATACGGTCAACAATCTTGAAAAAGGTCAGGTTGAACGGTTTTTGTCAAAACTTACGATTGACAGATGCTCTTAGTTGTCCTATGCGCCAACAGTAAGTAAAAATGGCGTACAGAGGAATTAGTAAGCTGTACGTACAGGCTCTGTATTATTTTGGACCATATTTCCCAAGGGAGTGGTACTAGCGCTTGGACTTTCGTTTTAGCCTATAGTAGTTTAAAATATAAACTTAGAAGCATACGCACTTCAGGATTACTTCTAAGCTTCTTGGTTGGCGACTTACAATTCATTATAGACGTGAACGTTCAGCAGATGCAGTTTTGTTCAATCAAGCAAACTGCTTTCCATTTTCAAGCATTTTCAAAACTTAGGCCTCATTAAAAAAAAAATCGCGCGAGGTTCGAAGTGGAGTGCTAATCAAGAAAAAACAAGCTAAAAAATTACATTGTTGGTATTTATTTTACATCTGTGGATGTTCAGCAAAAGACTTCTGAACAAACTTATTAATACAACCCTGTATGCTATTTAATTCGCTCAATAATATTGCATACTTCTTATCAAGCCGTTTTATAACCTACAAAGAGAAAAATCAAAAAAATAGAAAAAAAATCAGAAATGTTTTGAAAAGGACGTTTCTCGTGATGTGTACCGAAATCCGCTTATTATACATGTCACGTATGAAGTTCCCAAGTGCAGCCCTGACCTTTGGATCTGGTTCTTTCTTATAATAATTGTCTAAAGCACTAGAAAAGTGATAACCATTGTCCATCAGATTTTTCCTTATCTTCCTCGCTAAATCATATTTGCGTTCATACACCCTCTTACTCTCATATAGTCCATCCATATCTTCAATAGGTTTCGCCAATTCTAAGTTTTCTCAAAAGGTAAGCAACCAGTTGACAACAAGTGAAAAATCACGTGCCTGGTTTGTTGCTCTCTTCAAACTTTACAGGGAAGAAAGGTGGTAGGCTGAGCTTAAGAGTAACTTCTCCATACTCTTGAGTAACCTCTTCAGTATTTCCACGCTTACTTGATACCCTGGATGGTTCGACTTTCTGCCTAGTACCAAAAATGTTTAGAAACCAAAAAGTGCAACTCTGCAATTTTTTATGTACTTTTTTATGGCATGTCCAGAAGTAGTTGGTGGCGCTTTGCGTTTCCTTTCGTTCTTGATTCCAGTTGTGCTTGAATTCTTGCTCTCTGTCTTAGGCTTCGGCCTTATAATGATAAGAAAACATCACATTAAAGAAACGTTTGGTGTACATACCTCCTTGTAGGTGCCTTTGATTGAGGCCTTGATGGCTTCTGTGCTTTCTTTGCATTAGATACAAAACTCTTTATGATATTCTTTTTACTGCCCATAGGTTTCATTGCTGATTTTTTTGCAGGTGTTATCAATGATGTCACAGACATTCTAGAACTTCTTGATTGTTTAGCAGTTGTAGGACGCTCAATCCTTTTTGGCTTTACAGTTCCAGTACCAATAGCCCCAGAGAAATGAGGTATCTGATCTGGTCTTCCACCACGCGACTGTGACGGACGTGAACCCACTAGGTTTGTCAGTACAAACTTCGTCGTTTATTGCATAGAGGACAAAACAGATAGCTGCTCCTCTATTCATACCTGAAACTCGCCTCGATTCCCTACGTTTCCTGACACTCGTGATATCTATGGTAGCAGTCCGATGCTTGCTTGCTAGATCTCTGGCGGCCTGTCTAGTCTTCTCGCCAATCCGCTTACAAACGCTCTCAGTCAAACGAGGTTGTACCGATAGTTTGGAGGTAACAATACCTTCGGAAAGGTTACAAACAACCCGTAACAAAGTTATCTCTGACAAATTAAAAAAAAAGTTTCCGAGTTTGAGGAATATCTATCAGTGAAACAATCAAACTTTTATCAACTGACCTGCTCTGGAAAACCCTGAATCATCGTTTAAGAATAGATGATGTGGTTTTTCTTCCTTCTTGACATGTATCTTGTACGTATCTCCGTCTTGTATAGTGAGCGTCTAACGTTAGAGTAAGTTGTAGTTTTTAAATCGATAATTGCTTGAAGCAATGTACCGATTCGTCTCCTGTTCCAAGTCTTAGCTTCGGTATACCATCTGGTGTATCTAAGAGCGCTTCTTGAAGGCTGGTTGGTAACTTTATATGGTACACAAGCCTAAAACGCGTTTATTTATTAACACAGACACCATAATAATAATAAACCGGCGAAATACGCCGTTTTAATAACCACAAAACTCAAACGTCATTTGTTCAACATTAATACTATCGCACGTACCTTTGTGCATCATACGAGTCAGCATTTAAGTAGAACTCCTGCATGCCTCACGTGCCGCAAGAAAGACCAAAAAAGAAAAATAACGTTTGACTCAAACGAGAACTTTCTTTATCGTTTCTGGCTACAACTAAAATAAAAAAAACACCTTTTGGTGGCTATAGTACAAGTGGGGGAAGTATATAAGCTTATTGCTCGTTCATCATTGCCTAAACTGCTGTTGCAATTGCTTTAAACGTTGCTGTTCGTGCTCGATCTGTTGTCGCTTTAGACGTGCTCTCTCCCTATTTCTCTCTATTACAACTAGATCTTCAGGCGATAGACCCTTTAAGTCATTGTTTCTACGTTTTTGTTCATGTTCCACTTCTGGAGGCCAAACCAACCAGCTTCTGTAATAAAACATAAGATTTAACCGCAAATACAGCTTGTGACGCACGTAGGATCAGTTTCCTTCATTAGATAAAAGATGGGTACAAGAGCTATTGACATAAAGTCTCTAATAGGTCTATCACACAAAGGCGTCCAAAGTTTTGTTTGTTTATCCCAATACCACATTCCGTATGCTTTGCAATCTTTTGAAACAAGAGTAGTATGTTGATTAGATAATAGCCAAGGTTTCAGTTTCTCTGGAGTTGGGTTCCTGTATTTTACTATGGTAGGCCTCGCTGGAATGTTTTCCCAGCTACCATCTGGACCAGTCTGCTCTAAAATACCCTGAAGACAAAAAAGATTAGTGACAAATTTGTTGAAAACTTTCCAAAAAAAATACAACGCACGTGGTAGGCGAATGTGACAACTGGTGAGAGATTCACTTGCTCTTCTTGAGAATATAATACTTGCTGTGGGGATGCAACAGGTGATGATCCTGCTGAAGGAAGTCGTAAATCAGATGGAGAAGAACAAGGAGTACTGAGCGTGAAAGATTGTGTTGGGTTTGGTTGTGAGGGTGTTGAATTAAGTGGTTCTTGGAATACTGCTCCGAATTGAGAGGATTGAGTAGGAGGCGTTGCTGGACTGAAATATTCACAAGGGTCATATGGTTTACAAGGTGACTGGCTTGCGTGTGTTGTTGAGTGAGTTGCAATAAAGTTTGACGAAGGAGAAAAATTTTGGCTTCGTTCGATACTGATGTTAGAGAATATCCCATGCGATTGAAAGTTCAGCTGAGGGCTATTAGATGTACTAGCACCAACTGGAGAAAAGTCAGACTATAATTGAGATGCAGACTTTCGAGGAAGTGAAGGAGAAATCTAAAGTTTCTTGGTAACTTCAGTTTTTGGGTTTTTTGTCGTTTTATTAACGCGGGAAACATCAATGTACGTACACACGTTGTTCTGGTTGAATGAGTGTGAGCCAGATTTAAATAATAGGCTGTTTGAGGATTCCTGTTGGCTAGTTACAAACAAATCCTTTGCAGAGTCGCTAAGACATGAGGCGCTAGCGTCTGGTGTCCGTAGAGATGATCGTTTGGCTGGTGTATAGTCATCAACGCCAATTTGGCTAAATAACGTCAACAACCGAAAATAACGTTGTGTGTTAACCTCAGCTCGCAACTAGTTTCGAATATCACAGCTTCAAGCTCACTTCCATCGCCCTGGCCAATGTCTGTATTATCGAAAAGCTCTCGCTGACTCTCGCTGCAAAAAGAGCCTTCTGTACTACTTGACCTTACTGAACACCCTGATGATTGCGACATGGCATTTTAAATAACTGTACATTTTTAAGTGCACGAATAAGTCAGAAAATGTGACAGAAAATACCTAATAGCGTGCTACGCGCGTAGACCTGATACGAGTTACTATTACACATACTTTTTTGGTTTTTTCATGAAACAGTGCGGAACAATTTGCAAAAAAACAAGAATTAAAACAAATCTGTAGGATTTTTTATTTACCACATCCAAAGTTAATATCAATGGTATATGGCAAGTCGAGAGACTTTACAAGTGTGATAATATTCCAGTAGTTTTGTCCAAAATCGCAGTACGCTCCAGAGATTTGGGAGATAGAGAACGCGTCAGCACGTGTGCCAACCTTGTCTTCAATTGGATATAATGCGATATTAATTGTATCTTAAAGGTAGTGTAAGAGTACTGTACTGCTTCATGTAAGCGTTTGTACCGTGGTAAGGAACTGGTTCAGTAGTGTGCCATACTTGTCCAAGAGTCAGAACGCCAGTGGAGAGGTTATAAGGCACAAGGTCAATGAACCCTTTTACAAATAGATCAGTACGAAGTACATCCGCTGTTGCGTACCTAGGCCACCGCCATCTTTTTGAGCAGTAGTTTGAAGCGCATAACTACATGGCAGGTTAATTACAGCTGGCAAATTCCAAAAAAGTTACCGTGTATCTGGTCCTCCAGTGGCAAGCGATTTTCTAATGGCAGCAACAACTTCGGCTGCTGTAGATTTCATAAATATTACTGTAGTGCTACAGCAAGCTAATAACACGTGAGTCTGTATGTTCCATGCATTAGTCATGCTAAAACGTACGTTCCACAATCTACATTTTCGCAGTCCTTTTGCCCTTCTTTACAACAAAGAGCACACGCAACAACACTCAAAATCAAGACAAGCTTCAACATTATGGTTACTTTCGCAAAACTGAAAATTGTCGGAAGCTCATTCAACAATTCGTTCTTACCAAAACAAATTGTGTCCGAGGGTACTTAACCAAATAAAGAAGGTGAGTCTCTTCAAACTGTTCAACCCATTATTTATCTCTACAAGAGCACCCAACTAGAACATTAAAGTAAGGCCATTGACGATTTTCTTTGGGGTTCTGTCAGATACTATTCTTTGGGGTTATGGAATACTTAACGAGATCTTTTGTGTTACAAAAAAAATTGTTTTTATTTTACATTTACTAACTTTCCGAATCGTCTCCGTCTCCTCTTGGAGATCCAATGGATCCTTCTGATCCTTCCAACCCTTCTTCTCCAGTTTCAGCAGTCAATTCTATAAACGTGAGGAGGTCCTTGTGACCTACAAAACAAAAGGGTTAACAAACCTAACTAAAGCAAAAAACGAACCTGCTGCAACTTGTTTGACTTTTTCAGTTGATGAGAGATTGTAAATATGAGATACATTATTCGTTAACTAACAAACCGTGTAAATATTCATCAAAAAAGCAAACCTAGCTCCTGAAAAAACAGGAAAAAAAAAAGATCCAAAAAAAACTGCGAAAAAACTAAGAACGTACTCTTGCAGTTTGTGCGCGTTGTTCAAGGTCCGTTCTGAAGAAAAAATAAAATATTAGTATGCAAATAATAACAAACAAGAGTCAGTACGTTGGTCCATTATCATCCATATGTTCAGTCGTCCAAAACTTTGGTGCTAGATGCTGGGACGTAACACGACCACCAACACAAGTCACTTGATATTCTCTTCCATCTTTAAATAAAATACCACATCCTTTATGATCACTCCATCGACCGACAATCTTAGAACCATCTGGAAGAGTAACCTCCTAACAACAAGTCAAAACCAAAAAAAAAAAAAAAAAGAAAATCATTTATCCAAAAAGCAGGCTAGTTGTTCGAACAACGTACTCCGAGACCGTGACATTTACATGCTGATACGTTACCAACGTATACACTACCATCAGCGAATTTATAAGTACCATTACCTTCAATCATACCATTCTCCCATTGACCAGTATAACTCTGTCCTGTCCACCTTGATTTTTCGCCACAAGTAATAGTACCAATACCATGTCTCTTACCATAACGAAATTCACCTTCATAAACACTTCCAGAAGTATAAATCATAATACCCTTACCATGACACTCACTATTCTGCCATTGACCCTTATACTGTCTACCATCAGCCCAAGTCTTTTCACCATAACCATGTCTTGTATTATTATAATATTCTCCTGTATAAGTGCTATTATCTTTCCAAATGTAAACACCTTTTCCATTTATCATATCATCCTTCCACATGCCATCATAATAGTGTCCCGCATATTTTGACTTTTCTCCCCATTTCTTTATTCCTTTACCATCTCTCTTACCATTAACGAATTGACCAGTATATGTGCTTCCGTTTAACCACTTAAACGTTCCTAACCCATGACACTTGTTATTTTCCCAATTCCCTTCGTATACTCGTCCGTTTGCCCAGTGTTTTACACCGTATCCGCTTCTATTACCATTAGCGTAGTTACCTTCATAATACGCTCCGTCAGGCCATGTGTAACGCCCGTAACCATGAACCTTACTCGCTTTCCATTCTCCGGCATAGAACTCGCCGTTAGCCCAAGTTTTTTCGCCGTAACCTTCACGACAACCACGCACGTAGTTGCCGACATAAGTGCTTCCGTCGGCCCATGTATACGTCCCTCTTCCGTGTCTTATGCCTTCACAACAATATCCAGTGAATCTGTCAAGAGCATACCTGAAAACAAAGAAGAAATGAGAAAATGGTACAAACTTTTTTTTGCTTTTCGAATATTCTCACCTTGACTTTTTACCCCACGTTTTTGTTCCCTTATTATGTTGTTTTCCGTTTATCCACATACCAGTGTATATAGTTCCCGAAGGCCATACACAAACACCAAACCCATGAGGTATACCACTAACGTGGTCACCAGTGTATAAACCGCTGTTGAACCGTATATTTTTAATGTACTTAGGAATTGGAATAGGCCTAATAAAGTTAGAAAATACGTAAATAACAAACCGTAAAATCACGAAAAGTACAAAAAAAAAATACAAACTCAGAAAATGAATCCGCGTAGTGTAAGTAGCGAGTATTGTCACTACGCGGATTCAAGCAACTACGAAGTTTTGTTATTAACTCCCTGAAAAAGGATAGAGCCTCCATTTTTTTTGAAGCGTTTTTACGCGTGTAGTGAAAATGTGATGTTTGGTTTACATACTAAAAATGTACATTTGATTATATTCTCAGGATAAGTTGTTTTATTAAAGAAAGAATAAATTGCGTTGGTTTTAACGTTTTTGTAGTTTGTAAACAAATAAAAATTCGTTCTTACCTTATTAAATACCAACACAGCTTACATGTAGTTCTCACGCCTAATAACGCGCTTTTATACCCATCTAGGTTACGTACGATCATTTCTAACATTTCCGGCGGAAGTCGGCCTAAATGAGACTCTGCGAGCGCGTTTTCATCTTCTAGGGTGACAGAACCATCGTGAAGTGTATTACCAAGGACTAGATTCATCTCGGCGAATTTACCTTTCGCTGTTACGTGTTACTCCCAACCGAGAGCACGCCAGGTGGTTTGTTCCGTGTATTTAAAAAAAAAGTAATCACTTTCTAACTTAACGCGAGTTATTACGCAAGAATTGTACTTCCGTAACACCCAGTGCTAAGCAGCGGATTCTCATATCTTATTCTAGTGCAGCAAATTGTACAGAATTTAAAACACACTTTGTTGTAGCTATCCTATCACGTGGTTGTTAGAATTTCTTTTTTAAGATCTCGCGAGGTTTTAATCACAATACTTCACAAATTCCTTTCTAGACCAAGGTTCGAGAAGTACTACATGAGTGATAGAATGTCGTCTCAGCTTATCAGGTGAGGCATGGCGAGTGAGACTGCACAAGGTTGAAAACCCATAACACGTGAAAAACTAGCTTGGCACTGAATACTAGAAATGACGTAACAAATACAACCTAAACCTTACCCTTCTGTTCTATTGACTACTGCGGATACTATCACTGCAATGTACTTACATTTGAGAAGCGCAAAATATTGCTTAGACACAAATGACGCTTAGACTCAATCAAGTTTAAGTGATACCTGATCAACAGCTTCGCGCCTTTTCATTCAAACCAACAAGGCGAAACGTCGCAATGAAGTGTTTAAAAAAGCTTGTTTCAAGCATGACAAAACATTTTGGACAACAATCACCACGCATCAACCGACACTACAAGCAAATGCCAAAAAAAGCAGAACCTCCCAAACGACGCTCATCTGTATGCCTTGGAGCACTCTCACAACCTCGTAAAATTCAAGAGCAACTCCTAAATACAGAAAACCAATTTAAATACTCTAAAAAGCTCAATAGAGCTTCAAGCGACAGAATGCTGCGACAAGATGGTAACAATCCTAAAAAAGAATACAACGGAGTTGCAAATTTTTCGTTTACCCCAAAAAGTTCCGTTTGCAGCCCTACGTCATCAATTGGCGATGTATCAACGCAAAAGGATCATATTGCTGCAATTGCTTTCGATCAATCCGAGAATAGTTACGAAAGTAGTTCAAACCCACCAATTATCGCCTTCGTTACTGAAGTGCCTCACGAAGAAACAAACGTGCGTATGGATACACACTTGTCGAGGTTCACACGTGCACGTATGCACAGAAGAATGATCACAACATAGAAGAACGTCACACTACACTTGCAAGTACAGAGTCAGTATGTAGAAGTGTCAACAATCAAAAAAGAAAAAACTTGTGTATTCTCTAGCAAATAATAAATTATCTCCTTACGAAGTTATGCATTCAAGGATTTACTTACTATTACATTTTATTTTTTAACACATGACTCTTTGAAAGGCCAACAAAGGATTAAAAAAAGCATTACAATTAAAGCAAACTATACTTGTTTTCCGCCAAATTGTTTTTTGAACAAAAAAACCAGAATACGCAGTATTGTTCGTTGTAATCACTGTATGTGACTCTTCTTAGGTACTATATATAAATAGCACTAAGGTGTACTATGTTGGCAACGTATAGGAATCACTCTAAGGAAAAAGTAAGAAAATGACTGAAAACGAAGGAAATGGTTTTGTTTCGCTTACCGTCTTCAGTGATGCCGAAAGGATTGTCATTAATGGAGAGCTGGCTTGTCTTTAAGACAATGTCTCCTGGTAATTCACCTGAGAGTTCTAGCTTCTTTGGTTTGACATCTTCTGCTGTCTCTTTTGCATCTTCCGTTTCTTTTGCAGCTTCTGCCTTGTTATTATCAGGCTCGTCATCGTCAGTAGTAAATTCGATTGCACGAGGTAAAGCTGCTGGAACTTTCTTAGAAGCAACCATAGGGCTACATAGGCGTCCATTTGCGTCAGTAATTCTAAATCTACGCTCAGGAGTTGCTTTAATATCATCAATACTATCCTCCTCAGTGCGAGTAAAAGAAAAGCTGTCCTCTATAAAAATTGTTAACTACAGACCTACCAATTACAAAGCGTCTTACCTTCATCAGTAGTGAGCATACTTTCGCTGAATGAACCAGTATCAGAATCGGCGCAAGACATACTCCAGATGTCTCCTTCACCTCCTCGTGAACCAGGAGTGATAACAGGGAATCCTTCGCCTTGTCTAATAGTATTTAAGTAAGGACATTCGCGCCAGCGTTAAAAAAAGAAAGATTCACTGTACCCAATTGATTTTGGCCTGTTTTCGTCTCTGGCTTGATTTATCACTTCAATCCACTCTCTGGCTACTTCAAGGCTCTCTGCGCATAGAAGAAAGTCGCGTGTGTCTGTTAACAGTTGGAAAATGCAGTTTCCGTTTGTCTGACCGAAATGTAAGCAAAAAATAGGTGTACCGAAAAAGCCAAGTAATAAGCATAAACAATTATCTAGTACGTACGCTTAGTACAGTTTTAATATTAGCTGCAACAATTCTAGCGTTAGGAATACTTCCACGCATTACTGTGTCCTTTCGGTCTCTTGATCGAGAGTATTTGTAGTAGCATACTGCGCGGTTGGTGACTTGAAACCAACGAATGTTCCATTTTTTAATCCATTCGCTCTTTAGCTTCAATGGACCTTCTTTTACAATCCTAATTGGTTTGCTGCGCGCACCAATACTCCTAACAGTTGCGTAAGGTTTTAAATTAGAGTGAAAAACGGTTTGCTGGACTAAGATACGGCGCACTGCGAGCGTATAGAGTACGCCAGAGTATTTGGGAGTGACAAATGAGAAAAACTAGGAAACTACAGTTCCGGTACTCAACGCGCTCACAGTGGCCGCGAATACGTCTCGGGAAGTAACCAGTAAAAGAAAGTGTTAACAAAACTTACCCTTTTCTTACTACACCACTTGATAATCGTCTACCATTGCGTTAGTATAACATAAACAAAGCGTTCGTGTTTGAAGAAGTCTTGTACTTCAACTTCCATAACATAGGTAAAATACTAACCTTCCGTGCATTGTTGAGATGTTACAGAGTTGTATCGGAGTGAGTACAGATCGAAAAGGCTTAAATTGTACCGATTAAGCAAGCCATCAAAAAATCGTCAAAGCAAAACTTGATAGTGATGTAAAACTTTTTATTATTATCTACAGCTGCCCAATTGCGGAAAAATAGTACTTTGGTTTTATTCCCAAATAATGACTTGCCCGTTCCTGCCACTAAAACGAAAGGTTAAATACAGAACTGGACGCGAAACCGTACCATGAAGCCAGTTGATATCCATTTGGTGACCACGATACGCAAGTAACGCACTCTCCACTAAAACACGTTAACCGCGAAAAGATAGCTAACAATTAAATTGTAACGTACTTAAAACCCTTCTTGAGTACGGTATCAAGTTTACCTGTCAATGAATTCCAAATAAAAACACCGCCGTCACCAGAACCGCTATATAGAATGAGTACAATAATCCTTTTGTTTGAGATATTTAACGAGCGTGCGTACCTAACAACATATGCGCCATCTGGGCTCAAAGCAGCTCTTGTCCAGTTCACTCCATTACGGTACTGGTCACTCCTTATAAAGATATGAATAACTGTACCTGTTGTTTACAAAAACCAAAAACTTGAGAAGAATCTTGCGTACTTGAACGTTTGTAAGACTTCATAGGTTCGGATATCAACAAGTTTTAATGTGTTATCCCTTGAATTTGTAAGAACTTGTCTGCCATCTAAATCGAAGCGTGTGAGCGAAAGTAAAACGGTGTGATAATGAAAAAAAGTTCTTACCTGGAGAGATTGTTACAGATGTAATCTGTCCAGAGTGAATACCACTCAATTGGTGGGCACAGTCTCCATTTTTTAGATCCCAGAATCTCATTTTGTTATCGAAATGACCACTACAAGCGAGCGTACTATCTACACTCAAGCATAGATCATTGCAAGACGAGTACGAAAATATTGTACGGACGCCTAAAAAAAATTTAATTGACACCTTTTTTTTGGGTATTTTGCATAAAACCTACAGTAGCCTTTTGCGAGATCCCATACTTTAAGTGTACGATCGTGAGATCCAGTAACAACTTTAGAAGAGTCTGTGGAGAATACTGCTGAGTATACTTTACCAATATGACCTGTGAGTGTATGCTAAAAAATCAATAAATATAACTTCAATTTTCAAAAAGGCAAAAAATATCAAGTATGTGCGTACTCTGACACGGCCTTGTTGAACGCCCCATATGCGTGTAGCATTGTCATTTGATGATGCAAGAATAAAGTCATCGTTAGGAGAGAACCGTACACACATAATAGTTTGAAGTGCACCAGAAAGTTGTGAGCGGACTTGAGATGTTCTGGCATCCCAAATTTTAAGTACTTTGTCTCCACCACCTGTGGCGTATACATGTCCTTTATTGGAATATGTTATAGCATTAACCTCCCTAGAGTGCGCGCCAAACTGTCTTTTTATACGTTTTGGAACAGTAACCTGCATGTCTGGACGAGCAAGTTGGTAATCCAAGATTGATCCTAACAGGAAAACAATGTCAGCTCAAACATAACCAGCAGTTATTGTAATTACCTTTTATTGGCCCACCGCCAGATACCGGGGTACCAGTACTCACACTTTTGATAAGAGTCTCTCTAAAAAAAAGATCAGCAACATCCATAAAAGAAAACAAAGCGAACATAAAATTTAGTCTCAAAAAAGAAACATAAAGGTTGTTAACGTACCTTGCTGATGCCTCCATTTTTTGTGTATGTAATTCATTAAGCTTGTTAACATTATTGGCTTCCTCTTCTTTCTTCTTAAGCCATCTTTCAAGAAGGTGTTTGTTTTCTCTTTGAAGAGTTCTATTTGACTCTTGAAGTCTAATCAATTCAAGTTGAAGTTCTTGCAGTTCTTGTTGAATAACTTCAATAGTTAGTTGTTTCTCTTGAATCTCATCATTTTGTTTCATATTTTGTTCACGAGAAGCAACATATTTATCAGTAACTTCTTTTACTCTAAAACAATGGCGTTAAAAGAGTCAAACTTGGAGAGAAAAAAAAAAAGAAAAAAAGTTCTTTTTTTTGGATATCTCCTGTAAAACATTCGTTACCTTTGTGCCTTTGAAGAAACGACGTTGTCACGCTCCTTTAGTTCACTGTTGAGTTTTAGAATTTGTTGTAATTGTTCATCCTTCTTACGGTATCTACGTGGCGTCAGTAGTTAACTGGAGATGAGGAGAGTTTGAAAAAATTTGGTTTTGAATGTCAACGCCAGAATACAAAACGGCCGTGTCTTTCAAGTAATTCGCAAGTTCTTGCTATGTTGTATGCCAACGTACGTTTCAAACAAATCTGCTTGCAATTCTGTTACTTTGGCTTGTAATTCAGCTATGGATGCGGAGGCGTCACCAGATATAACCGTAGAGCCAGAAAGACCACCTGAGCGTATCTGTGGCGAGTGGCGTTAGTATAAATACACGACAGGTGACAAAACCATGAGCGGTTTAGTACAAAAACAGCCTGCTGATGGTGTTTTCGTGAAGGAGCTTGTAAAAGTGGTGTATTTGTTTTTTAACTTTGTTGTTTTTAGCGAAGCTATTACCTGTTCCTTCAAACGCGCGTTTTCGTTCTCTAGATTACTGATGCGCGTTTTAGCTTCTCTTTCGTAGGAGGCTAATTCATTCGCTATTTATTGTTAGAGATGTATGAGAGCGATAGAAATGTAGTAGGATTACTGTGTTTGATTAAATTAGCGAACGGTTGGGTTTCCCGTTGATTTCGTTGTACAAGCGCTTGAAGCACTTGAGTCTTCCACGTAGACATCGTCAGTGGACGTGGAAGCCAATCTATGAATAAAAAAAATAAACGACTTAGACACAGCTTGTTAAGGAACCACTAATTTGGTCTTAGACGCTACATCAGAACTGTTTAGCGTGCAAATAGTTGTCCTAGTAGACTAGGTACGAATACTGTTTCCTATGAAGTGCACGTGACTTTTCTTTGTTTTACACCAAGCGTCATGCATGTAGTTTTGATAAGTCGCTGTCTATTGTCGTACCAGTGTATTGTCTGGTACCTTTGAGGGTCTAAAACTTCGTACTTTCAAAGTCAAGCTGTTTATTTTTAACTTATCTGAAAGTACATCTGGTTGAGGTCACGACCCGAAAACAACGCTGCATGCAGAAGCTATTAAAGCCATCATCTAGGAATGCCTTCAGAGGTCCGATATGAAGGGCATGGTATTAACGTAGCGTAAATCTCGTGGTAAGGATTTACATCAAAAAATAGATTTAAACCTAAGTACAGTTAGGTATAATACTCTGTGCGGATGAGAAGGAGAAAAAATGTAAGTACGGAAGAATTGAAGGTACTAAACGACCTCCCGAAAACAAACGTAAACATAACATCTATAGAGATTCCACAAGTTACAAGATGAAAGTCAGCAAAGGTTTAACTTGTCAATTCAAATAGGCACGCTACTTTTTTCAAAACAATGCAACCAAGGGCTCGCTTTAACATTGTCTAATGTTGAAGCTTGCTGTACAAAGCCCGTTGAGTATTCTTTGGGTGCTGTTATGTAAACAGCTTTGTATATCGTTGCGTTAGTGTGGTATTGTTCGAGCTTTCTTGGTACACCAAAAGTAACATAAAATTCGGCTACGGAAAGTCGACCGTAATTTAGTTATTTGGTGCTATTGCAGGGCAAACCGACCTTAGAAGAACGTAGTTAGAGCAAAGCATCTGCGGGTGGAACGTTCGTAGCAACAACAGTACCGGATAGCACGACCACAACAGCTTGATCTAATTTTTTGAAGAAATTGCTTGTGCCATCTCCTGACAGTGTTTAGAAGCTTTTGTAACATCGTGCCAGATGCAACCTTCGTTGTAGAAAACATACGAGGAGTTTTTGCGAACGGAGCAAACCGTTATGTCAAGCAATGTATACGTTAAACATTCTATTGTCAGAACAACTTTTTCATTGTACCAACAGCTTGTACATCAATAAACGACGGAGTCGTAGTACAATTCTTGTGTATCTGTACTTTTTGTTTTGGGAATTGACCCGGATTATCGACAAAAAAGATTAATGATAATCACGTTTTCAGTTCGTCGTTAGTCATAACCTGAACAATTTCTATGCCTCAATAATTGATAAAGTGGATGCCATGGCGAATCAAATATTTGTTGTTTTTACAATGTTCTCATAGTGATTAGAAAATTAGGCATAAAAATGAGAACGATACTTTTTTGTAGATAATCCGGTCAATTCCTTGCGGATTCTAAAATGTTCACAAGATAACTCACCCGCATGAAAGAATGAAAACATGCTGGATGGCTTCAAAACTGGTAATGGAAGGCTAGTTTTGTAGGAAAAAAACAGGAATAGTATTTGATACAAAGTCACGAATTAGTAACTTGAAGTGAAAGGTGAAAAGCTCTCACTCACTGAGTGAAAGGTTGCATATTTATTCAACAAAAGGACCCCAGTATCCGTTATACTTGCCAAGAGCATCTTCACATGCTTTTGGTGATACCTTACCTCTGCGAGGGCTAAATACTGATGCTTGAGCTGTTTTTAGGTGGGTATGCATTTCAGCAAGTACTGCAGGTTCCTGACTTGCCAGATTAACGTGTTCAGTTGGATCTTTAAAACAAGTCAGTCAAAATTGATACTTGAACGAATTGTCGTTTACCATTCTTAATATTGAAGAGGCAACCGCCGGTTCCACATGGCAGATGGTGGGCTTCTGATTGCCAGTCTGTAGTAATGTTAGGGTACTGTGGACCCGTCCAAGAATCTTGACTTATTGCACCAACAAGGAGCTATAAAATTTAGTTCATTACTTTACTAAAGTAACTGTTACCTTCCATTCTCCAACTATTATGCCGTTAACTATTGTAGGTGTCATACTACCAACATGCGAGGGAGGATCTGGACTTCCCAGGGGAATTATATTACGTGGACTTGTCGTAGTTTGTCCGGATAAAAGAGGCCACATGTTGAAGGAGTCGATTGGAGGTAATTTTGCTATACAAAGCTTAGAAAAGACTAATGACTTACTGTTACAGTTACCTTTAGCAGCTTTTTCATCCGTAGGATCAACACCTGCTATAGCACAGAATGTAGCGTACCAATCCCATCCACATATGTATCCTTCTTCCTTAGTTCCTCTTCGTTCTTTTGGAATCTACTTTGTTTAAACAATAGTACAGAATCTCGCGAATTTGATTTTGTATGCGTACTAGACCTCCAGATACAAAGGCGTTGACTCTTACGCCTCCTTCAAAATTACTCAACTTTCCTCCTCTGAGTGGCCAATTATTACCTCCAGCAGAACCTTACAAGGTGTTAAAATCAAGCTAGAAATAAAGACCATTTTGTTGTTTTTACCATTGTTATAGATTGGTCCTCCGTTATCTGATGACATTACAATCAATGTATCTTCAAACATTCCTTTTTCTTTTAGCTTATCTACTATCATACCAATACGGGAATCAATAAAGTTTACCATAGCCTGTTTAAATGTCACAATACGAAACTACAGGGAAGAGAAAGATCGCGCACGTGGTACATTTGTCTTGGTTTTTTGTCGATAAACGAGAACTTGTCGACGTACTCTTGAGGTACCTTTGAGTATATTGGTGAATAAGGGCATTCTTAAATCATGGTATCTTACCTGTAGAGGTTCGTGAATAGAGTGAGGTGCCCAGAATAGGAAGAGAGGGGTTGAAGGATCATGATTATCCACAACGTCAAAAACATATTGTTCAAATAACTGATCTTCGTAAACGCAATCGCTTGCTTGATTACTCTGACTGCATGTTTTTGGATTAGTAAGTGCACGTGCTGGCTCATCGGTATGCCACAAATCTACAATATCTTCGTTTGAACACCGACTAATGTTATACCTGCAGTACCATTAGGAATAACACGTGTAACAAAGTTGCAAATATCTACTCAAAAAGCCGCCGACTCTTTTTTTTACACAAGAACGTACTTCCAGTAGTCGTTATCGTGGTGAAAGTAATGAAGACTTGTTTGATATCCTCTTCCACGAGGAGAATGATCAGGTGTTGCCTACATTGTAGAAGTTAAATTCAAAAGTTTGTACTTGTACGAAGCTATACCATGCCAGCGTCCCTAGGATCGTTTAACAGTTTGATACTTATGAACTATTCCGTACCATTTCCCCGCCATGTGAGTAGCATAACCGGCACTCTTCATCTTTTCAGCAATGCCCGTCATGTTCCTTGGAATGCCTTGAAAACCAGAAACAGGATCGGTAGCATTGTAGAAGGTTGGTGGGATATTTAACACATTGACGTGGATAGGATTTCTTCCTGATTGTATAGCAGAACGGGTTGGAGAGCAGTACTATGTCAATTGGTTTATCAAAAGCAAGAAGAAAAACATGTGCGCAAAAAAAAAGAAAAGCATCGGAAAAGTAGGGCGAAAAGTAACATACCTTGAACACGTAATGTCTATCTAATTCTATGCCTTCAGCAACTAATGCATCCATGTTAGGTGTCTGAACCTCTTTAGTGGGAGGGTCCCTATTAGTATGACGTTAGCGTTTGACATGATAAAGTGCTAGCTCGCTAGTAATAACAAATCTTTGTAAAAAACAGAAACTACGAAAAGTTGCCCAACGTTTGGTTTTGGAAAGGGTTTTTTGGAAAGGGTTTTTTGGAAAGGGTCACAAGATAAAGTCCGTTTTGATAAAACACTGTACGTACCTGTGGTAACCAACATTGGCCCAACCGTAATCGTCTATTAAAATGAATACCACGTGTGGCTTTGGAGGCTTTTGCGCATAACTTGATAATACCAGTAGTGCTAATAGAACTAGTACGACACGCATTTTTTTTTTGATTCCGCGATTGCTTGTGCTGTGTTCGAAAAGGTCAATTGATTTTCACGCTTAAGTCCAAGCTATTCAAAATCATTGGGTTTTATTTGCTGAATAACGGTAAGGTATATTGATCTACACATTTTCAAATTATACTCACATGATAATCAATCTGGAGTTAGCGAAACGTTCTACAATAATTTTTACTGCTTAATATCAATCAAAAGCTAGGGATAAAAGTTCTATTTTTTTTAGTGATTGACCAGTTGGCACTTGAGGTGCAGTAGCACGCTGATTGATGCTTGATATACCCTCAAGTGTGTTCCTATGATTACATACTAGTTCTTATTAGACACAGCCTTGCTCTGGTAGCAAGGTTTGTCGTCAATCTACCTCACAGAATTAGGGGTAAACTATTCTACGTAATATTCCGCAACTTAAGGACATACAATGTTAGGAATGTACGTACTGATTAGTGGTATTTATTTCTTGATGGGGATGCTCATATACACCGTTAACGTACTGTGCAAGGTAATGACATGTTGTTAATTATCAAATACAGCATATAACAAAAAAATGTAGAGATCTAATGGCTCTATTCGCGGAAAGAAATGTAAGGCCTGAGTTACTTGGTGCAATAATGGATAATGGTAAAATTTACTACTGGTACAACTTGCACTGAACACTGAGAATACACTGAAACAGAAAAGAATAAATTAAACAATATTGAGTAGATACTCTTGAAATCTCTTTGTTCCAGATATAATAGAATATCTACGCTTGATTTGAACCACAATTCTACTGCTGCAAAAGTCTCCGTTTAACTGGTATTGTCAGTTTCAGTCAAGCTAGGCATTAACATGTGATTTTTGAAATAAAGGAAATAAATTCTAAATCCTGACCACCCAAATCATGAATTTCTATGGCGTTTCAATTGAGCAAGCGATTAAATACTATAGTGAGAACCACAAAGAAGCTTACAATAACCTTGTTGTTGAACAACCTCAAATATTCGTAAAACACGTGAAAAGGATTCTAGATCTCAAATACGCGTCTTGTACAACAACTTGATGATTTTATTCTGAAATCAAAGGATACCATCGCTGATAGGACCACTAAAGCGACCAATGTAACTTCATCACAACGGCGTCTGAATTTTTCTTTCCCAAATCGCACAGTACGAAATGCCTAAACAGTGTTTGTTACTTACGGAAATTAAACAGGGCACTAGCAACAGCGCACAAAGAACAAACAGATATTCTTGATCTCCCAGCCGAAGTAATTTCAAGCATTTTAAATCAAACACGTGGGATTTCAAGATTCGCTGTTGCTCAATCATGTCGTATGATGGCTGATATCATTCACGATATTGTTGGATAAGTGTCTCTCTTCAGCAAAAGATATTTTGAGGATTCGAGAGTACAACGGCATCAAGAAAAACAGTATGATAAGCCTGACACGCACACAGACACTGACCGCTCTTCTCAATGGCTGCCGCAAAGTTAGTTATCACGTACGCTTGATGTCACCCCAGCCGATATAGAAGCACTTGCAGGTGTTCATACAATTGATTTATCTGAGTGTCCACGTGTTAACAATAACCATATCAAAGCATTGAAAGGTGTTCATACTATAGATATTACTAGATGTAAACGAGTTACTGATGAAGGTATCAAAGCTTTGAAAGATGTTCATAGCATTTGCCTTTATGGAACTTTTGTTACAGATGAAGGCATTAAAGCGCTAAAAAATGTTCATACAATCAACCTTGGTCGTACAAGCGTCACAGATGAGGGTGTCAGAGCATTAAGTGGAGTTCATACTATATTTCTTGAAGCTAATCCAGTGACAGATGAAGGTGTCAAAGCACTAAAAGATGTTCACAAAATTAGCCTTTTCAACTGTTGACTAGTTACTGATGAAGGCGTCAAAGCATTAAAAGATGTTCATACTGTTTCACTACATTTTATTGATGTTACTGATGAAGGCGTCAAAGCACTAAAAGATGTCCATACTATTAATCTCAGAGGCTGTAAACATGTCACAGATGAAGGTATAGCAGGATTAACAGGTGTTCACATCATTAGCCTTGGCGGTATTGCAGTTACAGCAGAAGGTATCAGGGCTCTTGAAGATGCTAATACAAATTGCTCCATTCGCTTACTCCAATCATGTGAGGTATTCTGCTTGGCCTCAATACTAGACTAAGTCTGCTATTAATACACGTGATAAATTGTACTTTTTTCGAAGTTAACCATGAAACAGTCTTTTACTTTTTTGTTCAAAGAAGTCATTCTTGTCCTACCACAAGTAACAATTATGATTGTTCATACGCAAAAGTATACTAAATATCGTAATCTCCATGATTCACATAAATAGTAAACACGTGATACTAACACTGTGTAAGTTACACAAAAAAACAACATTCAAGGTATTGCACTAGTTACAGGTTAATTTAAGCGCTTAATTTGTTGTTAGTGAGCAACAGACAAGTTGCACAAAATAAAATCAGACTCCTTTTTTTTTGTGTAAAAATTTTTTTACACGCTGTACATTCTTTTACAATTTTCTTTTGTACAAAAAAAAGTTTAGCATCGTGCTTTCAAGGGTTCAGTCAATCCGTTAATGACCGGTTTATGACCCTAAATACGCTGCCAAACACACACTAAACACTTGGTACTAACTAGTAAACATAGCACCATCACGCCATGTTGAAGCACTACTACTGCCTTCATTTGAAGGTTGCTGATAAGAAAAAGCTTGAGTCAAACATTGTGTCAACTCTTTTAAACCATCCTCTCCTTGTAAAACCATTTGTAGTATCTCTATACCACTATCAGAATCTTCAAGTAGTTTTTCACAGTTTGATAATAACCAATCAAGACAGTATTTTTTTAGACCATCAGAGTTGTAAGCGCTAGCCAATTGAAAAATCTTTAACACCTGAAGAAAAAATAAGAAAGAAGAAAAAAATTTGAAAGTAAGGAGGTTCGCTTGTGCTTCTCGTACCGTTTCCTTAGTGATGGCTTTAGATAAGTAATCCTCTGCATGACGTTTTATTTTCTCAAGCTGGTATCTATCAGCAGCCATAAGTAGATTAACAGCCTCGTCTCTTGACTGAATTTTGATGCCATTTGTATGTAAAAATTCCATGAGTTTATAAAAGATCTCGTATTCAATATCTTGCACTGGAATCTCATGATCACGTGATTCTCTCATTCCGGTTAAAAACAGTTTTTTAAAGTATTCTGAACGAGCAACAAGAATAAATTTAGATGCGTATATGCTCTTCCCTTCAACAATGAACTTGACGTCTGACACCTTTTTTTACAATAAATAAAATAACTTTCAGGTTTCATTTACGGCGTACCTCTGGTTTATTAAACCATGATTTATATTCATCATTAATATGTGGTATTACTTGATTTGACAGGTTAGACATTGGAGACATATCTAATAGTGTAAATCAGCAAGGTTTGAAGAACACAAAAAACCATTGTCCGCATTATTGTGGATATTTATCCTTACCAACCATAAGGCAGTGTACTGATTTTAAAGCCTTAACAAAATGGTCTGGTTCTTTTAAAAGGTCCATGAGGTATTGAATGCCTAAAATAAAGAGAAAAATTAACAAAACCTAAGGTACATTCCATGTAAGCATTACCTTTCTTCTCAATAAACACAAAATATTTTTCTGCTTTAGAACTCTCTAAAATCAAGCATTAACAACTAACGTTCTATTTCTTTCTTATAACATACTCTTCGTAAGATAGGGTAATGTAAGCGCAGCATTAACACGTAAGTTTTCATCTCTCATGTCCAAACAACAAGCAATCTGACGAACTTAACCGTGAATGTTAGTTGGACTGTTTTATATTTTAAACGAATAACTCACCTGCTTTCTCTAGACGTTCTAGAATATCTGTAGCTCTGCTACTAATAGTCTCATGCATCATAGATTGTAGTGAAAATAATGTAGGTACTGCACCAGCTTTAACAAGCTCGAAAACAAAATAACCTGGACACCGTTCTAAAGAAAAAAATATGAGCTAATAAAAGAGCAATGTTAGTCTGTTACCATATTTACTGCAGCTGTTGAGTATTCCTGTCGCAAACTCAAGTATAGGTGACTTCTTTGTCTCTAAAGCTTGTATAATGTACGAAAGTCCAAGCTGCGCTACAAGGCCACAATACTTATCTAAAACAACGAATTAATAACCTGTAAGATTTTGAGCTTATTGAAAAATGACGTACTTATCACTGTAACGTTGTAAATCCCACGTAAAGCACGTTGTATTATTTTATCATTATCAGATCGTAGCAACATTAAAAATCGTAGTAGACCTCCATGTTCAACAATCAACTCCGCACATCTCGCTGTAAAAGACATTTAAAAAAAATGATCAAAAAAAAAAGTTCAAACTTACAGAAACAAGCAAGATTTGCGACAGAAGCAGCTGCATAAACGACTTGTTGGTCCATATCAGAGTTTAATAATTGTAACAGCCTAAGAAATAATAAATAAACTATGCAGCACAACCAAAAACACGTGCCTAGGCAAGGCACCACGATCCAAGTAAAAATTACAATTTTGCTCTAAAAACCAGGTAAGAAAGAAACAGGAGCGATAAGAACAAAAAAAAAAAGAACAAGTGTGATGTGACACGCTATAAAATAGCGAACCAAAAAAAAAAAAAAAACTGTACCGTGAAATAACATGTATAATAAAACACCACTAGCAGCACGGACAACATCAGGGTTATCAGAATATAACCTAGATATTAACGGTGGCATTACACCCTCAGCTGTCATTTCATCTATTTTACCATCAAGTGCGCCTTCATTGCCTATGTTTTAATTTGTGAAACTAAAGTACTTGGCAAAAGTCGTACCACTTCCGTAAAGACCATGTAATAATAAGTTTAGCGAGTTAGCAACAGTGATTACAATCTCTTCGCTAGGAGACTTTAACAGTGTTACTAATACAGGTAATACATCTCCTTCGACAATAGTAGATGCATGTGCCTCTTTAAAGAGAAAGTAAGAAAACTGTCGTAATAATAAAAACAAGGTTCTATCAAAGAAAGAACTTCCAAAAAAAAACCCAAGATAACGCCGAAAAATTAGTACCATCTTTAGCAAGCTTTCCAAGACATTGAGCCGCTTCTAGTACAACTTCATTGTTTGTAGAACGTAAGTGTAATGTAAGAAGCTGTAATCCACCACTTTTTATGATTGCTTCGCGTGTGAGTGCTGTTGGGAAGTGAGTTTAACAAATTAGGGTCAAATTGGAAATAAAAAATAAAAAAAGCAGTTTCTTTAAGTTGTACACCTTCCAAACGAACTAAAAACTCTTTGTAAAATTATTGTCGAGGTCTATAAGTCGCTGGTATGGCTTTGTTAGGTATTTTAGGGTTTTTCTTTTAAAGACAAACCGAGATTATACTATTGGTGGTATAACGTTTTAGGCGTTTGCGTACGTGTTTTACAGATAGTATTGAGTGTTATGAGTGTAACGTGATTTAGTTCAGAGTTTGAAGCCCGTAATTGTGATAATACAAGTGGCAGCGCGTCGTGAGTAGCAAAGAACTCCAGTATTTTATCTTATGTGGTTTAGTTTGTTGTTTGTAAAAACGTTGCGTTTTGGTGAAGTATTAAACGCATTTATAGTATTATAGCGTACCGCTGGCTTGTTTGCAAAGCTGGTTGATATTTTGTAGCGCTTCGAGCTTAGCAGTAACACTGGCGTTCTCTAGTGTTAGTATATTATCCAAAAGACCTACAATGAACATTACTGGGCATTTATTTGCATGAATTGCAGTTTTAATTATTTGTCACCGTAGGAGTACGTACTTGTGTTCAGGCGTGACTCATTTTGTCTCCTCATATTGTAGTCAGTTGCTGGTGGATCAACATCCTCATCCATTGCGCTAGGCGGTTGCGATTCGGCACCGCAATGCTCCGCCACGCCACGGGACTTCGTTGTGTTCATTAAAAAGTGGTTGTAAGTGTCACTTGTGGTTGCCGACTTAACACATCCCTGTAGAGTCGCTAAGTCGTTAAACAATCGCCATGCTACGGCGTGTGACTTGCTTTAGATCTAATAGCGCCGTAAAGAGAGGTATGTTCAGGTTTAAATTGTACCGAGGTTTTGTTGATTCCTGTAGGTGCTACAACTAATGTACGACGCGCCAAACGTGCGTATGCTAAAGCAGCACCTACAACATGTACGCAATACACTAAATTGCTTCTATTTACCCTCATAAAGATAAACATGCGCTCTATGCGATGGGTAGAGGCGATATGTATCAACTAGGCAATGAAGTTCAAATGGCGCAAACACACAAGCTTGAAAAAGTGTCAATGTGTGCGTATTGTTACAACTCTACCTCCTTGACATATACACCATTCTTAACTTAAAACACAGCCAACATAGAATCTGAACATCGATTTATAAGCTTAAGCATAGCGTACCAACATGGTCTAGTGGTGACTCGTGCGTTTGTGACATTCTAAACAACACCACTCTAACAGATGCGTTTAGGTGATTTCAATATGTATGGATGGGGATCAAACAACCACGATCAAATAGGCAAGCTGCAAAGTATGTAGGTTATCAACGAACTAACTTGAGTTCACAGGGTTGCCTGAGATGCAATCTCTTCACGTGCCATATCCTACGAGATCCAGCATGTTAAAGGCAAGGGGAATAGAGCCACTTCGTGCACTTTGTGGAAGAAATCATACACTTGTTCTTGGGCGTAAGTTGCATAGTTTATCACGTGATTTTTTGTTTCAAACTTTTTTTTCCTTTTGTGCCTGTTCGGTTTGTTCACGTGAAAAAAACATACCTCATAGTGTTTTATGTAACTTTATTGACAATAACACGTGGTACTTAGGTTATGGTGATTTATTCTCCTTTGGTAACACTGCTTTTGGACAACTTGGTATTGGTATGTCACAGCACTGAGTACTGATTTTATGATTCTTATGAAGCCTTTTATCAATGCAGACAAACTTCAGAAAGAAGCTATTAATCGTGCGGAGAAGGTATTAATAGATGAACCTGTTATTGATTGTGATGTGGCACTAGATCATAATATTGCTCTTGGAGGTTAATTAAGAATATTTATTCATGTTTGTCATATTTAACTTGTTTTGCAGCATCTGGTAAAGTTTACACTTGGGGTGTTAACTTTGAACAGAATCTGGGTCGTCATGTTGTTGACAAATGGGACGCAAAGCCAGGTGTGGTTAAGATTGGAAACGGAGATGATAAGGTAGTAAAAGTCAGAGTAGGCTATGATTCATCAGCTGTGATAACAGGTGACAAAGAAATAAGAATATCTCTCGTACCCTTTTCTTATATACTTATTAGAAAGTGGTGCCATGTGGGCATGGGGTATGGGCATGTTTTATAATTTGGGTAACAGTTATCGCGAGATACAAGAAATACCAGATAAAGTACGAGAATTGAGCCATAAAGTTATCAAAATTATTTTCAAAAAAAGTTGATTTTCTTTTACAGGTTGTTATCCCTGGTGAGCAACTTGTCGATGTTGGTTTCGGCGGAAGGCATGGTATTGGATTTACAAAATCAGGGAATGTGTATACTTGGGGAGATTGGGAAAACGGCAGATTAGGTTCAAACATTGCTCTTTCTCCTTTATCTTTGTGTTAATTTTGTATCAACAGGTCATGGAGATGATCATGCAGAGCCTGAACCAAGACTTGTAGAAGCACTAGAAGATATGGGTGTTGTAAAAGTTGTTGCTGGAGGTGCAAACAACTATGCTTTAACAAGTACGTCATAAACATCTGAATACATTCAAAAAAGAACAAAACAAAATACGTTTGTTAACAATAATTGTAGAAAATGGTGAACTTTATGGTTGGGGAGATGCTGAAAGAGGTCAACAAGGTGCTGGATTTTATGACAGAGCACTACCAACACGAATAAATGAAACAAGAGGTAGGAGAAAAGAACATCTTAATTTCACCCAAAAAAAAAAACAAATTATTTCTGACCATCTTTAGGAATGCGTGTACTTGATGTAGCTTGTTGTCAAGATACCGTACTTATTGCAGTTTACGAACCAGTATATTAGGGTTTTCTGTAACAATACACAATAGTCCGAACACCGTCCAAAGAAAGAGCTAATGCTTTTTTTTCAATACTGTCCTCATTTATAGGACCTCTCTCTTCTGAATGTTTATTACTTCTACGACAAGCTATCACCGGCTTTATCATTTTTCAGTGCTAATAGAGACCTTGTCTTGTAACATACAGTATGTCATGGAAAGAATTTGAACAATACTTGAAATCTTCGTTTAGAATTTAAAGGCTAACACTGGAGAGTCGGCAAGCCTGACATCTAACAATGTCACAGTACAAAACAAAACATTACTGTTGTAAACGCGTGTATTTTTAAGTGATGAGTACAAACCCATTAGCAAGCACCTCGCACATTACCAACTACTATGTACACAAATATCATTGTTTAATGATTGATTTTGTTATTCATTGTTGAAATTATTGAATTAGCGTCAAATTTAATTTAATTTAAACTACCTCAATGAATGTGGCACCTTTTAAAGCGTCGATACCAACATTTGTTACTCTTGACATATCCTCCAGTGAAATAGTATGAACACCTGCAAGAGCAGCAATACCTTTATCCGTTACAAAGGGGAGATTGGAGAGTAGTATGGTATGAACACCAGCCAAAGCGATTATAGCATCATCAGTGATCTTGGCTTCATGTACCATGGAGAAAATATAGATGGTGTCAACACCTGCAAGTGCTTTTATACCTTCATCTGTTATTGAAGTACCTCCAAGGTATATTGTGTGAACACCTGAGAGATGTTTAACACCCATGTCTGTTATTTGAGAGCACATGTGAAGACTTATTTCGTGTACACCTGCAAATACTTTAAGGTCTTCATCCCTAATATTTGTTCTGGTGAAACGAATTGAGTGAGCGCCAGAGAGTGATTGAAAGTCACGTGGATCTTCAAGTCTAATACTTTCAAGATTGACAGTGTGAACCCCAGCCAGTGATCTAACACCCTTCCCAGTAATTTGTCGGCAATTGGCAATGTTTATATTATGTACTCCAGCGAGTGCTTCAAGTGTAGAATCTTGTATATATAGCCTATAAAGATTGATTGTGTGCACACCAGCCAAACACTCAATATATCTGTGATTGACGCGTTTAGAAACCCCTGAAAGATCAATATGCTTAACACCAGAAAGTTTGAGAAGATGTTTCTCTTGCCGTTTTAAATTGTATACTATCATAGTATATCTCATAACACCTTTATGTTGTGATACCATGTCAACATGCAAAGGATCTGATATTATGGATTTGACATATCCAACGTTGTTATGAATGATATCTGAGAAGAGACTATTTATTTGAACCATCTTGTATCGAGTATCATCTTGAGATATTTGGGCAATAAGCGTCAGTAATTCATTAGGAAGGTCCAATAATAATTCGCACGTGTTTGTGATGCTAGTAGAAGGTATTAGGGCTTTATTGTGTAGTTGTTTATTGTATTTTAAGATTGTTCTTGTATGCTTTCTATTGTAAGCCGGGAAGCTACACGAGAATAATCGTTTACTCAACAATTAATATGAGACTAAACGCACCAGTACTCCATCAGGCTAGATTGTAATGTTCGTTGTTTGTAAATCAGTTTTCGAACCTACGTTTGAGCCGGACCCACGTTTTTTCCGAATTTTTCGAAAGAAAAAATTCGAAAAAATAGAATTCGATACAAAAACCGAATGCCTATACCCACCAATGGATCACTATATGTGAGCGAAGGTCGGGTTCTAGTTCCGAGCACAGCGAGGACCCGACCGTAAGTGAACCAGGCGCTTTCTAGTTTAGTGGACTGCCCTAGCTATGCATCTTTCTACGAATTCTATTTTTTCGAATTTTTGTTTTCGGAAAATTCGGAAAAAACTATGGCCCCGTTTGAGCGGCTTAGTGCTGTGTGGTTATAACTCAAAGCTTCTATCCGAATACAGTGAACGGAGAGGAAGCAAGTTGACTTGTTTATTGCGGAATTCTGAGCTATCTTCTGTGCTATTTTGAAAAAGGTTCAGTCACTTTCAATCATTCAACAACTTAACCTCATTTCCAGTTCCATTCTCTGCTTTCACCAACGATTCGAGGTACCTGATTGTGTAGGCAGATAAACATACACACGTGAATTTTAGACGTGTACTTTTAACGTGTGCACGTACCATTACGAAAAAACTACTATTCACAAAGCATCTACAATCACAATATAACAGCATCAATCAAATGACAGCAAAACGCAAGGTTAGTGCATACATTGCTTATTACTTTCACATCTTTAACAATAAATCTAGTTGAATTCAGCGCCTGAACTTGATAGTAACAAGCATCATCTACTTAGTCTTCCAATTAGCATACACGAAGAAATTGTCTTTACTGCGTATGAATTATATGTAAAGTGGCCTCTTTTATGTAAACGCACAGCAAAGATAACAAGATTTGATGATGACTTGAAAAAACATGGGAATTGGCAATTCTTAAAATATGGAACTAGATTCATGTTCGAGGAGAATTGGAGACATGGTAAGCTTCATGGAGACTATATTAGTTGGTATGAAGGGTCCCAAATTACCCATAAACACTATTTGTACGTAGATGGCAAGCCAGAAGGCCTTTGTAGGGAGTGGTATGACGATCACTTCATTCAATTAAAGTGGGAAAGGACGTATGTGAATGGGAAACGAGAGGGAGAGTGTAGGTGGTGGTATGAAATTAATGGAAGGCTTTGGCAGTTGTTTAATTATGTTGATGATGAGAGACATGGTAAATTCGTTGAATGGTATCCCAATGGCAAAATAAAGAGGAAGTGCTTTTATGTTAATGGTATACGCCAAGGACAGTGCAAAGAGTGGTATGAGTGTGGCAGAAAGCACTTGGAGTATAATTATGTTAATGATAAGATTAAAGGAAGGGTTAAGGTATGGGAACCAAATGGTTTGTTAAAAGCACTATACGAAAACGGAAGGAAAATAGATATTTCAAGGAGAAGAAAGAATAAAAGAAGAAGGTAAAAAAAAGCACGTGAAATTATCATGCTTTTAATGTATCCATTCAAAGGCCTACCTACATTCTAATGCAAAATAAACACACTTCAAACCATAGTCTCTCGTAAATAATGAATGAGTAAAGTTTATACGAACCCAACTTGTCGCTATTCAATAAATTGTTGACTTGTACAATTTTTAATGTTTTTTTTTTTATTTACTAATACAAACACACTACTTTTAAACTCAGGGTTACCGCAGTATAAACAAAAACGCTTTACAAGCGTAATTAATTATACGTCATCAGTCAAGTCAGCTAGACCGAGATAAGCCATACGCTTGGCAAATATACGCCTGAATACAGTCTCTGTGATGACTCTGATATTCTCAGAGTTTACAGCAATAGTTGGGTGAGTTACCACCTTGTTTCTCAATTCCTCATTCTCTATCTTCATTAAGAACTTTGTTGCGAGGAACTCTATAGCTTCAGCAGGATCACTGAGTTTTCCTTTAAAGTCAGGGTAACGCTAATAAAAAATAAGAAGATATTCACAGATGAAACAAGAACAAAAATGGGTGAAAAAGAGGAAAAAGATGCTTTGGTGTTTGTGTTTGTTAGTGCGTTGACGTTACCTCTTTGAATATCTTTACATTCTCCTCATCTTCAAGCTTGTTACAAAATATGTCTGTTTTGTTCAAAAACAAAATCCAGTTACTACATACAGTAAGAATAATACGAACGGAGAAATTATAAAATAAAGATAAAATTAATAAACTGATTTTAATATTCAGCGATACTCCAAAAATATTTTTTCTGCTACTAAACGTACCCCATATCTTCGCCGTATGTATTGACGAGCCCAGCCCAGGTATCCAAAGAAGTTTCCAATCTAGTTTGCTTCTTACTACTCTCAACGTACCTGTCAATAGTATTGAACTCATTTATGGCGGCTACGAAGATGACAGCGCTTATATTTTCTGTCAAGATACGTTCCCTGTTTGAAGAAAAATCAACAAAAACCGTTAATATCTCACTTTACTTACCACTTGCGACGTTCAACAGGTTGACCACCAGCGTCAATAACCTCCCAGAAGAGTTTTTTACGCTTAAAGCGAGCCCTAATACATGTCAGACGCCAAAACAACGCTTTGAACAAAAAAAAAAGTAAAAAGAATAAAAAAAGCCGTAATTACCTTGTAATACCAAGAGTACGTTGTTTGCAGTTTAGGATATCTTCATCTGATGGCTGGTAATCCATAGAGAGTACTTCATCACCTTTTTCAACAAACTTATGAAGAGTTGGTATTTCCTCGTGTGCGCCTGGTTGCATGCAAATCTGTTTAAATTGTTTGTCTTGTAGTAACTCAATCGCAGCTGTCAATAACTCTTGCTTCTCATCAACACCCTCTGAATCTGGTGTATCACGAACTCTAAAAAAGAGGTTTAGCTGATTGGACTGGTTTTGGTTTTTTTTTTGTTGGTTCGGAATAAAAATCGTAATAACAAGAGCGTAAAGGTAGTGATAACGTGTTGGGCAGTTTGTTGGGCAAAAGGACCAGAAAGATGCTTTGGCAAAATAGGAGTTCTTTCTATCGAATTTGCCAGTACAGAAAATGGAATATCGATGTATGCGGAAGTGTTGGAGCTTCTTGCCCGGAAGTGGTACATAACGCCCAAAAATGGAGGTACACATAGGAGTAGTCAAATTATTGTACCTGAAGCCGCGAAACAACTTGTGGGCGTCGGTTTCCTTTTTACTTTCATAATTTTGCAGTAAATCGTCAAAGGCTATAGCATGAAAGGTTAATGGGTTATAAAAGTACTTAAAACTCGAAGTGATTGAGCCGAAAAGCAAAAAAAAGTTTGTAGCGCAATTGCTTGCCTGTGTACATATTCCGCCATATGATCTCCCTGAAATTAAGTATCTCGTCTTGCGAAAAAGCTCGTTGACCACTCTTTGGGTTATGCAAAAGACGCAATTGTTGGGTTACTGTTGATTTACCACTTCCACCAATACCTATCGTTTTATTAAAAGGATAAATTAGATGTGGATTAGTTTACCGAGCATAACAATACGCATTGTCTTGTCCTCAACATTAGGTGAAGAAAAGCAAATGCCCATGATGATGTGCTATTGGTTCTTTCTGACGCTAGTTTTTTTTTGTCCAGACTTAAAACGTAGTCCTTAGCATTTCGTATTTAAAAAAGCCGCGGTTAAACCAACAGTTTAAAGGTATTGTACTACATTGATTGTAGCAATTGGGAAGCAGTTTACACTAACTTTTAACCGTTAGATGGCAGACGAGGATATACGATCAATGGAGCTTACTCAAGCGGATATGGACGAATGTACAGGCGATTTGGCTCAAGTGTTCGCAATGTACAGACCAAGAAGCGCTGCCGACGACGGTAGTCGCAAAAAAACGCGTGGTAGAAAGTCTAGAAACGCGCCAACGATCGTACAAGGAACTTCACGAAGGAAGAGAGTAAAACTCAGCACCGAGGATTTAACGGGAGACAAAGGCCTCATCGCGCTCGTAGCCAACTTCAAAGCGTTCAACACATTTACAAACAAGCCTGGTATGGAGGGCACAAATCTAAATAACGTTCTCCAACGCTTCAAAGCTTGGACAGAGCAGGTACGCACTTACTATTTGACTCTCTGAAAGAGTAGTACATGGCTTGGCGCTAACACGATTGCAGTGCTGCCCTGGTCTCTCATTGGCTGATTTTTTGGCTCAAAATGCTAAACTTGGTGCGTTTTTTGCAAGTGTCAACTTTACAGTGACAAGTCTTTTGCTCTTGTTGTTGCGAAACTCATGGCAATAAATAGGTAATTCTGAAGGCGTTAGACAGGTGTCGGCGAGCCTTTTTAATGAGCCTGAAGGTCCAAGTATTGTGAACGTCCTAGATGGCTCTGACGTGCCTGTAGTGGAAGCTGAAATTATGCCTCCACCAGAAGTTACTGTTCCAATGGTTACGGCTTCTTAACAAACCAAGAAAACCAAAAAAAACTTGGATTGTAACTTGTTATGTACATAAAAATTTTTTAGTCTCTGTACATAGAATCAACGCTTTTTACTCCTACCCACGCAGAGTTAATTATACGATATCGTATTATACTGTCTCACAAAGCCAAAAATCAATAGAAATTTGCTATAAAACTCCGCAGGATAAAAATGATGCAATACATAACCTAACAGGTATTGTACTACTCGTTTGAAGCTGTATTTGTTCAGTTTCTCTTTTTTACAAAACCCTTTTATCGTGTACTGTAACGTAGTTTTAGGTTAAATGATAGTGCAAAGCATGTAGTAAGCGTGTAACCCCTTCCAAAAAAGTACGTGCGCATTTGGTTGTTCGGCGTGTATTCGGCTAAGCTGTATTTTTGTTCAAAATCGCTGAATTTTATATTTGTAACCCACAAAAGGGACAGCTCACATGCTGAAGGGGTGGAGAAAGAAGAGGCGAAATAGGACCAATACGACTATCGAAGAGCCTATTACAGAAGAAATAAGCAGTTCGAGCTCAAGCGTATTGTCGTCGCCTTCCCCACGAAGTAGGACTGCTAGCAAGCCACGAAAGAGTCGCAAGGGAAGCAAAAGCCCAGGCCACAAAACACGCAAATCAAAAGGAACTAAAAACGCAAAATCTAAGCTAAGGAGTCCAAAAAAGCGCTCAAAACAGGCTGACGTTATTCCCGAGGTACATTTTGCTGATTTACAACTGTTACAGAAAATACCACGCATTCAAGCTTTAAAGTGGCTCATATTATACAACTACTATTTTGTAATTTGTTTTGGTATTTCACCCTGTAAAAAGTTTCATTTTTGATCAATAATTTTTTTTACCCCTATTGCGTATGGTTAATAGTCTATTACCCACCGTCTTATTGTAAAATTAACTGTTACCCCAAGGCAATAATTGTAGAACCAGAACAAGAGAACGAAACTGACAACGCAGCAAGCCATGAGTCCGGCGTACGTCCGATATGTCAAACGTCAAGCGAGCTTAAACGTCATGTAGGTTCAGGATAATAACGACAACCACGCGCCACCAGTGCAGCCCGTTGAGGAGGTCGTAGAAGAAGAGGATGAACCTTCATTATCTTCTGATTGGGAGCGCGAATATCAGGAAGACGAAGACGAGTACTCTTCGCAAATGGAAGGGGTAAACGCACAAACTTTTGTTTTTTTGTGCTTTTTGAAAAGAATTAACCACAAAAATTTTTTCGTTATTAACGCAATCGTCCAGGAGGACTCTGACAGCGATATTGATGATGACTTCTGTGGCGCGTACGATTTTACAAATTCTCAAGTAGACGACCTTGGAGAAGAGTTTACCTCATTGTCTCCGGAGGATATAGTAGCAGCACATGATAAACAGATTACGGTACGTGAGGTTTATTTGAAAAACAGCAATAAAAATTAAAACCATTTGGAGCAAATCTACAATTTTTTTTTCAATTATTGTAGAACGAAAGTACACTAATTTGTCCTTTATTTTGATGACTTTCGCAAAACGCGAAAATAATTCTAAGTGTTTATTAGGAAGTTGCCGAACTACTTGCTATTCCAGAAGCTACCGCAGGAGCCATGTTGAGATATTACAGATGGAAACAAGAATCTTTACTTCGAGCGTACTTTGCAAATCCTAGTAGTGTATTAAATGAGTCTGGTTGTGTTACTGTAAGCTCTAAAAAGAAAGTAACCGATGGGTACGCTTTTTTTTATTTTTTTCGATTACCTTTGCACAAAACTCCGCTGACGCGACATTTAGATCTAGTGTGTCCACAAAGCGAATAGACAAAAAAGGACCTTGCTTAATTTGTGGAGACGAAAAATTAGCTAATGAGTGCACTGCTCTTCGTTGTAAGCATAGATTTTGTAATAGCTGTTGGAGTCAGTATCTCGAAATGAAGATCGGCGAAAAACAGCAGGTAAGCAAGACAGTAACACAAAAAAAACATTCTGTTTTGATCCAAGTCGTTTTTTATTCCCCTTTCTTATGGTTTTATTTAGGCTTGTAAACTTTGCTGCCCTGCAGCAGGATGTAATTTATTTGTTGGAGAAAGACTTGTAAAGAGATTAGTATCTAAAGCTAGTTTTGCTAAATACAAGAGGTTCGTAGTTTCTTCTTGTTTTTTTTTCATTTTTTTTTTTCAGTAGACTTGGATTTTCTTTGTTCCTTATGTTCTTGTTAGGTTTATTACACAATCTTTTGTTGAAGAAAATACGTATGTATCTTGGTGTCCTAGAGCCGGGTGTACTCGCGCTATATCAGCGGATGCTGTTGAAGGAAGTATAGTCAAGTGTGATTGCGGTTTTCGGTTTTGTTTTACGTGCCATAACGAAGCTCATCTTCCAGCGACGTGTTATATGGTCCGTGATTGGAATAATAAATGTATAGATGACTCTGAAACAGTACGTTGAACGAAGGACAAAAAACCTTTACTCGTTAAAAACTTTCACCTAACAAGTTTTTGTAGATTCACTGGATAGGCGCAAATACGAAAGACTGTCCAAAGTGTAGAATTGCTGTTGAGAAAAACGGCGGTTGGTACGTTTGCGATCAGATTTTTCTGATTTTCATCAAGTTCTCCTTATTGTATCTCATAATCGATTTAGTAATCATATGACATGTCGCCAGTGTGGGTATGAATGGTGTTGGTTATGTAATAGACCATGGAAAGGACATAACGACTATTATACATGTAATCGTTTTGAAAAAGCACAAAAAAAATTGGATAAAAAAAAGAAAAAAGGCAAAAAACACAAGATTCAAAAAGAAGAAGAGGACCGAGAAGCACAAAAGGAGCAACTCAGTCGATATTTACATTACTACGAGCGTTTCTTGAGTCACGATCATGCTGCTAAAAACGAGAAAACGATCAGAGAGGCAGCTCAGAAGAAAATGCTTGCATTGACTGAAGAACACTCGACGTTGGCTGAAGTCCAATTTATTGAACGGGGGACAGAACGTCTTTTAGAATGCCACAACGTTCTTAAGTGGTCATACGCTTATGGCTATTATTTAACCGAGGAAGGGCCTAAGACGTTATTTGAATTTTTACAAGAAGAGCTTGAAAATACAACACAGAAGTTAGATGATATTTTGGAAAACCCAGGTGTCATGCATCGTGTTGATGCTGTTAACCTTACAAAGTTGGCTGAAACGCGTAAAAACAACTTGATGAATATAGGAAAACAATGAGAAGGTTTCCTCGACTCATACAAAAGATTTGGGGGCTTCTGTTGAAGAATGAAAGAAAAGAAAAAAACAAAAAACAACCAAAAAAACAAAAAAGTTTCTTTAGAACCTAATGATTTTTTTTTTTGGGTTCTCACTGTACACTAAATTAAAACACTTTACTCCACCTAATATTTCGTGTATGTTGTTAATATATTTGAACATCGAAATTTGATTTATATACCACTGTTGCTTATGTACGAGGTGAAAGATGTAAGTCAAAATATTTCTCGAAAAGTTTTTTTTATTCTTTTGACGTAGTGTACATAATTGGTGTTATTTATAATTTTTTGAGTTCCTAGCATTGACTCCAGTCTACAGTAGGCTCATCTAGTGCAATATCAGCACCATCGGTAAGTGCCTCATGCTTAAAATGGATATCAGGAACTGAAGTGTTGCTCAAATCCAGGTTCTTTGTTTTCTTCTCGTTTGGTAGAATATTTGCAAAAGAAAGCTGTAAATCATCTGCAACCCTGACTACGACTCTCTCACTGTAAAAAAATTAATAAAGATTCAAAATACCAAAAGAAAATGATTGATCGACAACAAGAAGAAGAATCTTCAGAGATTGATTTTAAAAAAAAACGCAAAAAATCTTTACGTACTCTTCGTATTTTTGACTTTCGCTGATTGATTCTACAAGACTTGATATCTGTTTTTGTCTTTCTGGGTGTTCTTCTTTGTTTGGTGGTGATGTGTTTTCTTTCATAAGCAGTGAAAGATAAGAAGCGTTCATTTTCAGTAAAGCCTTGAATTTCTCTGCAATAGAATCGTCTAGAGTTCCTTGATACCTTTGTAGCTTCAATATTATGAATGCGCAAACTTGTCGAAGCTGGTTTATGTCGCGTCGTTGTAAAACGAGCTGTTTGCTTGTATCATCGCTGTTTTTCGCGTTTTCAATCGCTTTTGCGACTGCTGTATTGATTTCAAGTGTCAGGTCCTTGATGGCTTTGTTAATATCCGCTTCTCGCTTTCCTGCGTGATTGATGCCGTTGGCTGCGTTTTTAGGTTTTGCCTGTTTAAACTCGTGTTTTAGTTTTTTGAGTTCTGTAGACATGCTGATGAGGTTATATACGCCTAAACCTGCCAAAGTAGCCGTAATAACGTAGACCCATATTTGAAACAACGCAGTAAATGTAGCTGTTTTTACAATAAACCGTTGTTGTGTTATAGACGTCCAATCTGTTATCTAGATCAATATTAGGGCGTTTTCAGACAACAAAAACGTTTGTGATTGAGTACAAAATTCAGATTGATTAAACAATCTCTCTTAGGGTTCTAATGCGCAAGGGGAGGGTATAAACGTACGTTTGATGTAAAAATAAGATTGACATAAACTGCGTAAGCAGATGCAAGCGCAATATATGTTAATGCGACTATTGATAGGATGTATATTGAGAAAGAGGTACGTGTTGCCATCTTGATTGCCAGATAAGTTATTTGATTGTATTTGTGTTTATCAACTTTATCAAAAACGGCCGATTAAGCTAACATTTTGCTCTTTTGACTGATATTTTATATCAATCAAACGATTTATTGTGAAGTTGTAGTAATATAATTCTATTTGGTGTTGTAGTCCATATTTTCATGGTACACTTAAGAAATGAGACAGTCAGATTGTACGATTTACCTCATAACTTTATTACGTAATTGCGCTCAGCGGTATTCTATTTGATGATGTGAGTACTTTTTCTTTTAACCTACATGTAGCTCATTTCTCTTCTAAGGTATTAGATCTTTTATCCGTAAAGAGAGAAGTGAGAGGAAATTACCAAGTTGCACCAGCTGGCTTCTTTATCATTTTCTGCAGTATAGTAATATCGGTAAGACATCTAGAGATCATGTAAAAGATAATAACTATTGGTTTTAGGTTGCTATTGCTTTAGCCTATAAAAAAAAGACTGTTTCTTCATCTTCTGACAATGACAGCACAAGTGATAATAACAGTGGTTTAAGTGAAAATACACCGCTGTTAGTTACTAGTCAACCAACAGTTGTAAGAAAGACAAACGCTGACGATCAACTTGAGCAAGGAAGGAATTAAAGATTCTGAGCTCTGAAATGTACAGAAAAAAAAAAGGAATAAACACTTTCCTGTGAGCAAACTTATTCGCCATTTTCATGTTTACTTAGTTACATTGACACATATTTTAACTACAAAGTGTATTGACTCGATTGTGTGAGGTTCAAGAAAAAAACGTAAACTCAAAATCTGTTTTCTTGAAATATTCTCATTAGACTTTGTCAAAGAATATAGCCCGTAGTTGACCATCAGCAGTCCATAATTTTTCGACTCCTTCTTCTTTATCGTTTTTGAAATGACAATGAAGACCTAGTTGGCCATTTTCATGCCACTCTTTGCATTCACCTTCTTTTTTGTCATCTTTGAAATAGAGTTGCACTTTTAATTGACCGCTTTCATACCACTCTTTGTATTCACCTTCACGTTTGTCATCTTTGCAATGGTATTCAAATTGTAATTGACCACTTTCATACCACTCTTTGACTTCACCTTGTTTTGTGCCAGCAATGAAAGAGCACGTGTAAGATAATTTACCATTTTCATTCCACTGTTTGTGTTTACCTTCACTTTTGTCTTCTTTGAAGTATCCATGTCCACTTAATTGACCATTTTCATGCCACTCTTTGCCCTCACCTTCTTTTTTATCATCTTTGAAATAGCATTGCTGACTTAGGTTACCATTTTTATGCCACTTTTTATATTCACCTTCTTTCTTACCACCTTTGTAACAGCATTGTATATAAGGCTGTCCATTCTCATACCACTCCATGCTTTCACCTTCTTTCATGTCATTTTTGAAATGACATTGTACACTCATCTGCCCGTTTTCATGCCAATTTTTTGCTTCACCCTCCAACTTGTCGTTTTTGTAACACAAAAGGGATGACATATATCCGTTCTCATACCACTCTTTGCGTAAACCATTTTGTTTACAATTGGCATAGGTTGTTTGGATGTTTAATTGTCCGTTTTCATGCCACATTGTAAGGTCACCTTCGTTTTTACCATCCTTGTAGAATCCTGTTACCCTTAATTGACCGCTTTTATACCATTCTGTTGATTCGCCATCTTTCTTTCCATCTTTGAAGTGACATTGTATACACAATTGACTGTTCTCATAGTATTCTTTCCCTTCTCCTTCAAACTTATCATTCTTAAAGTTAATGTCCCGCTTTAGTTTTCCATTTGCATGCCATGTTTTGGCTCTTCCTTCTCTATTGCCTCTATTGCAATAGAATAGTTCCTTTAATTGACCAGTTTCATACCACTCTTTATGTTCACCTTCACGTTTACCATCTTTGTGATAGAACAGTTCCTTTAATTGACCGCTTTTATACCACTCTTTGGCTTGTCCGTCTTTCTTGCCTTCTTTAAAATACCATTGTACATCTATGTTACCGTTGTCGTGCCACTGTCTATATTCACCTTCTTTCTTGCCATCTTTAACATAGCACTGAAACTTTTTAACTCCATTTTCATAATACTGTGTGCATTCACCCACTACCTCACCGTTCTTATAATAGCAATGAGAAGTCAAAATGCCGTTTTTATTCCATTGCTTGTGCTCTCCTTCTGCTTTCCCTTCTTTAACATTAAATATGCTGGAGAGAGTACCATTTTCATAAAACTCTTCTACTAGTCCTTTCTTTTTTCCGTTTTTGTAACTACGCCGGAAGACCTTATTGCTGTTTTTATAGTACTCCTTCGTTTTAAAAAACTGTTAGAAAATCACGTGATAAAAACTAAAATGAATAAAGGTTCTTTAAACGTTCAATAGTGCCGCCGTACTTGTACAAAATTATCTTGAGGCTCAGTGGAGTAGAATCTCAAAGGAGAGTAACAAATCATCTCACGTGAGTTATGAACATAGCTGCGATGTGATGGGCAATAGAATGGCGATACATTATAATCTCTTTGCGTAGTTCTAAATCGTGGTAGTTCCACTAAACCCTTTCGATATCTATTGCACGTGGTTCTAGGCCGTGAGGCTACAATAAATGAGCCTAAACGTGGTTATTTGTTACAATATTACTGAGGTCATTGTTACATACGCTGTAGCATTGTAGTATCCGAAAATTGATTAACTATGTTAGTAAACCCGGTGAGTTTAGTAAACTACTTGACTCAAAGAGACTGTAGTTGCTTGTTAGTCAACAAAAGCAGTAGGAGTGGGAAGCATACAAACCTTCCATAAACTCAATAGTGGACAACGAGGGTCTGAGTAATCTGTTCAACTCTACTGGACAACACAGCCAGCTGGCCATGACCTTTCAATGCACATGTTGTAATCGAATGAACCCTGGTTGCTTTAAGAATAAAATACTAGACTATTCTTTTTGTAAAAGTACTTTTAATCATGTCACAGCGGTCTTGTGTCACACAAAATATTTAGAATAAATCCCTCATGCTCAGTATGAATCATTGTCGAGTGTAGATCTTGACAATTAGACTGTATCTAGTGTTAGTAAGCCAATAGAAGCATCGACCAAAGCTTAACATAAAATCTATACAACTAGAATTTGCGACAAGTAAATCTAATTCCCAATGACTTAGCAGCCTCTTCTGTAATCCTTCTACAACCCCACATCAATTGATTCTGTACTTCTTTGTATTGTATTTTTTGCACGTACGAAATTATTTTCTTACTTATGGCACTGGCTCCCATTGAGTAGCTATTATTAATGGGTTTATCTATTGGCTTCAAAACTAGGTAGGTGCATCTTTAAATTACAAAGCTACCAGGTTGTGTAATCGGTTTATAGCCTACGATTTGCTCGGTTGATGTACGGCGTGTGTTATCAAATCTTAATCTCTGTAAGAAAGCTACAAAAGAAGGTATTACAGCTCTGTGTTCATAACATTTGGGCTTTGGTGTTAATGCAACTGTAACTATAAAGGGCAAGGGTACAATCAACATTCTCCAACACACACTAATAAATATCCTGTCTAAATATTGTCATGTTAATGTTAGAGTATCAACTGGTTATAGACATTTGTGTAGCAATATGTTTATGGATAATAACTGTCTAAAACACTGTATCCCTCAAAATAAGGAATGTACTTTGAGTTATTGTTGGTGGGAATGGGGTAAGCATCACTGTGTTGAAAAACTTACAGTGTAAGGTTGATAAAAGATTAGAAATGACTAACATGTGTTTTCTAGCAACCCGTGTCAATAATGTGGAACATGATGTAGTTGTTAAAAAAGTGCAATTGGAAAATTGTTATTTTCCGAGTGGAATGTTACAATTTCTATTTACGTACTTTCGCGGTTAGCAACCCGATTCCTGGCAACGCAGTAACGTCACTGTGACTTATATATCGCACAGCCATCTGACCACCCGGCAGAGTGTGGACTACCCAGCCTGCATCGGTAGAAAGCTGCGTTGAATTAATATTGACTTTTCTCCTAAATTTGACAAAAAAAACTCTACTTTCTACCGTTGTAACGGCTTTCGAAAAATATGTGGACGCAACGACAACCAAATGATAACTTTCCAGGTGAACAAATAATGACGTTAAACGTTTTTTTAACCGCAAGTCAGCTGAAATGGATAGAAACACTCTACCTAACTTGTGGTTGAAGGTACAAACTTGATTATGACACTTTGCGCGTACATTTAACGATAAAACTAAACTAAACTGCTTTATCTAACTTACCAGTCATTGATTACGCTCTAGAACCAACGTACAGATCGTGTTCCACTATCAGTTCAAGGTACATCACGTCAATTATCAGAAAACGCAATCATAACGAGTTATAACAGTATGTAACAAAAGCTTTAACGCATTAACAGCGGAAATGAAGAAACACAAGGCTTTCAAAGCCAAGGCAAGCTCAGATTTTTATTTTTGATTTGACCACCAAAAGTCGCGTTAACGAAAGTGCATCTTGTCTAATGCAGATCTAGGTTACTTGGACAAACCTCAAATCCTTTGAACCCGAAAAACATGTTGTACGTGCCACCTTTCATTTCACGTGTTTGCAAAACACTTGTACCAATTACCACGTGATTTTTTTAACCTAATCCAAAAAGGCGATCGTTGCTGATTTTTGGCATAACCACAAGTTTCCTAAGCTACAAAAGAAGAATCTTGATCCTGTGGGTCATACTAATTTCGGACAACAAGAGTTACAATTCTCATGGGAGAATCTTGATAAAATAACATGGAATGGTGCCTTTGGTGTTGGTATAACGAAGTGTCTTGATATTGTATTTCGTACAGATAATTATGGAAATGTTGTATCTCCTTTCAGTCAACCAAACTCGCCTGTAGCTCCTGCATATGATCATTTTTTCCTTTTATTAGAGGTGGTAAAACACGTAACTTACCAAAGTCTCCACGCACGAATATTATAATGATACAGTGGAAGGCGAATTCGATAAAAAAAGACGCTATAGAACAGGTTATTCCGCCACATAAGGTAAGCACAACTTAAGGTTGATTGTTGTTTCTTTTTAATACTAGCTTACACTGCTTGTAGCTTCAAACTGGTATCACTCCAGAACAACTTATTAGTGCATTGAAGAGTAGCAATGGATTCTACGGGTATGAGAAGAGGATTGGTACTAGGGATGTCTGTTTTTTGATTATGTTTTTTTAGAGTACCAGCACTTCCTTGGATTCTGGGCTATGATCCACTTGTTGACGAGGATCAATTACCTAACAGATCATCTCTATTTCCTACTTGGAAAAAGTACGTGGTTATTGTTACGTTGAAAAACAACGTGCTGGAAAATAGCGGTGTATTGATTTTGTATAGAGGGATGTCAGAGACGGTATTAAATGCGTTGCAGACACTGAGAAAGTCTGAACTACAACGAGAGAAGAAGTATGTTCAAGCCAAGAAGAATAAAATGAAGCCTTCCTCAAGCGCTAAAGTTAAACCATACATATTCAAGCACACTGGAACCGATACCACAAAGGTAAAATTGTACCTGCTTAGAGGAGAAGTTTCAGTTGCGACGAAAAATACCTTACGTCTGTTGTATAGAAGGATCTTCTTGTTGAATACGAGGTATTCTTAAAAGCGTGCCTGGTCGATGGTATCATATCAGCGAGGGAGGATGCTGCACTTGCTGACCTAAGGTATTAAACACAATAAATATCATCCTATGTTGTATTGCTAACCTTCTTGATGCATTACTGATCCATCTGCTACTGTTGGAAAGAAACTGATTCTTTCTAGGAAAAAATATAAGATCTCTAATAAGGAACATGACGATATACTTGGTGGCATAGGTACAATAGCTTGTTTAGTTTTTATTCTTCTTACAAGAAATAATAAGGGTGGACAAAAGAACAGTATATAAAGAGCTTAGATCAAGGTGAAGAAGATGGAGAGAATGACTTCAATGCATTGTCAAAAAGTTCTATTTTGGCAGAAACTTTAACTGGAGCAGAGAAGTTTGTACGTTACAACGTAATGGCAGTTGCCTGACAATTTTTTCTTTGGGTTTTTTCTTCGGCTATTACTTTGTTGCTGAATAGTTATTTTTAGGCGCTTATGATGGTTCGTAAAACTACAGGTCTAGCAAGAAAAGAACAAGAAATGTTACATGAAAACTATGAGCACTCAGCGGTTAAGATCCAAATATCAAATATCCCTAACATGACTAAAGTAGAACTTCGGTAAGCCAGTTTCTTTTGTTGTTTTGTGGATTAACTACATGTGTTGCCTGTTCCTAATACTTCTATTTATATAGAGTAATGGCAAAAGAGCTCAAGATAAAGGTATCAGGCACTAAAGAGCAACTGGCAGAGCGTATTATAGCTAATTTGAAAGAAACAGATGAATCCAAATCTGAAGACAGTAAACCTCTTGAGAAATTAACAACATCTCAATTAGCAAAGAAATGTCGTGCTATGAACCTGCCATTATCTGTAGATAAACCTAAACTAATCAAGACTATAAAAGAAGGATCGAAACCTTCTGAAAAGAAAATACCGAAAAAAATGACAAAACAAGAATTACAAGACGCCTTGAATGATTTAGAAGGAGTAAATATCGTCAGTGTAGGACGTATTAAGAAGGATGATCTTGTAGGTCTTTATGAAGAACTGTGTTCTGGTACAATCGAGAAAAAATCAAAGAAACAATTACGTCAAGAATTGGAGGATATGAACTGTCCTACTTTACCAAAATCACGTGATACAAAAAGCATGTTTTTAATTTGTTACAGGCAACTAATAGTATCTAAAAAACTTAACTTAAGTTCTCCAACAAAAGGTGGTACATCATCACCTACAAAACAACAAAAAAGTTCACCAAAGAAGAAAAGTCAAACAACACCATCAAAAAAACTCGATTTGACTTCAAAATCTTCTTCACCAACACCAGAGAAGATGACGGTTGCTCAACTAAGAAGCGACCTAGAGAAAGCCCACAAGATAAAGTTTGCAAGAAAGCACGAATCAAAACAGTTCTACATTGACCTATGGAATGCTATGAATGATAACATTAAATTCACAAAACAAGAGCTAAGAGAAAAAATAGAATCAGCAGGAACAGAACCTTCTCTACCGAAGAGTTCTAACAGAGCAAAACTTTTATCACAATATGTTAGTATGCTAAGAAAAAAAGCAGAACATTAAAAAGTACTAGCTAATAAAACCGTTGTCCTGTTGTCTTATGGTCTGGCCTCTAAGCTCCAACTGTTATTCTATATCTAGAGAACAAATGTTCTTTATTGACTTTTCCACGAAACTACGAACTTAAGACCACACCATAACTCTACTGCCATACTTTCTAGTTTAAACAGTTTTCTTTTCTTTAAAGGCATAAACCTGTTGCAGCGATTCTTTAAAGTCAGGTGTGCAGAATGAGCAAAGTACCTTGTAGTTACCACTTCTTAACAGCAAAAAAAAAAACATAATTGGAGCTTTGCTTTTGATAACATTGCTCAAAGGAATAGTAACAGTTGCAATTTTGTCATCACCTCATATCCTCATCAATACAAGCAACAAATCGCTACAGTTATGTCAAGATAAGGTAAGAAACAGATGATTATTAAGATAAACCTACTAGGACCTTAAGTGTGAGTGTAGTTTATTTTCTTTTATAAGTATGTGTTTTATTGATTTTTTATGAAGCATTCAAGTCAAATGTACGTTCTATCCAATCAATAGAATCCTTTCCGTATGAAGAAAATACAACATTACAAACATTCAGTGCTTTAATATCTTCTTCTGTAATATATTTACAATCACTTATATTAATAGTATTGACAGTAGCCAATTGTTTAATACCGTCACATGACACGTAGGTACACCGATTTAACCAAAGTTTGTGAACCCCACTCAATGCTGTAATACCTTCATCTGTAACATCAGATCTACAAAGATAGATTGAATGAACACCACTCAACGCCTTTATACCTTCATTTGATACATCATAACATAAGCTAAGATTAATAGTATGAACATTAGACAATGCTTTAACGCCTTCATCTGTAATTCCACAATACAATAACCGTATTGTATGAACTCCAGACAATGCTTTAAAACCATCATCTGTTATTTTATCACGACCAAATCTTAAGTTAATAGTATGGACACCTGATAAGTATTTAATACCTTCATTTGTTATTTCTCCACCGTGTATACTGATTTTCCGTATTCCAGCAAGTTGCTTAAGATGGTCGTCAGTGACTGTCCTGTAGTTCATAAAGTCAATGCTGTCAATAACTTTGAAGTCTGTAAAATCAACTTTGAGTTTTCTGAAACGCAGTGTTAGTACATCCAGTTTAAGGGAATAAACGCCTTGGAGATACTTTAAATGCTTTTGTTTTGGTACAAACTGAAGAGAAGCTGTGTGGCTTTGTAAGAGATGTGGTGATTTCTTAAATAATTTTTTGAGCATTTTTCCATTCTTGATTTCAATTTCCCTCCTGTTTACATATCCAAAGTGTTGTATCGCTATATCCAAAAAAAAATTAGATGTACATGCTACCATATGTATGCTTAGCCGGGGAGCAAATTGTAGAACGTGAATGATAACCTCAACAGGAATCTCATCAAAGAATGTAGTTTTTGAGTTCATTTATTATCTTTTACGTTTTGGTTAATGTGTTGGCGACTGTAGATTGGGAGAAAAACACTTGGTTTAATGATATGACGAAATAAGAGATATTAATTCTCGTTTTGTAGCAAGCCCTTACTTACTACAAACCATCCACGTTTGCTTTTTTTTTTAAACCAGACTGGTTTTGACTAAAGGCTTAAGTATTCAGCATTTATTTACCGTTTGTTGTCTGCTTATAAACCGAGAAAACTATTTTCAACACATAGATTTTAATAATAGTTATTACGGATAGCTGAGATTGCCTTGTTGGTAAAAGAAAATTACAGGAAATCAATCAACTCATAGGCTATTTGAGAGAACTGGTAAGAACATTTACCAGAAATCGGCTTTAAAATTACCTGATATCCGGTCAATATCATTATAACAGTGGTACAGCAATGGCCAACTATCTGAACAATATGTAGCTACATTGATGATAAAAAGAACGGTGTGTTTAAACAGTGGAACAGCAATGGAAAACTGGCTAAACAATGTAGCTATGTTGACGATAAAATAAGGAAGGGTGGACTACCTAAATTCTAAACATACATGTGCAAAGTAGTATCTCTATTACAAATATACTCAAGGCCGTTAAAGTCACCTGCGAACAAAAAGGGCCACGACACTTTAATAAAAAATAAAGAAAAATCCACAAAAAAAACCAAACGTGATTTAAAATATTCAATGTTTATCCTTTGTCTTCATCCAGTCTTTATTCCTTGCTTTCAAAGGACTTATGAAACAGGTGTATACATAGTTTGGTTTTTTTCCCTTTTTACACAAAAGAAACCTCAATCTGCAAATCTAAGAATCAATTTCCATAGCATCTACTTTTTCTTCTACAAAAAAAAAGTCACGTCTGAGAGATTTTTTTTGTTTCGTTTCATTTAATATCATACCTTTCTTTGGCTTTGGCGTATACATAGCAAAGCTGAAGCCTGCTTGTTGGGCCAAATATGGATGAGAATATTCAAGTTGCTTAATATACATCTTTTATAAAGTAAGTTAGTATTGACTCATTCAAATAAGACTACTAGCATGTAACGCACTTGTTTAGATTCAACAAGGGCCATCAATCTGTCTTTCAAGTGCTTGACACATTCTAGAATATTTGTAAGTCCAATGTAGGTTTTTTTTGTCTTTTTTCTCTTCATCACTACAAGAAAAAAATCAATAACGTACTAGCATCTTCTTCAGAGTCCTTCCTTGGAATAGGTTTAAATTGTTTGTAAGAAACCTCCTTTCCAAGCTTATTATCCAAACTAAAAATTTCTTCATCGATGCTGTCCAAGTACGTATCATCTAAAGAATGTTAGAAATAAGACAAAAAAAAAAAAAAGAAAAAATGAGAATGATAATGCTGTCAATAACTTGCCTCTTGTACGTAAATTCTGTAATGCCTCATCTGTTGTATAATCATTACGTATCCAAATAATAAGCTCATCGTCACTTCCTATACATATTCATTAGTAACAAGAAAGGAAAACCAGAAAACTAAAAAAAATACAAGAAAAAAAAAAGAAAAAAAAAAAGGCAACGTACGTTGACATATTATTTTTATAAAGTTAAGTACAACAGCAAACTTCTTGACATCTGACTCTATCTTTGCTCTATCATACATTTCCTAGAAATACATTAGGTATACGACAAAATCCCAACAAAACCGTACAAGCAAGCAGACACGCATAACAGGAACAATATCAGGTCTTCTTGCTCTATCTTCAAGTTTCATATTACATTGTTGTGCAGTAATGAACAACTTCATGGCATTCTCCAAACTAAACAAAATCGAATAAGTCTTTGAGGGTTTCATTTAGCACATGTTAACGTACGCTCCCTGTAACATATCCTTTACACCATTGTAGAAGCGGTGGAACATCTCACGGTACTTATCAAAGTCATCATCGATTTGTTTGGTAAGTTCTTTGCTGCTATATTGACTAATGGCACCATCTAACAATACAGGAGCAACATTAGGACTCAAGTGTTGTATATCTTTCTCTAAGAAGTAATATAAGATTCCATAGGGTTTATGTAGTAAAAACAAGTTAACTTACGCTTGATTGCGTCCTGTAGCAACTTGATTTGAGGTTGATTAGAATCAAGCTTAACATTGGTTAGTGGTAATTTGATATCAACAAAAAACGTCCTTACATGTATGCCTCGCTCCCAAATACGGGTGTAAATACTTCCTGCCAATAGAGCACACATTTGTTCGTGCTTTTCTAGTTTAACTAAATAGGCATACAAACTAATATTCTCATTAGAATACTTCAAATATGTAAAAAAAAAATAACTAGCTAAAGTCTTCAATCGATTATTTGTCACGAACCTAGCTGCTGCTCCATCTTCAAGTAAGCAAGATTCATTTGCACAATCATATATTTGAACAAGTTTCTTCGCGTACTGATCCAAGAAACGTGCAATCTACATGGAAAGTGTAAATACACTTTCAACATAAAAAACAAGAAGGAAAAAAGTTTTTACCCTCTGTTCATCAGAGTTGCTTGTGAACTTTTCTATTGCCTCTGTAAACTTTTGATTATCTTTTTCAACTTCAGCCTAATACATTGACATTAGTAAACGGCAATGAAACCAAATAAACGCGCCTTTAAGTCTTCAGGAAGTTCAAAAGGTCCTTGAGAAATTTGCGAGGCAACATCTTTTTTGACATAAATCAAAAAGGAAGCGCTAACATTGGCATATCCACCCATAGCATCACGCATTACAACATCCTCTTTAGCCTAAAATAAATGAGAATTACTGCCAGACACAGAGGAGTTAAAAAAACCCAAACATACTTGTTGCACGATAATATCATTAAATCTCGTCCAGCTATCTCGGCGGAAATCACGTATGTATGACCAATAATGGCCACTCACTGTACCTCCAGAGTGTACCCATACAGCATATAGATCATATGGATACTTTTGAAGCTTATCATACCTACACCAACTATTACAAAGAATCCAGCTTCGAAATACAAAATACAAGGTAAAAAAAACTTACATATGGTCAATGCTATCTTTGAGCTCTGCGGCCTCTTTTTCCCAACCTACAAAAAAGTGTAAGCCAGCACCCAACTTATATTAATTTTATACTGCTATATAGTATTACAAAGTAATACATACCTTCGAGTAAAGCATTTTCACGCTGCCAACATTTCTTCATAAACTCAATATTTGGATCGATTTCGTGCTCATCTGTGTCCATTGAGTCTTCTTGAGCTTTCTGTGTCTCTAATTCAGTTTTTCTTTCATCTAAATACTCCAAAGTAGTCATTAAAGTATCAAGTATACTAACACCCTTCCCCTTTAATGAAGTGTTAGACGGTGAAGCTATTACAAGAAAAGTTTTACCTTAAAATTTTTATGTGCTTTTATTTTGTCTCTGAGCTGCCGAAGCTGTTCTCGTTTCTCTGAAACTATTTTTCTCGTTTCCCTTGTTTCTTCAAGGTTATCAAGCATATATCTATCAAAATATATGGTCTGATCAAACTCTAGTCGGCTCAAGACCTTTTGATGTGTTTGACTCTTGGCATCAAAATTGGCTCTCTAAAAAAAAGTTCAATCTTTTAACGATAATCGAAAAGATTCCGTTATTGTGCTTACGTTCTCTTGTATCATAACAACATCAGGTAATTTCACTAACCATTTTCCATCAATAGCATCCGTTTGGATTTCAGTGTCAGGTATGGTATACCCTTCAATTGTATTCTGGAACCATGAATCTAAACCCATATATAAATCTTCATACTCCTCTCCTGTAGGCACAATCTCATTACAGTCAAGGAATAGAAATCACTCAGAATACATTAATGCAGTGAAGAAAAAAAGTAACACCGTCAAAACAAGGATACAGGATGACTAAATTCAACTGCTTTTCCATCTCCATCCATTCCCATTGATTCGACAACTTTACCTTCAGCGTCTGTATACGAGAATATGCGCATTTGTTGACCATTAAATAACCTACTACAGTTAAAACAGATGCCTAGAAACTACTGACGTACTGCTTCAAGTCTTCTGCACCGCTTGCTCCAGCAAGTTTAAAACCTTTTGTGAGTTGCTCCAAAAACAGACCATTGAATTCTAAAAAAATCATCAATGTCATTTTTTTTTGCAACAAACTTGTTTTTGTGTACTAACCTGCAACATCTTCTTGGTTTCCAATCGATACTTGTTTACCTTCCTCATCAACAAGAGAATTCATAACATTTGAAGGATCAACCCATTTTTGATTACTAGTCAGGTGTCAATTTTTTGTTTTTTCGAGAATTCTTCTTGTAATTCCATTCAAAGAATGAAGACTGTTTAACTTGTTTCGTACCTTGCTGTCAAAAATCCAAATAACCTCCTTAATTCTCTCATAACTAAACAAGTTAATATTGTTGACATGCTTGACGGAGAGAGTATAAGGTTGACGTACATTTACGTAGAGTCTCAGTAGATGCATCACCAGCAGCATCAAGTTTTTTATATGGAAATTGTAAAACTGCTTGTCGCAGTGGTGGAAGCATGTAATATGACTGTAGGAGAGAGTTGAAGTAGCAAGAGTTTCCAATATTCTTCAAACCAACAGGCAGACCTTCTTCACGTACTCTGGCAGTAGGATCTACGCAAATAAGCGAGGAGGAACTTGAAAATTGAAGAAAAAAAAAAGTACTTGTTGAAACGGTGCTAATAGCAGTTTGAGACGCTGTTTGGTAAGACATTAGTATGGCTGCTTGTTCCTATAAAGTAAATAAGTGAGTTTCTTTATAATCGAACTTTTTAGATCTTAGTTTTCTACTTAGTTGAAATGTAACCCAGGTGTTACGTACCATTTCTTGCTGTCCTGTTGCTGCACCTGCAGCACGCTCTGTTTGAATAGCGTTAGGGTTTTTTTTTTTACTGTAACATTCGACGGTTAAATTAACACCGTTGGCGTACGTTGTTCTTCTTGTTGAAAGGTTTGCCTACTGAGCTGCTTGACTTTTTCAATTTCATCATCTTGTGCTGAACTAATAAAACGTCAACATACTTTAACGTGCTTTATAGCGATAGACATACGCTCCGGCAGCAGCACCTGCTCCAGTATCACCTATTTGTTTTAATAAAACCAAAACTTCCAGTATTCCGTCTTACCTGACCCTGCCGGCGTTTGAGTAGTAGCAGAGTTTAGAGAGAATAGATAGTCCAACGCATTATGCTTGTGTAGTTTAATCGCTTCTCTTATCTTAGCGTCTTCCACATTACCAGCGAGCAATAACTTTATCTCCTACAGTATATTATTACCGTTTAAACCAACTTCAAATTTAAATTGCGCTATTAGTACTTCAAAAGTACTCATAAGAGCTGCAGGCGTGACTGTGGTGCGTTATAAAGAACAGGTGAATTACGTGGACTGAATGAATCTTAATTGCTAATTTTTTCTGTCTAAGCGTTTGATTGATAAACTGATTTACCGCGCATTCCGCCCTAGGTGCACCTCTCTACGAGAACATGACCTGTACGCATTTCATAGCACTACACTTGGTGTTAGTTCTGCTTTGCTGTGCGAATACGCTAGCACGAGACCCTGACTGCGAGGACTGCAAAGAACTTTATGAGAGAGGGTATGACGCGTATTTTGGTGTTTTCTCATAAAATTTGAAGGGCTGTTGGTCAAGGTGCTTGTGTATCTCTGTGTAAACGTATATGGGAAGGACGGGCTTGTGACTATGTTTGCAGGTTTGTGGGAGTTAAAAATTCGTTTTTGCTGACTTTGTGTTACTAGAATGCTTCGTAGGGGTAGAGAAGCTCCCGGTCATGAAGGTCCATGCAAAAAAATGGGTTACTGTAAGGAAGATGATGGATTGAGCTACAGAGGAGGTATGCGCATAGAATTCTGCATTACATTTGCCAATAAAGCCTAGGTGGAGCAAAACAAAATCTTGCTGACACCAAAGCACTATTCGCGAAATTGGACGCCGTAATCAATAGATTGGATACTATAACAAAAAAAATATCAACAATTGAGGGGAAAATGAGTAGTCAGCAATACACAAGATCTGACTTGGAAGACGACTACGCGTCCTATGATAGGAAGTACGAGCTACAATAAATACGCAAAATGCGTCAACGGCATAGAGTATTATTAACGCGTTAAAAAAGGTACCACAAAACGGCTGAAGACATAGAGGCAGAAGAAATAAGGAAAGAAATAGAGGAAATGACAAGAACAGCAAAGCTACTAGAACAAGAGCAACGAGAAATGAAAGCGAAGCAAAATGAGTTAGCTAAGTTAAATAGAGAATACGGTACATCATCCCGCCTTTTTTTATACAAGAACAGCTTTTAAAAAGCCGCCAAAACAGAAGTTGGTTCAATTTGAAAAAAAAATTTCTTTTTTTCTGAAAAAAGCGCTAAAAAGTAAACCTCACTATTTTCGAGAATTTCCATTTCTATTTTTGACATGTTCTGATATTTCTTAAAAGCAAAAGCACGTGCGAACTTACCAAGCGTAAAAAAACATGGTCAAACTTTTGAAGAGATTTATGATACTGATTGTACATATTGGTTCTCAATTTTTGCTGCTTTTCTTTGGTCTGTATCGTGCTTCTTGATGAATGGAGTGGTTGATGACATTCCATTCAAACCATACTTTTTACAACACATGAATCTTTCTTTCATGATTTTAAGAGGTTACGATGTTATGAAGCCTTTGATTATTGTATTCATGGCATGGCGGTTAATACTACAGCTTGATGGTATTTCAACTATTTTCAGCTTTGGAGGTGATGTGGCTGTTTTAACTCATCGAGGGTTTAATCAGGCTGCTTGTTGGTCATCTGTTTCTCTTTTGGTTGGATTAGAAATGGGTACAATGGCGTTATTTTGCTATCAGAATTACTGTGATATAAAAAAGACAAAGACTCTATCACAGAGAACTTTGATACTCAAATATGCTCAAGTAATCCCACCAATTGTTTTTATGATTGGTGTATTTATACTACGCCCAATGTTTCATCACATGTTGATATTGGTACGCCCCATTGTTGAGAAAATTTAGTATTTTTTGTTGTCAACTAACTGACTTTTGTTCTGTTTAGATTATTTTTCATATGGAGCTTCCAAGACTTATAGAGGGTATTTGGCAATTATTAAATCTCTCAGAGAAACTACATTGGCGTTCAGATATAGTAAGAGCTGTTCTTCAAGGAATAAGGTACGTATAAAACGAAGAACAAACCAACTTTTTTTTCTCTCTTGTTGCATACTTTGTAAATCTAATTCCTCGCGTGCTAACCATCTTTCTACTATTTAGTGCTTTATGGATCATGAATGTGTATAATCTTATTAAATACGATGCTGGTATTTGGTCTCCAGTGCCTATTTTTATCGGTTTTTCAAGATTATTCGTTCAAATAATTGAATCTGGTGGTTTAATCAAATTCATTGGTTCTGCTATTACAGCGATTCCACTTTCGCCAAGGCCGCCGAGGAGATCAACGAGGCAACAATAATGGGTCTTTTTTTAAACCGTTTTGTACAAACCTAATTTTTTTTACAACCTCATTAAACGGATGAAGACTTGCAATGTATTCAAAAAAAAAATTAAAGATTATTGCCTCAGTTTCTTTATTCCAGCCATGTTTTTCACCATTGACAAGAGACTCTGTTGGTCGCTTTAAAGGATTAAAACATCCATACATTCAAGTGAAGATGATCACGTGTATAACCGCTGAACATTTTGTTCAAAGTTTTCAACAAAAAAAACTGGTTTTCAACATGTTTCTCTTTTATTGGTACAATTTGACATGGAAGGCTTTACTTCAGTAGAAAACAATGCTGTAGAAAACTTTAGAGGCTTTCTGAGGATAAAGACAATTTCTGATGAGGTTGGTTTGAGCTTTTGCGTTTGTTTGTACCAATACCATTTTTAGGGACCAAAAACAGGCGCGTACGTTGAAGCGGTAGAGTTTCTAGAGAAAATGGCGAAGGAAATTGGTTTAATTACAAAAGTAATCTCACCAGTTCCTAACAAACCAATACTTATCGTATGTGCCTTCAAAATGACTTTTCAAAATATTGACAGCAAAAAAGGCTTCATTACCCGGCATGGACTCTACACTGCCATCAATACTATTAAACAGCCATTATGACGTTGTGCCAGTCATGGCTGATATGTGGAACGAGACAAACCCGCCATTCGCAGCTGAAATTGATGCTGACGGTTTTATTTACGCGCGGGGAACGCAAGGTACAGCTTTATATTAGTTATAATGTAACGTTACAAGGAAGATATGAAATGCGTTTGTATTCAATATCTCGAAGCTCTTCGTCTCATAGTATCCAGTGGCGTTAAGCTGACACGTGACGTTCACTGCACATTCGTTCCAGATGAGGTACTGACTATTGTGCAATCGATAGACTTCAATCCTTTTTACTTGTTTCTAACCACTTCTCAAAAAGGAAATTGGCGGTGTTGAAGGTGCTGCAAAGTTACTACAAACTCAAGAGTTTAAAGACCTGAATGTTGGTGTTGGTTTAGATGAAGGTAAAGTATTTTGGTTTTTTTCTTGGTTTCTTATTGTTACCTAATCACGTGATAAGGTTTGGCGAACCCAGAGAATGAGTATACAGTTTTTTATGCTGAACGTGCTGTGAATTGGCTCTCTATTATAATTGAAGGGCCTACAGGTTAGTTTTTATTAAACTACTGGTATGACTTATTCTTGTTCTAGGTCATGGTAGTCAGTTTATAAAGAATACAGCAGTGGTGAGTTGTTAGCTTTTTTTGAAATTTTTAACTTACAACTAGGAAAAATTGAGCCGCCTTTTATCAAAAATATACAAGTACAGAGGAGAACAAGAAGCTAAATTAGAGTGTGGATGTAAGCACGCAAATGCTGTGCGCCTTGGTGACGTAGCTACAGTAAATGTTAATGCTGTTCAAGGTAATCTCAAGTAATTATTTTACATTGTATTTAAACCCTTTTAGCTGGTGTCCCAGGACCTGAAATATACGGCGGGTATGCTGCTAACGTAATACCAATGATGGCAAAGGTATGTACATACTTTTCATTTGAAACAAAAACGCTTATACAAGTCAAAGGCGCTCATGGATGTTCGAATTCCACCACATATTACTGTTGAAGAATGGAAAGACACAGTGCTTAAAGATTGGCTAGACGATGAAGGCATGACTGCCAAGTTTCATTTTGAAACAGCAGTGCATAATATAACCTCTACTGATCGTGCTAAAAATAAGTGGTGGGGTGTAATGGAAGATACACTCAAAGTAAGCTTTCCTTTCTTCAAGAACTTTAATTTCTTCTTCTGCAATTTTTGTAGTGTTGACGTAGTTTGTAGGCAACAGGTGTAACTCTTTCTAAGCAGGTTTTCCCTGCGGCTACTGATTCAAGGTTTATAAGAGAACTTGGACTTCCATGTTTTGGATTTAGCCCAATGAGAAACACAAAGATTCTCCTACATGACCACAATGAATGTTTGAACGCAAAAGTTTTTGTTGACGGCATCAAGGTCTACGAGAAGCTCGTACCAGCTCTGGCAAACATGAAGGATTAGTTTTGAATAATCGTCATTTATTGCAGTGGCACAAGGAGTGGGTAAATAAATTGTTTTTAGTGTCTCTAGTTTACGGGTTTTTTTACTTAGAATACTTGTCTTGACTCATCCGTACCAAAAGAAGAAGTTGCAGCAGAATTACATAAAACCTATAGTAACCAACGTTTAGCATCCTTGACGTGCAAGTACAAGTAACAAAAGCTGTAACGAAGCGATTTAATTTGTAGAAATGTACAAGCGTAGAAAAGTACGTACAAAACGCTTGGTTAAGCGTAAAATAATGTATACAACTATTCTTTGCAACTTTCTCAAATCGTATGACTATACGGTTAATATGCTAATACGACACTGTAGAAGTATGAGATACTAAACAAGACAATGAAACTTGCCAAGACAGTTTTTTTTATGACTTGTAAGTTAAGAACACGCAATAGTTACCTCTGACGCATTTAATAGGCTTCACCATCGCTCAATCGGCTCTTTTAGTCAGTTTACCTCTTTTTTCAAGCCAGTTTCCGAAAGAGCACTCAAGCGGGCCTTACTTTATCCTATTGTTGACTAGTCTGTGCTTTGCTTGTTGTTTCTCTATTTTAACAGCTGGATATAAGGTTAGAACAAGAAAAACGGAAGTGTCTTAGCAGTTATCTAACACCTTTCCAGCTTATAAAAAGGCCTTCATCGCCTTCCTTAAAAGAATATTGGTTAAATTACCTCGCCATCGGCGTTTTTTCGGGTACGTTTTTAGGAGAATTTGGCAGCGAAAGTCCGATTTTTCTTACTGCGCCATCGCTTTTTTTTTGGCCAAGCTCTTCTTCTCAGGCCTCGATTTCGATGAACACAGTATCAATGCTGAGATTGATGTATTTTTTATTGATCGCTGATAGCTTTGAACGGATTCGTTACAGTATATTCTAGTCTACCATCACGTGTGACACCAGTAATACAAACACTCCTTCAGTCAGTATGTACTTGGTTCTTTTTTACAAAGGCGTTAATGTTGTCTCTACTATAGACTACGTTTATATGGGGTATTCCTGCATCCAAGATATTTGTCAAGGAGAAAAAAACATACACTTAGTACGTAGCCTGATGGCAATACTTTATTTCTAACAAAAATCATTTTTCTGATGCCTTTGTTAGCTGTCATTGGGCACCTATAGCATCTATAACCCTTGTTCTTTGGGGAATAATCATTGTACTTACACCTACTATTGCTAAGATTATACAAGGCGAAGGATCATTTAACAGTAATGCAGGTGAGTTATAATAACAATAAGGGGTATTTAAATAGGGAATGTTTTCTTACACTGTTTGTTAGTTGCGCTTGCATGGACGTTTGCAATGGTTCTGGGACAATTTCCTGGTGCTCTTTCTGCTGTATTCCAAGAGAGGTTCTTAGTACGTAGCACTGAAGTATTGAGCTCCCTACTGACTATTAGATATAGAGGAAACGAGTTGAACAAAGTGGAGATAAGTTTTATGATGTTATTGCAATGATGTTTTGGAGTAACTTGGGTCAATTAGCTACAGCAATCATACTTTTTTGGGTATACCAACTTTAACATTTACTTTTATTTTAAGCACGTGTGTTTGGGCTTTTTCTTTTTTATTTGAAAGCTCTTTGTTGCTCTACAGTTTCATGTATGCAGCTAGGTTTTGACTTTTTATGTTACAGTCATGACAACTACCATAGTAATATTTTATGTAGGTTGATTTTATAAAAGGTTTTGGTTTCACACCAAATCCGAAAACTTTTTTTACAAATATGAAGTTTACTTGGCTATGTTTCTTGAGGCAATCTGATTTAACTACATATCCTACATGTGGTGATACATGGTGGCGTGGTATTATATTTATTACTGCATTCATTGCAGCAAACACATTAGCAGCTATTTTGGCAGGTGAATCGGCTGTGTTTGCACTAATAGCTACAACTCTTGCAATGCCTCTAAGGTACTTTTTTATTTGTTTATTAGTTCCTAATACTATTAATAGCGCTATATACTTTATTGTATTTCCTCTACAGGGAGCAGAAAGAGCACCAATAGGGTTTGTACTTCCAGGACTGGTGTTACTTTTAGCAGGTAAAGATTTTGATTCAATCTGCTAGTGGTAGGATACTAACTTTCTTCTTTTAGCTGTTGTTTTATGGAAGTGGTGGGAACGTGGTGAAGCTAGGAGAGTATTTTTAAGGATGTATTATGACGAAAATGATGATGATGACGAGACTCAGTACATTAACTAAGCATACACCAAAAAAAAAAACAAAAAAAACAAACTAATCCACACTTGTATAAAACCATAAACAAGAAATATATGTACATAAACCTGACTAGTATCAACAATGTTCTTTTTTTTTTTACTAATAGGGGATAAGCTTTGTACTTAAAAGCCACTAATCTCAGTATTTTCAAGGCTGAAATTGTAAAAAATGGTGTAGCCATATCCTGCTGCTGTTATTTATTGTTGATGGTGCCTGCTTTTTTATCGCATTTGGGATCAAAATATTTAGAACTCATACAATACCCATCAACATAACTTCTCTGCCAACTCAAACGGCCGTTCCCATCCCAGAGCAGGTACTCTCCGTTAAGTTTACCATTGACACAAGTGCATTGCTCATTCAATTGGCCATTGGTATGCCAACTCTTGTACTCTCCTTCTTGTTTACCATTCACTTTAGTTTGAAGCAGCCACAATTGGCCATTTGTATGCCACCTTTTGTACTCTCCTTCTTGTTTATTGTTGACATAAGTACACTGCACTTGCAACTGGCCTTTGGCATACCACCTCTTGTACTCTCCTTCTTGTTTACCATTCACAAAATTGGACAGTTCACTTAATTGGCCATTATCATGCCAACTCTTGCATTCTCCGTGTTGATTACCATGTGACCAATACTCTCGATGAGTCTAAAATGAGTAAGGAAGTCTTTTGGCGAAAAAAAATATAAACGTTACAAGTTGATTGTTGGACGTTCTTCTTTCCCATTTTCCATGTTTTTTCATGTTACCATCAAACCTCGTGTTCCTTGCTGCACGTTTCGAAAGTAGAGGCCACTTTAAATACACTGATGACTCCAAATCGATGATATCAAGCTGTACCTCAATTGGAAGGCGTAATAGATAGCAGTCAATTGATTCCGCAGGTAATTTCTTTTCCTGCTCCATTGTTAAATTAACAAACTAGCGTCTTGAAATTAGTTCCTTTGGTATTCAGGCTACCCAAATCAACGTAAAAAAAGCTTAATACGCTATTTAAGTCTGGGTTGAATAAGTTATGTAATGTACATGGATACATTGCGTACAGTGAGGGTTCTATCTCAAGTATGCTCAAGAGTGAGCGCTACAAACAACAAAACTTGAATCACGTGATACCCCTTGTAGGTACAGGATCACGAGTAACAGACATTTTGTTTCTTGTATTTATGGTGATAGTATTGTACGATTTGAGTAAAGCAGGAGTGAAGATAATCTTAGACCACAATTTAATATTGCATAACAAAAGAAAAGTAGTACGTTTTTATAAATCGACATTCAGTGCCAATTTAGTGTACTGTACTACGTTATACTGGCTATTCTTTTTTCATCTGTACATACTTGAAGTTTACCATCAACATAACTGTATTGCCCACAAAATTTACCTTGTTCATCCCAAATAACATGCCAACTCTTGTACTCTGTTGCATCTTTGCCGTTGACTTTAGTTCCATGCAGCCACAGGGAGCCACTTTTATGCCACCTCTTGTACTCCCCTTCTTGTTTACCATTGACATAATTGTATTGTGCACTCAAGACGCCATTTACATGCCACTCATTGTACTCTCCTTCAAGTTTCCCACTGTTATAATTACACTGCGTCTTCAATAGGCCAGTATGATACCACCCCTTGTACACTCCTTCTTGTTTACCATTAACATTATTGTATTGTTCACTCAATCGGCCATTGTAATACCAACTCTTGCACTCTCCATGTTGATTACCATGTGACCAATACTGTAGACAAGTCTAATATAAAGTAAAAAAACCGTGTTGATTTATAAAAACTGAAACGTTACAAGTTGATTGTTGGATGTTCTTCTTTCCCATCTTCCATGTTTTTTTAATTCACCATCAAACCTTGTGTTCCTTGCTGCACTTTTTGAAAGCAGAGGCCAAATTAAATACATTGATGACTCTAAATCGATGATATCAAGCTGTATCTCAACTGGAAGGCGTAATAGAAAGCAATGCTTTGATTCTACCAATGGACCATAATTTTTTGATTTTACAGTAACTCTCTAACATTTGGTTTTTAGTTTTGTACTATATTTAATAATTTAGCATACCTCGTTTAGGATGTTGAAGATGTATGCGAGAAACATAAGTAATATATAAATACCGCATAGAAGTATATACATTTCCAACATAGAGTAGTATTGTGTTCGTGAGTCCGTTAGTTGTCAACGAAAAAATTGAAAAAAAAAATGAACTTTCTTAAGCGCGAAAAACTTGTTGACTTATCAATAGGCGTTTTCAACCGGAAAACGTACTGAGCAATGTGCATTGTACTATTTACATTGCTCTTGTGGCTTTGTCAATTAATACACAACTTACAAAACCTCAAGTCTTTCCTTTGATAGAGCACTAATTTTGATGTACTCTGGTGCATGTTAGCATATCAGCTTCCGGATAATTTATTCTGTCATGTACATAAAACAACCATGCAACATTTCATACCAAGGTCTCTAGGTTTTTTTACTTCTGCGTTTTACGTTGAGTGCAAATATTTTTTGGGTACAATTTCGTTAGAAAAATATAAGAAAAACCCTTCATAGGAACAAGTTAACTACTGAGTACTGGAGGTGATTCATACATACAAAGTATACCCATCATAGTATAGGCAACATTTGTACGGCATTAACTTTTTTTTATTAGCAACTTGTTTTAAGGAATAACACCCCATTTCTCAGATAAGAAGATCACTTAACAATATCAAACCATATAGCCTGATCCTCCAAGAGATATATAAGGTGGTATGACACCTCCTTTATGAGCTATCTATAAATGACAATAGGTAAGGGAAGTGTACACATTATGACAATTGAAGGGTACCATTAGTTTGAAAGCAGTACCACCAAAATTTGAACTGAGAGTCCCAACGAACATATCACATTCACGCCCAATGAGTAAAGATGTAAAAGCACTATACGCATCGGTCTTCTTGTCTCTGGCTTCTTGTAAACCCTTAAACCTACTTTTACCATAGTACCATCCATCTACAAAACAACTTAGAAATTTGAAACCAAAAAAGTTTACAACATACTCTTCGACATTGTGCGCTTATCTTCCGTGTAAAAGTTCCAATCCGGATACTTTTTGGTTTCATTCAATACCTTCAAAGAGTTCTATGACCAAAAATAAGACAACCAGTGAGTACAGTAAAATGTAAGCCAACAATAAACAAAAAAGTAGTTTCTCATTCTATCTCTTGACTTACTGCCATTAAATAAATATTTTTGACACCATGCAGTTTACGAAGCTCATTTGCTGCGTTCATGAAGTCTATAATAAGAACAAATATTAACAAGATTAGCTTAATAATTAATGATAATAACAAAGACATAACAGAGCATTTGACACGTGTAGAAGAACAAAAATAAAACCGATAAGAAAAAAATTTGGGTACCTTCAAACTCGGGCATCTTACGTCTATCTAGGGCAGCATCGCCTTTTCTCACATGTAATGCGATGATAGGGTGTAAAGAATCAAAATTCAACCTCTCTTTTTCTGCCGCAAGGATGCTCTTTAATTCATCGTTTGGTCGTAATACGTAGTCCATCAGAGCTGCTTGGTACCTGTGTAGCTTATATTTTAGCTACTATCAAACTTATTTAAACCTCGATGTAGTAGTACCGATATACATGTAACTTGAACTTTCTAGGTGGAACACCAATGCCCCACTAAACAGAAACTTAGCATTTATGTCGTACAGGTTGCAAAAAATTAGTGCTTTCGTGCATTTTAATTGATTCTAATGGTGCCGTACAAAAGTTTTACTGAGCCAAAATCTATCGTATTTTTCCCACTCCTTTGGAGCATTTATTCTTAGGCTATCGTCACTTGTATTTGTGACAAAGATATCTTCCACTGGCTTCATATTTACAGAATCCCATAACTTTCTAGTATCACAAAGACTATAATCATGGAGTGATTCCCAATAGCACTGATATTCACGTGTTGGACATGTGTTGTTATCCCAATACTATGTTTGAAAAAGAGTTTAATAAATTAAAGGATAGGGTAGGTAGTATTAGCGTACAGCCCACCACTTTTCTAGAGGTGTCAATACGAGAGTGTGTTCAAGGATCATGGATAACTCTAGTGCATGTACGATTTGAGATGACCCACAACCGAAACCACATACTCTTTTGCATTAAAAAAGTTAGTCTGTGCTAATTATTTGGCTTTAATATCAATACGTACTTTGAGAATGGATAGTATAGAATGTACTTTGTTTTAGGATCATTACAATCTTGCTTTTGTAGCCGGTCAAGTGTACTTCGAAACAAATTAAAAAAAAATTTTACAACATCACGTGCTGTCAGAGTTTGTACGTACTCTACTACTTTCCTGTACCGCTCAGAAACAATTTTTCTATCAACACACCTTGGATTAGTGTCATTGTATGGAGAAGAAACACTATGGCGATGAACTGGATCTATGTTCGGCGCGCTGCGATCGCAGTAGATAGTAATTTCTGGTTCATCTACTTCAACATGCGCTGTAGGCTTGTCTTTTGGGTTATCGACGCGTATTGGCGTGTTCTGAAGTCGTTAGCACTGTTTTGTATCTTAACGTCGTACCAATTCCGAGGGAGCAGGGTCTATGTCCTCCACGGTAAACGTGGCAGTTTTAGACCCTCCTCCAACAAGTATGAAACAAACTGTTAGCACTGCAGCTACGGCAACAGCTTGCCATAACCGTAACCGCCTAGAGGGCGCTTGAACTTTTTGTTGTTCTACGTGGTCTTTTTTCATGACTTTAAATTCCGTAGAATCACGTGCCCTAAACAATACGTATTAAGCAATTAAGCCTGCCTTAACAAGTACAATATTTGGTAGTGAACATGATTAACATGATAAGAGTAGCGCCGGTAGGCAAACAACAATACAATTCATGTGTGAGAATGCGTATTATTATTGTACATTAAACTATTTACATTGGGTGACTCGAACATTACTACCCCTTTTGGTTGCTTCGTCCTGTAATTAGAGCAGACTTAAGCGCCGAACCATGTAGTAGATGATGGCATATCGTCTTTCTGAAGCATAAAAGCTTGACTATTTTGTGTAACATGAATCTTAGATCTATCTTGTAGTCGAGGTTCACCATCCACTTGAAAAGGTACGGGTGTATCTGATTCTATATCTATCTCTATATCACTACCTTGAGCTAACCGAATAGCAGTAGTTGTATGCGTAGTTATGGCGCCCTGTCGCAAAAATAAGAAAGGTGTCCAAAAAAAACTCAGTGTTATTTTTAGCTCAAGGTAGCTTTGTAGCACGTGTTTAAAGTTAAAAAAAGTAAGAAATCCAAAACGTACTAAGTGAAAAGCCCCAGTAATGGCACACACCTCTACCAATCCATCATCTACTTCAGGTTTTTTGAACTGAGGAGGGGGTTAATATTTATACACTTGTTATGATATCCAAATACCTTTTGGTCAGTGTGCCTTCCCCATGGGTCTGCACCACCACCGTATAATGGAATATTAAGTATCATTATACCTTCACAATCATGAGGCAGATCTAACTGTTTTCCATCTACCTAGAGGTGATTTAGCACATTATAATGGACTTTTTTTTCTTCCTAATTTTGGTACCTTTATTTTGACTAGTCCATTGAGAGGGTACGGCAAACGATCCCAAATAGCAACACATCCAAAGCAGAAGTACCAAAACTTATTCATACTAGCAGCAAAGTACAACTCAGGGTATGCATTTCGCATTTTATGGAAGTTCAAAGCGACCTTGGCATCAATACCTAACAAAAACAATTAACAAAAACGACTGCTCACAAAAAAAAATGAATAAGAAAACCAACAGCCCAATAGCAGAAAATGGCTTTTGAGCTTCACGTGGTGCGGATTAGAGTACTGATTGAATTTTTTGGGGATTTTTTTCTTTGGGGATGTCTTACCGATGCTCATGTAGTTGTTCATCACATGCTTACGCGTCTGTGTTATTCCTAGCTGTGTTTCTTCAACAGCGACGTTCCACCTTGTCACATCAGTGAAAAGCAAGTTGAAATAAAAAAACCACGTTGTACCTATCGAATAGTACTATAGATGCGTCTGCAGTCTCTTCAAGTATCGTTGGTAACCGTTTGTAGTTGTACTCTACAACTGCGTGTCAGGTAAAGTTTAGCTGATGGTACGTTTACCTTTACCCCATCCAAGGCATCGCGATAGGTCGTTTCCTGTGCCCAATGGAACAATGCTAACCTACCACAAAAATTACGTTACTTTGTAAAATCAGCACTTACAGGTGGGCGAGGGTACAGTAGCACTTTCAGTTCGTCAATTAAAGATAAAACCTACAAAAATTAGTACAAAGGATTTTACACCAGAAACGCACCCAACCGACTGTGCCATCTCCACCCGCAACGATTACACGTAAATTTGGCGTACTGGCGAATTTTTCCAATCTAAAGCTTGTTATGGACTGCCAATAGCGATAATGGGCTATTTTGTGATGCGTACGCTTCTTTTGGTTGGTCTTTGTCTAGATCTATTACTTGCCCTTCGGATAAACCTTTTTGGAATGCATTTTTCAGGTACAGGCCCTGGCCACCTATAAAAATGGTTATTGGGCTTGGTTTATCCATAATTCCCTACCACCGCTCCTAGAGTTAACAAATACCAGCACCGATGGGTCGGCGCTCTCTTGCATGTGTTTATTTTGTTTACAAAACAAGTATTTATCGTTTCGTTAAGCGAAAATGTTCAGGGAAGCATAAACACAAAACGTACGTACAACGTGGTTAGCAACGTACCAATAAGTACAACGCAGACACAATGAGCTGGGATACGATCGCATCGTCAACAGGTTACAATCAAATGAAATGTGGTATATTTAGCCATACAGGTCAGAAATGGGGTGTTTCTGGCGATCTCGCTGTGCGTGTATTTTTGCTCTTCACGTTGTTGAGCCTTAAACTGATTTCGTGCAGGTCACTACCCACGAAGTGCAAATAGTTGCTAAGCACTTTGATAATCTCGAAAGTTGCCGAAGAAATGGAATAACATTAGAGGGCAATTTATACAAAGTGGTTCAGGCGAATGAAAGGTCAATTTATGCTTTGCGATATGTATGGGTTCCATCACTGTACTGTTGAGCTTTGAACTAACTAGATAAAGGGCAACAATGGATGTATAGCCATTAAAGTTAAGACAGCGTTTGTAATATGTTGCTACGAGGAAATGCAGCCAGGAGAAGCAGTTGTTAGGACTGAAAAGATAGCAGACTATTTGATCGACCAAGGCTATTAAAAACTAGTAAATTTACGAAGGTATAGCTCGTATGGATGTATTGTACAATAATAAACGAATAGCATTGTGAATAAACAGAAAACTCGTGATTTTTTAGCTAAAACAATACCTGCTACGCAATGAGTCTTCAAAATTGCACCAATGTTCAATACGCGCGTGGAACTCTCGGTGGGAGAAGTAAACAAGCCATCACTACCAGAGACACTCTAACATGGAAGAATATTGAAACTGTGCCTTTAAAAGACCTTCCAGAGGGAATATTCACCCCAGTTAAAGTATGGCTTACACAATTTCCGGAATAATAGCTAAGAGTCTTTCAGGACACCCACTCATGGTGTATACTGGATAAAAGCGAAAAAGAGTGGAATTGGCTAGACGAATGCCTACTTCGTGAGAAACGATTTCCTTTTACGCATTTAATCATTAAACGAACGTACGGGCTACAATAACGTGTTTATTCCTAAAATCCTTTAGCGTGAAAATTGGAACTTCAGTCTACTTCCCAGGGTCAACTGACGCGTGGAAAACCGTCGTAGCATTATCAAATGATCATATTTGTGTCAAAACCTTTAAAAAGGATAGTGACACTTATTGTGCGTATTTACCAGGAAGGTATGAAATGTATGCGCTGTACAACGGCTTCTAACTGGTTTTTTTGGTAAACAGACAGCGTCAAGTTACTTTTGTGAATGGCTTCTCAGACCATACAGTCACGCCTTATGTAGCTCTTGACAAAGACTTTGAACCAAGCAAAGAGGACTACGTCACGTTTATTGAGGCTTACTACTTCCCAAAACTGGACGGAAAGAAAAAAGTATACAACACAGAGTACGTTTCAATTAGAGCTTTTGTTTCGTTGTCAATGTTGTCAGTAAAATCTGTCACGTGTTAGTTCGTTTATGGGTATTAAAATAAAGTTTTAGGGAGAGGAAGAGCATGGTAGTTAACGACGTTGTACCTGCAGACATGCAAAGTTGGAGCCCTAAATGTAATATTTATCCATCTGTCAATTTTGATTTAGAAGAAGATTTCGTTCTTAAAGTGTTCAAAGGTATGCCATTAGTCTAATAGTTTTTATGTATTAACACCAGTAATAGATGATCAAGAAGCTATCAAAGGATTTAGATTTACATCAACAATATATGCAGGCCATGCTGCAGTCTTTGATAAGTCGGAACAAGCAATGCCAAAATATGTACAATTCAATGCAGCCAGAGAACTCGGTACCACCTAATCGGTTATCACGTGACTGTACTCAAACATTTGTGTTGTAGCATCTCTCGAATATACAATGGATGATCACAAGACAACTTTATGGACAGAGCTTAGTCTTGCGGATGACGAGAAGAGCAAGAGCGCAGAACAATTATTTTTAACATGTTTGGGCACGTTTTTTTTTGGAAATTATCTTTGTTCTCGTTGTACACTGGCCTTGACAAAAGTTATTCTAATTACTTCAATAGAGGTATGCCGCCAACTAAAAAATACAACTGTGTTCATGGCAGTTCTCCAAAGTGCGTTTTTTGTAAATACTTAAAGTTATTTTTAATCAAAAAAACTTAGAGTTCGTTATACCGTTGTACACTCAAACCAAACGTGAGCATTTATTGGTAAATATTTGTAAGCGCAATGCAGCAGATAAGTGGATGACTGATGATGAAGTTACTAAATTTGAGGAGTTCTGTAAACCAGTGCGTCCAAAAGAAAATGAGTGGTAAAAATAATATTCAATCAATTCTTAAACTTTTTTTCAAGATTATTGAGACAAATGGGAAGTGTTGCCAGGTTTGTGGTAAGAATGAAGGACCAATGAAACGATGTGGTGCATGTAAAAAACCTACATATTGTTCAGCGTACGTGTAAATAATAAACAACAGAGAGCTAATGATCAAACTAGTGTTTGTCAGAAAGAAGATTGGCAATACCACAAGAAAGAATGTAACAAGTAATCAACCCTAATAAATCACAATTTCCTCAATATCGACTACGACAAATGAAAATAGTTGACACGAACTTGATTAGTAGATCAAAGAAAGTGGAAAATCAGTGAAGTTTTGGTTAGAAGTATTTATTAGTGTATTAATAACTAGTTTCGTCAAACACAAATCTGTTTCATATTTACTTTGGGAATTTAGCGTATTTTATCCAGTTAGATAACATAACTAAACGGGCGTGTGAGCACGTGCATAAGATAGATAATTTTGGGGTTTTTTCATAATTGTTAGGACCGTACTGTATGCTCTCTCAGGTTGGAAATATGGGACTTGGTGTCCAGCATTACGAACAGTGGTGAATGTCAATGACTCATACTTTGTTACATAACCACCCACTTGATTACCAGAATCATGCCATGGCCTCCAGGCTTCCAAGACTTGCCTAGCATCTTATTAAGAAATAAAATAAAAGAAAATAAGTAAAACGCACATGTTCAAGGAATCAATCCATCTTTGTGTACCAAGCCAAGGTACTATTGCGTCTACGTCTCCTGAGTATACAAGTATATCCAAACCTGAAGTGAATAGCTGTTTATAAACTGGTATAACACTCTTTTGCACGTCAGCGTAGCTGTACTTGACCTACGTTATATATGAGTCATGAAAGAAAGCTCAAGTGTTTGAACGTACAGTTCCAGAGCATCCAGCCCATTTTGTAGGTTGTTTTACATGAAGTGCTTGTTGTACAGCAGGGTTCTATAAATATATTTTAACTATCAGCGATTGATATTTTGGAACTGTACATTGAGGTAAGTTTCCAAGTCAGCCATCAAACATGGATCTTGTGGAGGGTTTTTCTATTTGTGATTCGTTTAGTTTTTTTTTTCTAGTTTCTGTGTAGGTGGCCTACAAACGAACCTTAATCAGAATATCATGGAATTTTGAACCAGCTCGGGCAAATGCTTTTAGGTACTCTTGTGGTACACAAACATCAGCGTAAATATCGTAAATCTACACGAAAAACAATGTTAATTTTCACAACAATAACGGTTTCACACGTGCCGAAATATCACCCATTTGCTCGTCAGCTGTACTAATAGCACTTTCGCAATCACTAGCTGAACGCTTTGTAAGAAGCGGACCTATGATGCATTAAGTAAGTAAACAAACAAATAGTTTTTCTGATGGCTGGTTTTTTTGTAAAGAAAAATTCTTGCCTACTGCTGAAAGGTTGCAATATTTCTTAATATCTGCGATTGTGTTTTGTGGAACAAGACCACGTTGATACCTTTCGAGAAGCTTAGCAAAAAGAAATAACGAAAGAACGTAATAAAAGAGATTTGTACCACGTGTCAATAGCTGCACCGTTATCAATAGGCATGTAAGTCCAAGCGTTTCCAACGAGAAAACCTATTTAAAGAAAAGCGAAATTAGCACAAATGGAAACGCCATAGCGCCATGTAAACGAAGAGAGTACCTTTTATATTTATTGGCATCTTGGGATTTTGAGCGTTACCTTGAACAATGCGAAGAGCAAGTTCAGGGACATAATGACCTTTTACAATCAAACTTAATACTGGTGTCATTAAAAAAGAAAAAGGTTACCTCCATATGACTCTCCAGTGATATAAAATTCTCTACCAATAAACTCTGGAAATTTATCATAGATGAATTCAAGCAAGAAGGTGTATGTATCATTCGCTAAAGTAACACTAACGTAAGGAACAACATTCAAAACAAATTATGATCTTTGGTTTCTACCTGTTTGGACGTCGTTAGCGTTTAGATCTTCAGGGTAACTGACTGTAGAGAAGCCAACACCAGCTAACAAATAGTGTTAAATCTAAAGAGTAAGGTGCTCGTCACTGGAACATGCCTGGAGATTCGATCCATATAACGTTTGCTTCTTTGTTCCATGGATAGTCAGTGTAAGCCAACGATTTACCACCATCCAGCATTGTGAACGGCCCATTTTCCTAAACAAGTTGAGTGAAGTCTTCCACCATCCTTTGAAAGTACTCCAAGCGTTGCCAAAAGACCAGAACATCCAGGACCACCTGTTAACCATAACAACAGCGGATCTTTAGCTGGATTACTCATTGACTCAGTGTACCTAAAGGAAGTTAACAACACGCTTAGAAACGGGTTTAAAATCGTGATATCACGTGCCAGTAAAATAATTCACGTTGTCTCTCTTTATTCGCTGTAATGTATCCAGAATATTGTTTAAAGGTTGGTTGTGTAGGCTTTGAGCGCAGTTAGTAAAAGTTCTGTGCTCGTGTGCGAATAATGTATTCGTAATTTTCCGTACCAGACCAGGCAAGTTTACGATCTCATCTGATGATACTACAGCTATAGTAATCACTAAAAAGCACGATATTGCTAATGCTTGCAACATGTTGTATGAGCTAGCAATCAAGCAACAAACTTTTAAGTCACGTGACATTTTTTTGTACCAAATTACGAATACAAAAAAACTGTTAGCAGGACTAAGAGGTTCAATAATCTCTTCCACTTGTTTCATTGAGTGACCGTTGAACAAAGTTTTTTTTTCAAAATTTTGACGGTACAAATAGTATTTTACCGGCGTTTGATAAGCGGGGTAGTTTGTTACTTAAGGTAGTTTCCAGTGTAACAACTTCGGTGAGTAGCAGTTCAATCAATGACAGATTACGATAGAAAAAGAAAAGTAGAGATCGCTTCTAAAGCAGTACGTGTTATTAGTGATTTGGAGAAAACAAGGAAAGGGACTAAAGGTGATTGGGTTGACACGTTGCGTACAACGTTAGACCCAGATGGTGCTTATAAAGGCTTGGGGTTATTTTCAAAATTAGAAGGTTTAACAAAGCCGGTATTGGGTGATGTGCTTGCAGCGGTCGCAAAAGAGCTCAGGGTGGGTTCTTACCCAGATTGGCACAATATCGGTACGATATTTTTAGCAAAGGAGTCGGGAGAGTGGTTTACGGACTTGGCGAGCGTAGCATTCACTCCTAAGAGAGTTAGAGGTAGGTCAAATAGTGCACAAGGTTTTGGGACTAGGAGATCGCAAAAGGGGGTACTAACAACTCTCAAGGCGATACTGGGGTTACTGTTGTTGGAGTAGCGGAGAAAATGGTTGAGGAGAAACTAAGTGTTTTCCGTAAAGATTTGGAGCATTCGTTGGAAGGGTTTTTTACGCGAATGATGGATACGGTAATGGAGGAATCACGAAAGCATGGTGCTGACAATGGTTCAAGAACGCCTGTGGAAGTTCTACCAACTCCAAGTACGCAAAAAACGCCTAGTAGGGCGACGTGGGATGAAGTTAAGGCGTCAGAAGCCCTCCAGTCGAGAGCTGACGATGTCTTGATGGATATCCAAAAACGTTTGGGTGGTGGACCTAATGAGTCATTAGGTACCGCCAAGTTGTCTAGTATGACACAAAGGGGCGCCATGCAGGAGCAGGCGAGTGGGAAAGAATCCGCAGTTGACCAAAAGGGTGGATTGGCAGCTATGCGCTCGATTCTTGGGCGTACACCTGACGGCATGAATGCGGACACTCAAAAGGTCCGTTTCAAGCTTTGGCGTGAAGCTCCTCTACTGACAGGTGTGTTCAGAAGTGGGCTGCACATGCCAGTGTACTACTTGCACTATGTGGTGCCGGCAACGGCAATGGAACCGGTGGTTCTCACAAAGAAAGCAACGACAGCCCCAAAGGTCTATCCGATAAAAAACGTCGCAGATCGTTTGACTCGGATGCAGACCGTGCTGCTGCAGCTAAAAGAAGACGCAAGGAGCGGTCTAATCAACAGCGCTCAGCTAAAAAGTTACGAAATGTATCATCAGCTGCTGGTGGAGTTGTCTTCAACTTTAACACTTACGCGGGTAAGTAAGTTTGACAACGCAGTTAGGCGTTACTGGGAAAAATCCAGTGGATCTTATGATTTTCCTTCTATGATTTCTACCTTGTATTTAGGTGGTGCTGTCGGTGAGCAAGAAGAGGAGGAGGATCAGGGTAGCCCCTCAAGGCGAAGGGATCGCAATGGCGGAAAGTATTCCGAATGGGCATTGGCTTTGGGGCGTAGGCACAATACGTGCATTGATTATAACCTCAAGGGTTATTGCCACTTCATGAAGAAGTTTGGTGATTGTAGACGTAAGCATGCTTGTATGTTTTATGGTGAGGAAGACCACGTCTACAGGGAATGTAAGAAAAAATGAAAACTTGTGGGCATGGAGGTGAATAAAAAGAATTGTTTTCAAATTGCGTCTGTGTCTGAATGTGTGAGTGTGTGGGAAGCGTTTATGGTTGAGGATGAGGATTGGCCATGGTTACGTAGTTGGATAGTATCTGGTATCAAGGTAGTACCAGAAGGAACGGTGGTGATTGAGTCAAAGTTAACTAACTCAAGCACGTGTAAAGAATGGGAAGAGTTGTTGTCACAAGATATAGAAAGGGAAGCTAAGTTGGGATGGATATATCCGTCAGAGATTGGGAGAAAGGTCAATAGGTTGGCAGTAGTACCTAAGTATGATGACTATGGTAAGTTTAGAAACAAGATAAGGCGGTTGGTGTGCTTGAATCTTCCAGAGGGTATGTCAACAAATGATTTGGCAGATGCGCCAGGTTTTTCATTGAGGGCGTTTAAAGAGGCGATTGAATGGGTTAGACACCTTGGATATGATGTGGTGTTAGGTAAAATTGACATGTTCTGCGCATACAGGATGTTGCCCATTGCGCCAGAGGATCATGATATGTTTGGTTTTATGTGGAAGGGTATTTATTATCGAGACGGTCGACTACCATTTGGGTGGAATTGGGCACCTTGGTATTTTGTCAAAGTTATGAACATGATATCAAGGGCGTTTGCAAAATTGGGTTACAAGGCACATGTAGTGTACATTGATGACTGGTTGATTATTGCTAGAACAAAAGAGGAATGTGGGAAAGCAATGTGGGTGTTAACTCGTTTATTACGAGACTTAGGTTTTATTATTACAGAGGAAAAAATGGAAGGTCCAACTAAGCAGTTAATATTTCTGGGGTACAAGTTGGATATGAACAGTTTGGAGATATCACTGACGGGCAAAATGAAAAGGAAGATTAGGGTTATGCTGGATGAAACCCTAAAGGCAAATAGGGTTAGGGTTAAGGATTTACAAAGTGTAGCAGGTACACTTAATTTTGCAGCACAAGTAGTCTATGGCGGTGCTACATTCTTGAGGCGCATATATGCAAACATGGCTGGAACGGGTTCCAATAACAGATGGGTTAAATTGTCTAAAGGTTCCAAGGAAGATTTATTATGGTGGTCTAAGTTTATGGATATGTGGGATGGGAAAGCAGTGTTAATTAAACCGTTGGAGAAGGTTAGCACATGGGTACAAACAGATGCGTCAGGGTTTGCAGCAGGCGCTTTCTTTGACAACCAGTGGTTGGTACATAAGTTTGTTGGGAAAGAAAAAGACTGGCATATTGGGGTTAAAGAGCTTTATGCTTTTTGGATGGCTGTAAAGGAATGGGGTCATTTGTGGAAAAATAAGGAACTAGTCAATGTGTTTATCGACAATACAGGCACAGTTTCACATGTGAAGAAATTGGTGGCCAAGAAAGAAGTTTTTATGGGGTTTGTGAGAGATATACAAACATGGTCAGCGGTGCACAGGTTTAGACTGTGCCCAAAGTATATTAAATCGGAAGAGAATGTGTTGGCGGATCCACTCTCCCGGCTTAAATTTGGTGTTTTCCGAAAGGAGCTCAAAAAACAAGGGATTTTTAAGGTGTCTGGTAGGTTCATTTAACTAGTGTAGATTTAAAGAGGAAAGTTGAAGAAAAAAGGAAAGAATTGGTAGCGTATGCGTACCCAGTCACGACGCAGAAGAATCGTAGATCAGCTTGGAAAGCAATGATCATGGCCTTGTTGGCTTTGGATATACCTCAGGAGAGGTGGTTTCCTCTCGATGAATTTGCGTTAACGTCTGTGGTGGCGTTATGGTCTAAAGAAGAAAACGTGGAGGGTGGTTTGAAACCTGACACGATAAGGGTTTACTTATCACATTGGGTATGGTTGTGTAAGAGATTGGGTTATGGCGATCCGAGAATGGATTGTGTGGGTTACTATGATATGTTAAGGGGTATGAGGCGCAAGTTTGGTGATAAGGTTGAGAGAAAAAGACCTATTACACCGAAGATATTACACGAAATCAAGGTGATTTTAGATTTTCGAAGAGTGCGTGATGTGGTTTATTGGTGTGCGGCAATGTTTGCGTTCTGGGGCATGCTGAGGGTTGGCAATGTGGTACCAAGACGAGAGGACTCGTTTCAAATGGATAGACATGTTGCATTGGATAATATCAAGATGTCAAAGTTTGGGTTTTGGCTAGGTGTCAAACAAACAAAGACGATTTTATTTAGGGAAAGAATTCACACAATACCGTATGTATTGATGGAGAATGAATTGTGCCCGGTAAAGGCACTTCAAAGGATGTTGAAGGTGGCTAAAACCACGAAGGGTGGGTCAGCATTTAGGTATAAGGTTAAGAATAGGTATATTCAAATGACGTATGCAAAGTTTGTGAAGAGAACGAGGGATGTTCTCAATGGTTTAGGTTATGATTCAAAAGAGTATGCAGGGCATTCCTTTAGAAGAGGTGGTGCCACTTTTGCATCAGCAGCAGGTGTGTCTCCTGAGATGATCAAAGTGATGGGCGACTGGCGGTCAGATGCATATCTGATATATGTAGTGTTATCAGAAGAGCAAAGGGTTCATAATCCGAAGTTAATGGCGGATTTTTTGAAGACAGCAAGTGCGCAGGTCTTAGACAAGATTGGAGTAGATGGGCCTTCATGGTTATAAAGGCTTGGGATGGGTCTCTGGCTACGTTGATCCAGGTAGGGTCGCAGCCGAGCGAGACGGAGTCTCTCCTCCAATCTGGTAGTGTTGGACTAACAAGAACAAGTGAATCTAATGACGGTACAAATAGTATTTTACCGGCGTTTGATAAGCGGGGTAGTTTGTTACTTAAGGTAGTTTCCAGTGTAACAACTTCGGTGAGTAGCAGTTCAATCAATGACAGATTACGATAGAAAAAGTTTTTTAATGTAATGTAATTTATTGATTTGTACAAGAGATTAATCCAATAAATGGGATGGGTCTCTGGCTACGTTGATCCAGGTAGGGTCGCAGCCGAGCGAGACGGAGTCTCTCCTCCAATCTGGTAGTGTTGGACTAACAAGAACAAGTGAATCTAACAAAAAAATAAGCGGTTTTACTCGCAAATTGACTATTAGCGACTACGAATGGCTCCATTGGCACGCAAACCATGTCGCGCGTTCGGGTTCACCTTATGGTGCTTCCAATCGAATTACAAGAAAAAATCGCGCGGTATTTATCAAAAACGCCTCTTGTCCATTTTAAACGAACGAATAAGCAGTTGTATAACATTTCTAAGCGAACGCCTGTAGGAAAGGTGCATTTAATAACTAATAACGTTTTTTTGACAAAAAAATGCTCCAAATCAACTTAAACGCTCAAATAGGTTCTGAATCACGTATACAAAGCGATTTACCTAGTAAAACAACATTATTGTGATTGTCCTCCTTCTTTTACATGCAAACACCTACGAGAAGGCGTGGCTAATAACATACTCACGGATGTGTGCCTTGGACCTTCCAATCAAGTGCGACACGCAGAACTAATGAATTTTTTGAAAATGTCAAAAAATAACCGTTGAGCTGACTGTCCAAAAGGTTTTCGCAATTTGTGGTAACGAAGGGATCTATACACTTGATTTAAACACAGGAGATTTGAAAATGTCAAGGCGCTTTGTATCAAGGAAGAAGAGATTATTGTGCCTAACATACTCTCCATTACGTGATACTCTTTTTGTTTACAGTGATCATCGCACTGTTGAATCAATACCTCCCATAGAGAGGAATGTATCATCTTCTGCATCTACTACAAAGCGTAAGTGAAGTACTTTGATATTAACCTTAAGCTTGCACGTGTTTGTCATTAATGGGTTATTAATAGAATGGTATTCGATGAGTTTGCAAGATGGATCAGAACATATTGTTGCTCTAAGTGCTTACTTTATGCATTTCTTTAACGTTGATGATGCTATCACTACAGACTCTGTCTATATAGCACCTACATTTACAACAGTACACGCAATGAGTAGATACTATCAAGGTGCATATATAGCCCATAGTACTCCACAAGTGTGTCATTTTGTAAAAGACAATGTGACGACTGTAATCACAACAGAAGAACAGATGGGTGGTTTTATTATTGTTTCTATGGCTGTTGATAATAATGGTACTCTTTATATGCTATCAAAGAAGGAAGGCGTACTACAATTGCATACATATATCGACGGTAATATTGTAAAACTCAAACTTGATATTTCTTTGGATTTGTTGAACACGTTTGACGTGAAACTCTTTTATGTTGGTCGGTACCTACTCATCAGTGGTGTTGCTGTCGGCCATGAAGTTACTGGTAGATGTCATCTTATTCGCATAGAACTCACGGTACTGCGAAATACGCTGTGTAACGTATGAATTTAGAGCTAACTTTTCGTTTTTTCTTTAAAGTCGTTGGGACTTGGCAGAAAGGTTATGGATAAAAAACGCGTCTGGAGATCACACGGTGAAGTTAACATCAATAATAAACGACCTAGGATATCAGTTCCCAAAGTATCTCATAAGGCACGTGATATTTGATCAAACCAATCAAAAAAGTAACAAAAAGGGACAAAAAACGTTTGTTTTTTGAGAAACTGGCGGTAAAAATGATTCGACTGTTTACACTCTTTACACTTCCCTACACCTTAATTAATACAATATTAAGAGTTTTGGAGCGAAACCAAACACAGTACCAGCAAAGAAACCAGAAGTATTTACTATCGCTCAAGTAGTCAATGCAGGTGTTACTTCAGTAACCGTAAGGTACAGAGCACTTTTTTTTGTTTTGTTTCCAAAACTAAGTTCCAAAAAAACTCGTAGGGCAAGAGTCTTGAATGTTTCAGAAGTTCAACCGACAGATTCTGGTCATTTTATAGACGCTAAACTATCTGATACAACAGGAACAATCACGTACGAAACCACCAAATTTTTTTACAAAACAAAGAATCACGTGATCAGTGTCATTTCGCATTTTTTTCGCTTTCTTATCTTATTTTTCAGGTTTCGACTTTATGATCGATTTATTCAAAGCTTTGCACAGCTTCTGCGTGGTGTCAATAAGGTGCGAGTTCACATCACTTTTTATTTTGAGCTAGAACTATTTTTTGGTTTTTTTGAACTAGTTCAATACTTGTTGATGCTGACGTTGTTGATGCGCTAGGTTTTCTATATTGCATATGCTAAGCGTGGTAGAAATTCATGTTATTTATTTGCAAATAGTGCTACTAAAGTTTTTACACAAGAAGACGGAGAGGCGTTTCTAGGCGGTAAGCACAACCAAAGCACGATGCAAACTAATTTTTCTTAAGTGAAGCGTACCAACATGCCACCAATAGCACAGCGGCAACCGTTGCCCCTCCCACAGCAATTTCCTTGCGACAAAAATCCATTACCAGTTCCTAAGGTGGCGCCACTCCCAAAACCTGTTATGCCAGCCAAAATACCAATTAAGACACCGAAACTGGAAGGTATAAAAAGAGAGACGAAACAGACTCCTCAGGACTTCTTGCAGTGTTCCGAATCTCAATTTGCAGAGAGTGCTTGCTCTCTTGAGTCTATTGAACCCAATCATTTCTCAACACCAGATGCATATGAGTCTCTTAGAAGGCCAGCAGTGAGCTCAACAAAAAAGCAGAATTACTTATCATCATTATCGTCTGCTGAATATCTCACACCTGGTGAGTCTATGGCTGCTGCTCAAAGGCTTATAAGCCCTCCTGAGGTTCAGTCACCTGAACCTGGACATGAGGAGACAACACCTGAAGGACAAACACAATACCACCAGGTATCTCAATACACCAAGGTTTTCGAATGTACGACAAAAAGTTTTGTATACTTAATGCTGATTCAAGTGGTTAGTCGCTCTTGTTGGCGAAAATAATCGTACAGGCTTCGATATCGATCCATCGCGATTAAGCGTAATGTTGGCACCTAGGAAGGCAAAACTCAAGGTTCAACGCAATACCGAAGGTGCATTCGAAGTAAGTCTTTTTTTTTTGCATAAATAATGAAGCAGTATTAACTTCTTATTTTAAAACAGGTGATGCTGAGCGATCGGGCTGATAACGTCATGGTCAATTATAATGATAAGCTCATGTGTAAGAATACTATAAAGTATACTGGAGGCGAAGGCGTTATACCTCGTGTGAAAGTTAAGATAAAGAATCCAAGAAGAGAACATAAATCATTGTCATCTGCGCCAAAAAAACCAACAAGTGCTGAACAACAGGAAATATGGACAAACGATGCTGCATCTCCACCACATAATCCTAGAAAGTTTGCCTTTATTGTGGCTTCATCAGTGCGTATTGTATGTTTTTTAAAAAAGTATTAATGGGTTTTGTGAAGAAGCATCAATATCTACCTGACCTTGGAGACGATTGTGTTGTTAGTTCTCAACTTTTAATGGTAAGAAAAAAATGAGATTGAATAAGTTTTTTTTGGTTTTTCTTTCATTTGGGATTTTGGTTGACACGTGACAAATGGATATTCTAACACATTTTAATTCTAATATTTGGTTTTGTTAAGGGCCGACTTGAAGAATTAGGGTGGTTTGTTACGATAGTGGAAAATCCTTCGTCTTTGAAGTTCGATGCTACATTTGAAGAATTTATAAATTTATTGCCTGTTGATGCAACTGTAAGTCCCTTGTATTTTTTTCACTTTGACGTTTACTAATGTATAAAATAGGTACTACTCTCTTTTACAGGATATGGCTTACATACAAAAAATAGAGTACGTCCAAAGGAATAAAGTAATTTGTTTTCCTCTTTTGACATTAATTTTTCTTGTTTAGGATTGGCTTTGTTTTAGCGATACTGATTTAACCTCAAGTTGCGCTGGTGATGTTGTTAGGCCATTAGCTCATATTCTCGCGAGTACTCGAGCAAAGAGCCCAAAGGTAAGTTCATTGTTTGTGAAAGAATTTGACGGTGATTAATCTTTCTCACTAGAACACCATTCTCTTTTGTGATGTTGTTCCGCCTGAGAGATTCAGGTACAGCTTTTCTAACCTTCAACTCTTTTGGCTTTTCGACAAATAACCAACCATTTAATAGGCCAGTTAATGGACCAAGAATTGCTAAACCAGGATTGTTTTGCTTAGGCGCAGGTAACCTTAATTTAGAAGATGTTTTGTTAATTTTTTTATTTTTAGGATCTAGTAGTAACAGCATTCCTGGGAAACTCACGGATGATCTTTGTGATAATATTAAACGTGGTATGTCACTTGTTGATGTTTGTCGCAATGTCCGTAAAACTGTCATGAAGTCGGCAGGAACAAGGTTAGTTGTACCTTGGAATTTCTCAACAATGACTGAGAACGTGTATTTTTAAACAATAAAGACATTGGTATTACTAGCTTCGATTTTGATGTCTTAACGCACCTAAGCGAGCACTGAACTACGGCAGTTTTCCTAAAGGAAAAAAAAAGGAAACAATGCCTAGAAGGCCAACGATAATCAGACAAGTAATAAACAGTACTTTTTCTTACTCTTGCCTTTTTTGTCGACACACAGAAACTGGCTTATCACGCTTTAAAAAGGCTGTAGATTGTAGTGCGAAGGTTTTTAGGGCGTATTTGCTACTGGGCGTATAATCGAACGAAAAGTGCCGTTTTATGCCTGTATTCAGCAAATACGCTCTAAAAACACTCGCCATTCGCTAAAAATTTGCGTTTTCTGAACGTAAAACAACAAATATACACCAAAAAAGAAACCCGTTTTGTTGTGTGACCCAAATTTCGTTTTCTATTTTGTTTTTTTGTTTAAAACGTGAGCAAAACGTCATCTGCAGGCCTGTTCTTGTAACACATCATCTATTGTATCACTTTATAATACATAGGTGGTGACAAGAACAGACTTAGAGACTCAACAGCGCCTAATTTTCTTCGGTGAAGTGCTCTAAGTTGCACCAGAAACAGTGTGTTTTCTTTGAAAAAGCAAGATAAGCCAGTTTCTGGTGTGTCTACAAAAAAGTGCTATCGAAAGAAAAAGCCCAATTCACCACTCGTTCGTTTTTAGGACCTAATTTACTCGTACTACGTACTCGTTAAATAAACGGACCGAAAAACTACTCGTTGCAAAAAGGAACACTATCATACAACAAAAAAAAGGTTTTGTCCAAATTTTACTTATACACCTACATTGCTTTTCTCTGGTCTACAACAAGCGTCCTTATACTGTACGTTTAGTATACGTATTCTTTCTCTTCTTCTTCTCCTACTAGTATTTACTTGTCTGCTGTGCTCGCCTTCGCTTGAGACTTTCTACGTGTGGTCTTTTTCTTTGGTGGACCAGCTGCTTTCGCTTTACGCCATAGATTATTAAAATACGCTCTACTCGAGTAGTCGTTATCGTTATCCGACGCCTCAGAAACGATTAAACCTAGAAGCCATGATACAGCAGGGTAATCATTAGCATTTGTAGCATCATAGAAAGGCCAGTGGTTATCAGGGCTAGCAGAAGGCTCTACAAACAAGACAGTCTTATCCTGACTTAACGCATCGCGGATTTCGTCGATTAAGTATTTTGCGTCTGTGTCCTCAAGCATTGTGATGTAAGGCAAGTAGAAGTAGTTATAGAAAGCATCTTGCTGATCCCATATGTTACCATCGTCGTCTGCTACCCATCCCTTGAAAATATCTGTTTGTACGTAAGGAACGCGTTTTTTAGCAATACTGTTGCTCCAGGCGCTTGTAAGGTCGGTACTGCATGACTTGAAAGCTTTGTAACATTCGAATATTCCCAATACTGATGTACTCGTCTTTTCATCCCCATCATACATGTATTTTACTTCAGTAATAGGAAAGCGAGGGTTTAGAGTGACCCATTGACATTTATCTTTCTGGGTTTCTGCCTTTGGTGTGTTGGTGACTGTCAAGTCTACAATCACTATTTTATCATCGTCTTCATCAGGATCTAAGAGCTAACCATGCGTTAGGAGGTATTTGTAGTGTTTTAACGACAGGAAAAAATAATTACGAAAAAAGAACCGTTAGAAATTTGAGGTTGGTTCTATGACGCTAAATACACATTCTAGGATAGTGGTAGTACCTTTTTAACGCGTTTTACGCCCGAACGTGAGCAAACAGCGATTTTGCAACCGTCTTCGTTTTTAATCCACAAGGGTGTTGCTGGCGTGCTTTTCTTACTGCGAGTAGAAGTACGACGAGCGGTTGATCGTACACCAACTAATCGTTTCCGTCTTATTTTAATGCGCACTAGCTCTTCCTGCATCCTCTTGAGCTCTGCTTTGGCGTATTTGACCCGTTGAAGAGCAGGTGTTTTCCCATTGGTTAAAACATGCGATTGAGTCTCTACAACAACCTTCAATGCCCTTTGTGAGATTTCGTCGCATTTTAGAATGATTCCCATCAATGATGGTTTATCATACGTAATATCCATCTCATCGCCTGAGCCATTTGACATTGTTATTAGTGGAATTAATAAAAAGGTAATACAAAGAAACGCATTGACAACAAAATACAAAAAAAATCATCAAAAATGTGTCACTTTCCCAACAACGTGTGGCGTTACTGCCACAATTTTTGGACTCTCTTATTTTACATCTGCTTTTTTTACATTTGGTTTCTTTGTTTTTGGAGAAGAAGCCGAAAGTCTCCTCTTGCTCTCCCTCCTGGTTACCTTGGGCGAAGGTTTTGACGCTGGTTTCTCTTTCTCGTCAATATCCTATTAAAAAAAAAGTGTCAACGGCCTGTGCTGGGAAAGGAAATGTTGAAGAGGTACCATCTTATCTGGCTTATTTTTATCAACTGGTACGTCTTTTGGTTCATCTGGTGTTGATATAAGAGCTTCAGTAATACCACTCTTTGCAAGACTGCCAATTTTATCATAGTACTTCAATACAACCAAACGATGTAATTGCCAATCAGATACTACCTTATTCTTCTTACAATGCTTTTTAACTCTACCCTCAAAATCAATGGTTGGGTATTTTCGAGATATACGCTGTCTCTTTGCTGGTGGTAGCATAGGCATTACATCTATGGTCTATACACCTCATTAGCTATTGAATAAACCAGAAAAAATCCGCGTAGAGAAAGCAATAACTACGTGCCTCATCAAATTTTCTCTTAGATTCTTCCAATTCGAACCCTTTGCAAGCTTCCCTCTTCCACCTTATCCAACTACACACTATGTAAGGCCAAAAAAGTAAAAAAAGACAAAATAAAGCCAATAGACTTTGACTTACGGCAATTCATCGCTAATCACATGTTTAAGCTTTTCACCATGTTTTCTACCATCTGGAGTGACTTTATCTAGAAGCTTACGAACACTGGCAACCCAATCTGAAACTTTCTTCTTTTGCTTATCCGAGAGTATTGCAACCTTCTGAGCTTTTTTTGGTATTGGATTTGTAAGTGCTACGCGTAGACAGAGTCAGGTAAACAACTAAACATAACGCTAAAGCTATCGTACCTTGAAAGAATATCATGTACTGAACAAGAACATGTTGTCTAAAGTAAGGATCGCGTATTTCAAGATTAATTAGATTAGGACCAGTAAGGAACTTTGTAAAATAAGCCTAAAATAAACGTCATCAGCACCTTTAGCTCAGAGAGTAAGTAATAATTATTACCTCGCCGGTTGTAGAAGAGGTGACTTTTACAACGTTATTGTCGTGCTCTGAGGTAAATGTTTGAAGTATAGTGTTCATCATATCAGCCATAGACTTCCAAGCTTGATCAGAGTCGAAAACAGCCAGAGGATTTTGAACGTATTGTTGTACGCCCCAAAACGCTTTATAAAATTTTATATCAATAGGATCATCTAATATCGCATTAGTAAGGTCATTGGTAGTGGAGATATTAAAATAAGGACAAGTTTCGAAAAAAAAAGTTTTGGCGTTTTTGACGTTTCTGGCGCTTACCCATGTTCATTGTGTTTGCTTGATCTTCAAGTGCATCATCAGATATCCGTGTGACGTTACCAATATTAACTTGGCCCTTTTTATTGAGTCCAGAGACGTTACTGATTGGAAAGATTTTTGCGATTGTTAATAAGATTAGCCCTTTGAATTGTGTATCCTCCGTCTCTGATAATCGTTTAAACATTGGTAAAAACGCTTTAACAGCGCATGGCGTTAATCTTCTTCGGACTACATCGTCTTCCAGGACAAGGAAGAGCTAGAAAAGGAGAATTACTTCCGTTGAGACTGACGATTGACATGTTTTTTTCGTTACCTTGCCGAGTTTATCTGTTCTGTTTTGAACTAAAGAAGAATAGGGAGTAAGTTTGAAAGGTTTTTTTGTTTTTTGTCTTTTTTACCTAGTTCGAACCAATCAGGCGTTTCTTGTATAGATACGGTTGCCAGCATGTCAGCTATAACATTTAAGCTGTTTGTTTAATTTATTTGTTTTAAACTAACCTATAAGGAGGAATACAGTCTTGCAGTTTACTATGCGTGTGTCCCCTATCTTGCGCATAGTAAATTCAACAGCAAGATCAAGCAATCGGCCAATACTTTGTTTATTTCTTGTATCCTTGTTTCTCTGTCGTCTATTAGGTAACAATAACGTTTTGAAGGCCTTACCATTATTTCATCCAACCTCCTACGCAATGCGCTTTGTAACTTGGGGTATAAATTTCTGGACGCAACTTCCTCACACGCTCGCTGTATAGTATCGCAAGCATCTTCAAAAGATTGCTGGTAGTTGACAAGTATAGCCTGTATTCAGTCAGATACATAGTAGTATGTAATTACGCACCAACAGAGCACTTGTTGTCATTGTTGCACTGAAGCTGACTTGATGACAGCTAAAATTAAGGCAGGCTAGATTTGACGCCTTTAACAAACACTTTCAACCATTACATTGATAGTCAGATTTAATTTAACGGTCTGGTGACAGTTTATTTTGTATAATTAAATAAACATTTCTACTGTACCATTACGCTCATGTACGTTATTAGTAACCAAAAACAAGGGTTTCTCCTTTTTAGTCGTTAAATGACGCGTCGCCACGTAACCAAACCACGTCAGAAGAAAATCATTTAAAAGCAACCACACAATGAACACCCACGCAATAGCACTGTTACTTATCCTCCTCATCGCGTTGAGCCAAGCACAGGATAAAACGTGTACAAAACAAAAAGAAACGAACCTACGAGTTGTATCTGACAATGAACCGTCTTTTGTGGCCCTCCAGGATGTCCAAGTACAATCATAGATGCCTTACAACCCTAAAATAACGGGCTTTTGAACTGTAGGTGGATGCCAAAATTGTTGACTTTCTAGCGATCGTAGAAGTCACTCAGACATATGTTAATACGTTGGATACTCCAATAGAAGCAGTTTACGAATTCCCTCTAGATGATAAAGCCGCCATTACACAGTTCAAGGTGCTTGCTTGTGCTCTAAAATTAGTACTTTTTTGCTCCACGTGTTTTTTTTTAAATTCTCAACTTAGGCAGAAATGGATGGTAGAGTAATACACGGGATTTCAAAGAGGAAGAGTGAAGCAAAAGCCGAGTATGACGCTGCGATTGAACAAAAGCATACAGCGTATTTGATGGAACAAGATACTGATGATATATTCCGAATGAACGTTGGTAATTTGCCTGCTGGGAAACAAGTTAAAATTACTGTAACTTATATTACTGAGGTTAACGACATTTGTTTAATTGTAGCTGAACTTAACATTGTATAGCTCGCTCTTGAAACGCAAAAGATGAGGTTTGTTCTGCCTACTACGGTCGGTCTTCGTTACGGAAGATCATGCGAGGAACATACAACAAGGAGTGATACAGTACCTTATACTGTTAATGTACGTTGCAATTTTTTTTTGTGTTGTTTATTATCAATCAGGTTGGCTTGGATGTTGTAATGTCCTCAGAAATAGGCGAGGTTGTATCGCCTAGTCACGATATAAAAATAAAGGCCCAAGGAAATACAGCAAGAATAGAGCTCGATAGTCCTTCCTTAACAAACGGAGATTTGGTAAACAAGTTACACCACTGCTTTATTTTGTTCTTATTCGCTTTTTATAGGTTATTTACATCTCTGTATTGACACCGCACAACATGCGTGCTTGGATTGAAGAACCAAGTAGTACTTACCCAGATGACGAGGTCAAAGCAGCTCTTCTATCATTGTATCCTAGTCATGAAGAGGTGCTCAGAAATAATCATCTTCCATCATCAAACTTATGGTTTCTTGTCCTAGATGGCTACCGAATCTTCAAAGGAAAAAGAAATAATCTTCCTATTGGATACATCAGGGAGTATGATGCACAACAAGTTTGACGACCTTAAGGTACCGGCTTGCTTGTTAAAAAGTTGTTTTTTTTTTTTCTGGACACGTGTTTTATAGTTCTCACTTTATCCTACAGAGTGATGAAAGTCGCACTCGATTTCCTCCAAACTGCTAGTATGGCGCGTTGCGAAAGAAAATGGAAGTATAACATTATCACATTCGACTCTCAATACACCAAATTATACCCAGAAAGCAAGCAGCTTACTTATGAAAATATCAACCAGGCTATTTCTTTTGTGGAGAAACTCGTAGCAGGTATGTAGTCAGTTACGACTTAGAATCATGATAACCGATCTAATAATAACAATAAAGGTGGTGGAACTCATGTGTACGAACCGCTACAGCATATCTTTGAACAAGAAGTTGTACCAACATCAAAGAATTCAATAATCCTTGTTACTGATGGGCAAGTTATGAATACGGGTAATATCTTTTAGTCTTACATCGTCACATCTCATATTATTCTAGGAGCTGTCCTTGATCTTGTCAAGCAGAATAGTGATGTATGGAGTGTCTTCAGTATTGGCATTGGTCATGGTGTCTCACATGAGGTAAATTAAATAGCACCTATTTTCTCTTTTTTTAAAGAACTTGAACTTACTTTGTTCTGTTTTTCTTAGCTTGTTAATGGCGCAGCAACCCAAGGAAATGGTGTGGCTGAGTATATTCTTCCAAATGCTGAACAAGTTAGACCAAAAATGATTCGTCAGCTTGGACGTGCACTAGGAAGTAGAAAAGTAGAAATAGATTCCATAGACTGGGGTACTGACGCTAAAGTTAATCAGATACCAGCCAAATTACCTGTCATATACGAGGACACACGTCAATTGGTACGTTTTACTACACATAAGATCATTGTTGGTAGTATCTGAGTGAATTCCAAGAAGTTCACTTCACTTTTCTTTCGAATTCGCGTTTTTTTCTTACATTCCTTCTTAGGTCTATGGGTTCTTACCTAGAGATGCTGAGTTTGTAAGACCTATCAAAGTTACTTTCAAATCAGGACATACAGTAGAGATACCTCAAGAACAAGTGAACACGTTTGAAGAAAACGAGACAACAATGTTGATTCACAAACTTGCTGCAAGAGAGCTCATACGAGAACTACAATATGGTGAAAGAACATTCAACAAAGAAGAAATAGTAGCTCTTGCTACAAGGTATAACCTCATGTCGTCAGAAACATCTTTTATAGCAGTCGACTACGAAGCGAAGACGGAAGGAGATATGAAACGAACGGTTGTTCCTACTCTCGATCCTGCTCTTGTGCAGCCCACGATTGCCGAATCTGGAGCTGCTCCTACCAGGAAGAAGACTGCATTGAGAATGGAGGCGTCATCTTATGCCATGCACGCAGACGCCGGTCCTTCGTATGCTCAAGATGAAGCTATCTTGTTGCTTGATGTATCTCCATTATCTGTTGGTGTTGGTGATGTTAAAGGCGTTTTTAGACCTATCGTACTACGGAATTCTATTATACCTAACAGAAAGGATGTGACAATGCCTGTTTCACATTTTGAGAGGCAAGGAGATGAGATTATTATAAGGGTATATACAGGAGAGCGAGCAGAATCTAAATCGAATGTTGAGATTGGTGAAATCAAGGTCAGATTACCTGACGGATATGATGAGGGTGAAGAAGTTACTATCACTGTTGACATAGATGGTACGATTTCTACCCTGCTTTTACTTCCAATGTCTCTTTATCACGTGATATTTGTCATGTTTTTTTTCGAAAGAAAAATACGATTGAGTGTTTTTTATCAACTTTTTTTGTTCTCAATTGTTTTCTTTTCTTCTGGTTGCTATTTCATTGAGACCTTTGATTTATATAATAACGTGTACACTGTTCATCTAACTGGTTTTTTGTAGTAAATGGCATTATTACTGTTACAGCTAGATTAAACAAAAGCGGATTTGAAGTTTCAAAACAGTGTTCTCAACCGAAAAGTCTCAGTAACGAGGATATTGAAATAATGATCAAAGAAGCTGAAAAATACCAACAAGAAGACTTACAAATAAGAAAACAAGCTGTTTACTAATAAATAATAATGATACTACACTATTTTTTTTTCTCCAGCAGTGGCTCTAGGCAACTCTGAAAGGAGACGTTTAGGATAAACACCAAAACATCCACTCTTAGCGTGGCGAATTATCAAAGACTGCAGCATGGCCTGCATATATTGTTGATGTAAATCTAAATCCTTTGATCATCTATTATTGGTTAATACATAAAAACTATTAGACTAATGGCATACCTTTGAACACTTTAAGAACGAAATCTTCTTCTAAATCAAAATTGACAGATGGATAAATATCACATTTAGGGCTCCAACTTTGCATGTCTGCAGGTACTAAGTCATTAACTATCATGCTCTTCCTCTCCCTAAAACTTTACTTTAATACCCACAAACGAACTAACACGTGACAGAGTTTACTGACAACATTGACAACGAAAAAACCCTCGGCCATAGCACTCTGTGTTGTATATTGAAACTACCAGTAATTGTTCATGTAGATCCCTTTATCATAAAATAGCTTTAACATTTGATGTCCTTACTCTAGCAATGTAAGTATGTACAAGCAGTATTTGTTTTACATCCGTTGACCTCGCTGTAAGTCAGAATCAAGTGATTACTTTCATAGATATTGCATTCATATGCTCGCATATACCAATACTAGACCATGTAAGGTATTAACATACTTGTAATCATCAAATTAAGGGCGGTACTGACACGAATAGGGATTTACCTTACAATCACGTGATTGCCATCTATTGCACCTTCCAGTTGAGATTCAACTTGATATCATCGATTTAGACACTTCAGCGTATGTAATTTGGCCACTTCTTTCAAAACAAGCGGCAGTGACCACAAGATACGATGATGAGATGAACAAGCATGGAAAATGGCAGAGCAGAAAAAACCGCCAATTAGTTCGTCAACAGTATTGGAAACATGGCAAGGAGAATGACGAATGCCATGTTTGGCATGGTGGACAGCTGTATTTACAATGTAATTATGTTAATGGTAAAGAACATGGAGAGTACAAGAGATGGCATAAGAACGGCCAAATATGGGAGCAAAGTAATTACATCAATGGTATGACAATGGCCATTTGTGGGAGAGTAGTAATTACGTCAATGGTAAACGAGAAGGAAAGCACAAGATTTGGTATAAGAATGGGCAATTGAAGGAGCACGGTAATTGTGTTAATGGTAAACGAGAAGGAAAGTACAAAAGGTGGTACTATACTCGCCAATTGTGGGAGCAGGGTAACTACATCAATGGTAAACGAGAAGGAGAGTACAAGGTGTGGTACGATAATGGGCAATTACAGAAGCAGAGCAATTATGTCAATGGAAAACAATATGTGTGCAAAGAGTGGAACAAAAACGGTCAACTTGTATAGCATTATAATTAAGCAAATGGTAAACAACCAATATGGAAAAGATAAAAAGTGAAACATTGGCCAAGAGTACAATTACGTCAATGGTGAATTTAATACAATACAACATTTATTACTAAGTTTACCTCACATGCGCTTGACTTTACCATTACCTTTTCAGGCTACACCTTAATCTCTTCTATGAAATTATAAAGTGCTTTTTATCAAATGCAATTTTGAGCAGCAACATGTTGCGGTTTAAACTGGTACTTTGTACAACCACTACACTAGTCGCTTGTACTTTTTGAAACCCATACGTTAAAGTTCCACTGGTACAAGCCACACGTGATGTTATATGAGGGCAGGTACCACGCTTTTAAGCGATACCATTGAGTATTAGAATTGTAAAATGATGCAATGTAGGTAAAAGTTTACAAACCGGGATTGCCTACCTACCAGCCTTGATCGCGTAATTGGACATGTCAGTATACACATTGATGCATCGATTGAGAAAGTGCATAGGATGCAGGATCACGGTAAAACCGCGGAAGTATCCAGTGCGGAAAAATACGGGAAAGGTTGGAGCGAAATAAAAGTCCTATGTTACGGATTACTCATATTCGTGAGCTCATTTCAACCTTCATGAGATGGTTCATGCGATTGTAACCTAAACATAAAGTCAGCCGGAGTAAAAAAACACTAAAAATACGGAATGACGACAAGACAACTAGAAGAGGCTATGCATATTCCGATGGAACTATTATTGTACCATATAATCCCTCAAACGGTTAATAAGCTAAACGATGTTCTTTCGTTTATTTTAGTATCAAGAGCCATCCACAACGCATTTTGCACCGTAAAATCAGTACTAGAACCATTTTTAAAAATCGTTAACGCAGAAAGAGCACAATACTTTCTATCATACAAACCAGATCTCTCAAGAGCTCTAGAAGACACTTACGAACCATGGCCTATGCTTTTATTACAACACAATACAGATTTATCGCTCTTGAAGGCAATCAAACCATTCTTCATTTCGAACAACGACTCAGGCTTTCCACATGTATCCAAGGTTTCTGCTGGAGACAAAATAGGCTTTTTCATTGGGCGCAAAAATTTTGGAGTACAGTCAGGAAACTGGGAAATGAGCGTTGGTCCTTACCATAGTATAGCCGGTTATACAAAGGAAGAGAGAATAATTCTAACAGAACCACGTGATAATGATCTAAAAAAAGAAAGTAAAGAATATGGAAGGGTTTTATTTTTGAGTGGACTTATTGCTCAGGGGCCAATCGAAACGTTTAGTCGTATGAAACATGAACGCCCTCAACACAATGAGTCAGGTTTGACGAAACGTCCCATATTCGGTGATCTAGACCGATTGAAAAACCCTGCTGAACTGAAGCCTTTAAAATTGAAATACAATGGAGATGAGAAGTTTGAGTTTTCGGGTATGTTCAGTACGTTCTATGATATCTGTTTAGTTGGAGATAAACGTAGAAGATGGATGGTCGTAAAAGCTTCTACTTTTGATAGTGGTACTATTAATATTGGTGAAAAAAGCTACGCTGTTGTTAAAGTTGCAAAGGACAACTTGGCCTTTGTGTTTAAAACCAAGAATTTGGTATTTACTGCTAGCTTATTCACAAGAGGTATAGTTCAAACGCTTAACAAAGAATAAATATAGCCAATATTGTATTTAATATAGTTGATTAAATGGACAGAAATGAGCACCTTCATCACGTGCCACGGGTCATTCTGCAGTATTTTATTCTTTTTTTTTGACACATTGCGATAAAGAAGTCTTTCATGTCCCTTTTTTTGACGAACAAAGGCAGTTGGTTGATTTCTGACCGTAGTCACGCCGTGGGTATGGTACAAGGTTTACAACCATTTTCCTAAAGTCACACATTACCTCCCAACCGCATGTGACAACGCTCATATGTAAGAGGGAAATTACTCCATGTAAAAGTCAACCTATGTAAAACACCTAGATAATAAATATTGTGTTCGGAGTGACATCTTTACCTGTTACACATAGCCCTTGCTGCCAGTTCATTGACATCTTTGAAGTTTTATAATTTGTCAAAATTGCAGACAGAATTTGTAGAAACTCACTTTCTGGAATAGTAAAACTTGAGTGAGAATACTTTATTACACGTGATAACTATTGATCTTCATCATGAATGCTAATTTTGTATTATTACTACATGTCGCTAAGTTACATCTTGATTTGGATTACATACGCGGTCCACAAAAAGTCTGTGAAAGTAAAGGTTATCATTAACTCAATGGCGGACTACAAACGTAAACGTACACCAAGGGAAGCAAGAACAACCAGAATAACGAGAAGTACACAAAAGCCGTTGCATTTTACTTTTTTTTTACTGTACAGTAGGTATGACACGCAAGCAACAATTACAGAGCATGGAGAGTGCGTGCACCAATATCTTTATAGCAATTGCGCTTTTATTGACCAGTTTGGTTTAAACAGGCGATTCAGACGTTAAACCACCAAAAAAACATACACTGTTTAAAAAGCAGCCAAAACGAAAACGTATTGTAACCAAACAAGCGTCTATTTCAAAAAAACGCAAAAAACATACACCACGTACTACCTACCACCATAATTTATTCATTTAACGCTCGCAAAGCTGACGAGAATAAAGAAGACTCTTCATTGAGCCAGTACGTCCAAATATCCTGCTTGCAAGCCAACTTACAGCACTTGCAGAGCGACACACCCAATGGTGCTAAAGTTAGCGCAAAGAATTAAGGCATTAACACAAAAGCTTGCAAAACTTGCAGAAGAAAATGAGAAAAAGAAAAAAGATTATAACGAAAAATATGAAGATTTCATGCAATTTCGCCAAAAGAGTACTGCACGTTATGCACGTGTTCATGAAGAAGTTCGACAATTGAAAAGACTGAATGGCATATTTAGGGCGTTTTCAAAGCTACTGGGTCTAGGTACATACTTACAGTTGTCTTTACTTAGTACTTCGTCTATCTAACTATTTTAGACTATACTGGCATTTATGAGTGTAACAGGATACAGGAGATGGTGACACACGTGAACACACTAGAATTTTGCCGTGAGAACTCTGTTATCAAGTTTTGTGGCGTTTACGACCCTGAAAACAGCCTGTTTGTAGATACAAACCATGCAGACATCACAGCGGATGACGATGTTAAGGTATTAACAATCAATGGCAAAATTGGATCATACACAAAACCAACACTGCGAGAGTTTGGTATGTATGCTTGCGAATTTGGACTTACCTTACTTGATATGTAATGACATTCATTCGAAAAATACTTTGGATGGTGAAACAGTAACAAGGAAGCCTGGCATGATTGACTCAAAGCAACCAGACATCGTATTAACTGCAAAGAACACTATATATAAATCTGAAATGCAAGCTGTGGCTGTATGGGAGCTGAAAGCCGGCCATAGAACGTACTTTACATCTGAAGAAATAGGACAAGTCATGTACGAATTTCTAAGCAATACTTTGTCTCACTATTATTGTAGGCACTTTCTTTCATTGTACATGAAAGCACTACCAGACCGCAAGTTTATGTGGGGTGTGTTGTCGAACCATAAGTACATCATGTTTATTAAAGTGATGTGGAATGACATTGAGGCATCTCCTACTACCACATATCTGGTGTCTATGATTATAGTACAGAAGATGCAGCTGGTTCTCAAAAGCTGAGCCACTTTCTTAGCTCTTCACCTGATCAATTAGGATGGCATCCAACTGTTGTACAGCATCAGGATATTTCCTTAATACCACTTACATTACTTGGTGATGGCGGTACAGCAAAAGTTTACTCAATCTCTGTACCTGCTACACTTTTTGAATCACGTGAACCTGCTGATGATAAAACAATGTTTGTATGGCCCTAAAAGTTTTTAGCCGTAACATACCTAAGCATGTAGTGATACATGAAACAACGATGCTCAAAGCCATAAATGAAGCCAACATTCCCAATGTTCCTACTTTGGTACTCTCTTGCGTTTCATTCTTTCTAACATTAGTTTTATTCAGGTAGCGAATGGTCGTACTACTACACATCTCGAATACATCCTGACGACTCCCGTTGGACAAAGCATAGATAAACAAGGAATAACACCAAGTTTTGTTGATTTGGTAAACACTTTAGAACAGTTACACACAAACGGATTTGTTCACAGGTACCTGTTGGTTCTTTTTTCAACATACTTATTGGTATGTAAAGGGACATAAGTATTGATAATATTGTTGTACATAACAACAAATGTGTATTAATAGACTGGGGAACAGCAATAAAGACAAACTTAAGGACAGAGTTTGAAGGTAGTACATTCTTTGGTTGTAAGGAAGTACACTTCAACATTCACAAAAAATTTGTTTACTTGCCTTCCTACGATCTCATGTCTCTTGTCCGTGTATTTGCAATGACAGGACAGTACAAACACAAAATGTCAGAACTCAATTCATTTCATGCTGAAGTGGAATGGGATGAGGGACACCTGGCAAATCAACAAGCGTTCATAGATTTCACAAGACATTGATGCTAATTTTACTGATGCTTATAAACTAGCATCAGCGCTTGACTACCAAGGCTTGAGGCAGTTTTTTAGTCAAAGACAATGCCTAGCACTTGTGCCATTTAGGATCAATGCATAGATAGTGACATTACAACAATAAAAGTACGAAAAGTGTAATGCAATAAAAACAACCTTGTTTTGTGGTAAAAGTCTTGATATGTAATAAATGCCGTTGAACAGTTGAACACTTTCTCACTTAATTGTGCGTCTAAATAAGGAGAAGCGACAAACGGGATAGTTAACAGAATTGATGGGTTACTACATCATCATGAAACGTTGACGTGTGAAGGTTCACATAGTGCTACTCTTTAGTAACTGAACGTCTTGTAGGTCTGATGAAACATGGAAGTTTTAGAATAGCCTGGCATCAGTACAACACTGTACACTTTCGCAGGTTAAATAAACAAAAAGAAATGTGAACACACCAGCAGTATTAGTAATTTCTTTCAACTTGATAAGTTTCAAGAACAGATTACATACATGTAAAATAGATATTGTATCCAGTAGTCTTTTTTTACTTTACTATTCAGTGCATTACATGTTATTGTTGTCATGTACTATCATAGCTGCTTGAACGGAACCAGCGCTAGGCATTGGGTATGAGTAAAAAACTGCCTCAAGCCTTGGTAGTCAAGCGCTGATGCTAGTTTATAAGCATCAGTAAAATTAGCATCAAGAAGTGTATCCCAATGCCTTGTGAAATCTATGAACGCTTGTTGATTTGCCAAATGGGCAAATCTCCAATCCACTTCAGCATGAAATGAATTGAGTTCTGACATTTTGTGTTTGTACTGTCCTGTCATTGCAAATACACGGACAAGAGACATGAGATCGTAGGAAGGCAAGTAAACAAATTTTTTGTGAATGTTGAAGTGCACTTCCTTACAACCAAAGAATGTACTACCTTCAAACTCTGTCCTTAAGTTTGTCTTTATCGCTGTTCCCCAGTCTATTAATACGCACTGTTTGTTGTGTACAACAATATTATCAATGCTTATGTCCCTATTACAATTGAGCCCGATATGTTATAACAAGACACGTGCCTGTGAACAAATCCGTTTGCATGTAACTGTTCTAAAGTGTCTACCAAACCAACAAAACTTGGTGTTATTAGCTTTTTATCTAGTGTTTGTCCAGCAGGAGCTGTTACACTGTAGTGGAGCCCTTTGGTGGTTTTACCACTTGCAATCTGACCAAAAATATAGTAAGCATATTGAGTTAAAAGTAAAGGAGTACCAAAGTAGGGACATTGGCTTCATTTATGGCTTTGAGCATATCTATCTCGTGTTTGACTACATACTCAGCTAATTTGCTTTTGAAAACTTTGAGAGCCACACAAACACTGTCATTTTCATCAACAATGTATTTCGAGCTTGAGGTGAGCAATGTGTCAGGGATATCAATGGAGTACACGTTTGCTGTGCCACCCTTGCCAAGGAGTTTATGTGGTATCAAACTTATACCCTGGTGTTGTAAAACAACTGGACTCCAACCCAAGTTCTCAGGCGAAGAGCTAAGAAAGTGGTTCAACATTTGAGAACCTGATGCATCGTTTGTGGTGTAGTCATATACACTAGAAACACTATAATAGTGAGATGCCTCAATGTCATTCCACATCGCTTTAATAAACATGATGTACTTATGGTTCGACAACACACCCCACATAAACTTGCGGTCTGGTAATGCTTTCATGTACAATGAAAGAACGTGCCTACAATAATAGTGAGACAAAATATTGTTAGAAATTCGTACATGACTTGTCCTATTTCTTCAGATGTAAAGTACGTTCTATGGCCGGCTTTTACTTCCCATACAGCCACAGCTTGCATTTCAGACTTGCAATGAATGTTCTTTGCTGTCAATGTAATATCAGGCTTCTTTGAGTCGAGCATGCTAGGTTTATTTGCTCCCTTTGTACCATCCACATGCATATCATAGTACGACAAAAAAGGTATTTCCAAGCCTTTTAGTATACTCACTACCAACTCTTGTAGCTTGGACTTTGTGTCTTCAGTATTTATTACATCTTCTTGGTTTGGATCTATTAACACGTCGCTTTGAGGTTTTGTAATACCACAAAATTTAATGAGACAGTTATCTTCGTCTTTTATGTAAAAGTCTGGTATCTTCATTTTCTTCATGTTGAACTGCTTGTTGCATTTGTAAACACTTTCATAATCTGAATACAAATTAGATTACTACACAGATATATTAAGAGAGTGTACCAAGACCCAGTAACTTTGAGAATGTTCTGACACTGCCAAAAAGCCTTTTCAATTCTCTAGCTTCCTCAAGTATAATGGTATGTTTTTCTTTGTACTTTGTTTCTAGTACTCGATACTGTTCTTTCTGTTTAGCAAGGTTCGTGTAATATTGTTCCTTTAACTCTTTATATTTTAACCTGCTTTCTACTGCACTTCTTTTAATACTATCATTCATTGCTCGCAATAATTCCATCACCTCTGGGTCTATGGAGTTGGGCTTTGTAAATGGGTCTTCATTGTCTGTAGGCTGTTGGGGGTCTCTTCTTTTAACTAGTTTTTCAGGTGAAGAGTCAACAACCTCTGCAACTCTTTGTTAAAAGTAAAGTTAAGAGTTTCATTTTATGTACCTGACACATACTGTTTGCGTTTTTTTGAAACACGAGTACTCTTTGTTGTTTTGCGCTTGCGTTTCGTTTGTTTGGTTTGTTTTTTCACAACTTCCTGTTTTTTCTTTGGTGTAGAGTCTGAATACGCTGATTGAGTGGTAAACAAGGGCAACAATAAACAAAGAAAACAAATAGCTTGAACTTACTCTCCGTGGCGCTTGTACGTTGATTGCGGGTCATACCTAGCGTTGCATGAATTGGTAGGTCTAAACGACTTTAACGCTGTTGTTCGTACTCCTTGTTATTCGTTTACGTTCAGCCATAATTGATTGACGCTGCAGGTTATTTACAGATCCAAAGAAAGACTTTGGTAGGCTAATATTTTCCAGACTTACCTAAAATAGTAACTGAAATCATTCATTTTACTTGACTGGCACAATTATTGACTCGTACTTTGCCCTGCACAAAATTATGTCTGATACGGGATAACAAGGGACATGCCTGGAACAAATCCACAATTTATTTAGGCCATTGCAGACACTTGACTGATTGCATAAAAGCGTTAGCAGGCGTTTGTTCTTAAAAGCACAAAAGTAGCATTCAATCAATAAATGTCTGTCACCTTACTATTCCTCCCCTGTTCTTTCTGAACTGGGGAATCTCTGTAGCACAAAGGTGACAGACGAAGGTATCAGTGCTCTATGCTCTTCTCACTTGGTTAGCCAGACTCAAAGATTACAAACGATTTCATAAACTCAAAACCCTTACTAAATGTCATACGGTGGTATAGATGAACCAGAAGACAAGAGAGGTTAATAAACGGTCTTTATTTTTTTTTCGCTTTTTTTTTTCTTCAAAAAGCAACCAAGCGCTTTAATGACGGTGTTTCTTTGGTGCTGGTTTAGGGTTCAATTTAATCATATCATCAATTCTCAAAATTGTGATTGCAGCTTCAGTGGCAAATCGAATAGATTTTACCTTGCTGAGACCAGGCTCAACGATACCAGCCTATAAATAGCGTTAGAATATCAAGTATACAACTGGCTTAAACAAAGAAGAAAATAGACGTACCTTAACAGGATCGATGGCTTTTTGGTTTTTAAGGTCCAAACCATACATTTTAAACTGTTTCTTGTCATCAGACTTAAGTGCACTGGCGTGCAAAGTGCATAGTTTTGCTACGAGATCTGTGGAATCTACACCAGCATTGGTAGCAAGCGTCTTTGGGATAACAAGGAGAGCCTTGGCAAACTCTGAAATAGCGAGCTATAAAAAATAAAGTCAGTAAGCAAACAGAACAAGTTTTTATCGAATTTCTTTCCGTACCTGTTCGCGAGTGCCAATAGTCTTGGCAAATCCACCCAAGTACATTGCAAGAGCTGTTTCAACGGCACCTAAAGAAGAATTGTAAGAATTTGAAGCACATACAAAGCAAAATCCAAAAAACAGAAACTTATGTACCTGCACCAGGAACAATAGATCTTGATTCTAGAACACGTTTTACAGCGCATAGAGAATCGTGTACGGATCGCTCCATTTCTTCAAGCATGTAAGTGTTGGCTCCTCTCAAGATTAGAGAAGAAGACAAGCTGTGCTTGGTGCCCTAAAAATAAGTGAGTCAATCAATTTATAGCTAACAATAACAATAGAGCTAGAAAAACGATAGGACAACGTACAGATAAAAGAATACATTCGTTATCTCCTACGTGAATTTGCTCAACGAGATCAGCAGTACCCAAGCAATCAGCATTGAAAGTGGATCCTTCTTCGTCGTCATCGATCATTTCAAGTACAACACGTGCTAAAGAACGCTGTTAGATCGAGAGAAAACAATTGGAAAAAAACTTGTGAATGTTTTTTGAGTTCCGTTCCGGAAAGCGAATAAAAGGACCCAAACAGGTACGTACCACCAGTACAATCAGCAATACGATTCAAATCTCTGAGTGTAACACGTCTGACGCCCATAGCCTTAGCTTGAACGAGGTATTTTGCGGACAAGTCATCAAGACCCTTAGATGTGAGGATAACATTAGCGCCTGCGTCGAGGATCTTCTTAATCTTCCTCTTAACCATATCTTGTTCTCTACAATCGATATTAAAAAAAGAACTTCAAAAAAAAAAGGTCTTTTGAGACGCACTCTTCTTGGATCTTCAACAAGTCTTTTGGTCCCTTCTTGATCTTTACACCGTGAGGTAGAGCAGCCTTTTTAAGACCGAAGTTGATACAAGCAATCTTTGCGCCTTTAATTTTTTTTGGCATACCTACAACGATGTTGTGAGCGTTTTGTTTTGAAATAACGCTATTTGTAAAAAAAATATTTACCTTGAGCAGCAACAGTACAGTTCAAAGCAAAGCCTTCTACAAAGATTGATTCCTTTGCGCTCTTTCCTGGAGCTTTAAGGATGTGTACAGCGCTAACTGGGTAGGTTGTTCTTCTACCTAGAGGAGTTGTCGTTTAGAAAAATGACTTTTTGATTAAATCTCAAACAGCTATAGCGTACCATCTGGTGTGGTCATACCAACACGTTTAATAGCCTTAACAACAAGATCAGAGAAAAATATCTTGTCTGGTCCGATCAATTTTGAGGACATTGAGGTTTGTGCTACTTGTAACAAGACATCATCGCCAAGACCTTCAACCTAGGTTCGCAGTAATGTTAGTAATGCGTTAAGAGTCATTTTAAGTGTCTTCACGTACAATGACTCTCAAATTGTCTCTGATGTATTTGGTGGCTTCTCTCATGGCCATAAGGTACCCACTGATGACTGTTGTAGGGTGGATCTTGTTCTTTACGAGAATATTGGCGCGCTACGCTCTGTAAGGGAAAATTGGTTGTAAGCGCGGTTTACGTACTCTCAAAAGCTCAGCGGCTACTAAAACTACGCTGGTTGTACCTACGTCGGGCGTCAGAAAGAGTATCACAAAAAGTTGAAAAAAAAATTTTAAGCGTACCATCACCAACCTCATCGTCTTGGCGTTCGGCAAGTTGAACAAGAACTTTGGCTGCGGGATGTTCGACTAATAATGAATAAGGCGTTTGCCTGTACGATTTCTACTTTAACCAAGAAATAGGTAGTAACGTAGTGTCGTAGTGGATACGCTTACGATTACGTAACAAACGATGTAAAACAAGAATGTACCTTCCAATTTTTTGAGGATGGTGGCGCCATCGTTTGAGATGGTTACATCACCGATTTGATCGACAATCATCTTATCCAAGCCAATTGGACCAAGGGACGACTTTAGGATGTTTCCAAGGGACACACACGCGGTAACTAGGTAATTAGAAACAATATCTAGCGTTTTTGTAAAGCGAACCATTCTGTGTGCGAATGTCTTGGTCCTTTTGTCTCTCTCCGTCAATAATAGATAACAACGACGTCATTGGTAATGAAGATTAGTGCAGCTGTTGACTATGAAGTTACTTTACTCACAAAAAAAAAATTTGCCGGATATTAGGCTGAAATCTAGCTCTTTTTCAAAAGCAGTGAATGAACGCATCAATATGTCAACTATGAAAACAGATGTGTAATGTAACAACACAAAAATGGTTTTAGAAACTGCAGTGAGCACTAAAACCTAAAAATGCGACAAATGTGCTGCTCTACGTTGGGGTGTCAAGTGTAATGACACTGATTTAGCTTGGCGTTTTGAAGGTCAAAGCCAGTAGTTATATTTACTAAACACAATACCGTAACCATCAATGGACAAGATATGCAGACTCCCTAGACCTCCAACACAATTATTCGCAAAAAATAGAACACGACTGTTTGCTGCGCTTGAAAAAAGAGTTACAGGACCGTTTTTGGTCCATGTAGAAGGTGGTAAACAAAAGCTACGAAACGCTGATGTGGATCTTGTGTTTAGACAAGAGTCTGATTTTCTGTGCGTAGGAGAGTGTTTAAACGTCGCTAAATACAAAATAGGTGGCTGACAGGTTGCGACTATCCAGATTGCTCCATTGTGCTCGACAGCGTCGGAAAAAAGGTATTACAATGTTTATAAACGGTTTGATCAGTAGCAGTTTTCACTTAACTTTCCGCCAAAAGGCTATTCTCTTTGTGCCAAAGCCAGATGAACGCTACGCTGTATGGCACGGTACTCCTGAAACACTTGAACAGATCAAAAGTAAATTTGGGATTGATGTGTACGCACACTGCGAATTTTTGTAAAAATAAGGCAAGCTAATAACGTCGCAGGCAATACGATGAGGATAAGATGAAAATGTTTGGTATGCAAAATAAGATGAGACTCGTTTTAGAGCTATCTGCCAAAGAACCTGCAGGCGTAATGGGTCCAACAAGTGTCTTGAGAACGTACGTAACAATATTTAGAAGCGTTAAAAGTATTTTAAAGTTTGCATTTGCGCCTTTTTTCTGATTGTATCATCTTAGTGTTATTAACGAACTGCGCTCAATAAAAACTGAAGAGGAGATTGCTCTCATGAAGGCCATCTCAAAAGTCAGCAGGTACAGTAAATAGTTTATTAAGGTATCGTAACTGACACATGTCATTTAGCGATGCTCATGCTCACGTGATGAAAATTGTTACTCCTGGGTCTTATGAATTTCAATTGGTACATTTTCTTTTCTCACTTTTTTTTGTTCTGCTCTGGTTCTTCCTTCTTCTTTAACGTATATTAGGAGTCTGAATTTTATAACTATTGCGGTATACGGGGTATGCGCCATCAAGCGTATTTGCCAATCGTTGGCGCAGGAAAGAATGGAGCTGTCTTGCATTACATGACGTACATTTATTTTAACGATTTTTTTTGCTTTTTTTTACCTTGTGTTCTTTCGGTTTAACTTATTTGATAGTAACACCGATGAAATTAAAGACGGCGATTTGGTTCTCATCGACGCAGGCGGTGAATTGAGTGGATATGCATCAGACATCACACGTACCGTATTAATTTAGTAACTGTTAGCCTGACTTTTGTTGTAGGTACTTTCCCAGCCAACGGAAAGTTCACACCTCTACAAAAGGAAGTGTACGAAATTGTGTTGAATTGTCAAAAGAAGTGTATTGAGCGCATAAAGCCAGGACTAGACTTTAACTTGGAACTCAAAGTATTAGCTGAAGAATTCCTACTTGAAGGATTACTCAAAGCAGAGTTCATCCAGGTAACAACATTATTTGTAATTATTTGATAGTACAAGTCAAGTTTAGAAGGTTTTCTTATACTGACCACTAGGGTCCAATGGTCATGCTGAAGAGGAATAAAATAGCTCGTGTATTCATGCCACATGGCTTAGGTCATTTATTGGGATTAGATGTACATGACACATCAATGTATCCTAAGGTATTGTAGATTGCTTTTTTTTTCATTTTCTAAAAAAATTTCAGGTACCTCTTGCAGAGGGCATGATTGTCACTATTGAGCCAGGTATATATTTTAATGGATACTTAATCGATGAGGCTTTCAAGAACGAAGAGGTTGTCAAGTTCTTGAACACAAGTACGGAGCAATCTCACCAAACGCTTTTTCAAAAATAAGCTAACAAATATCTTTCAGAAAAAATTGAGAAATGCAGAAACTTTGGTGGCATCCGCATTGAAGATGATATTCTTGTAACAAAAGATGGGTATGAAAACCTTACTGTCATTGCAAAGGAGACATCAGAAATCGAGGCTATAATGGCAAGCACTTAGCTTGGCTGTACATCAAAATTGTAAAGTTCATAAAAGCTTTTCGTTTTTTTTTTTGGAAACTGGCAACGTTGACAGTTAAGCGGAATGGACTGCCGTTGATTTACATATGGCTGTTGTTTCCATGTATAAGGGAGCCTGATGCGGTTATTTATTGCCATTAAGACGTTATTTGTGGTGATTGCTGTTAGCAATGCTTTTATTTTCAGAGACGCGTTAGTACATAGACTAGATAGGTTATTAAATCATTTTAGAAGCGGTTTGAAGGATTGTGACTTGAGCCACACGTCAGACGCCAGAATAAGCGTAGCGTACGTTCTTTACGTTACCACAATGCTTATATCGCGTAGTCATCGTATTACACCAATTTTAAACAAGTATGGCGTTGAAATGTCACAAGACTGCCCTTTTCACTCTTCACACGATGTCTTACTCAAAGTACGCCTTCGTAATTGATTTCTAGCATGTTCTTAAAGTTGATCAGCTGGAACAACTTAAAACTTTCAACAGAAACCGTAAGTTCTGGCGTTGTGATGATTGCAAGCGTGCTTTTAAAACAGAAGATTATATGAACCAACATTTATTTCGTAAGCACTTCACCTTGAACGCTAAAGTGCGTAATCACGTGTCATTCAATCGACACAAAGATCCTTCCATACTTCTTCTTTTGGGCGATTTACTTCTTATGTTTGCTATTAGGATCACGGTGCTTGTCTTAGTGACTTCTGTGTAATGCTAAGGTGTCAAACAAAGATACCTAAATGGAGGTCCGAGCGTTGTGTTGTGTCAACAATGTCACAGCTAAAAACGCAATGCAATAAGATTGTAAAGAAATGCGTACCTGTCACTTCAAAAAATCATTTGTTGGCTGAGAGTACGTAATGATATCTGTTAGTAACTATTTAACGCCAGCTTTATAGTTGCTCTAAAGAAGGAGTTATGTGGTCCAATTCGTTGTGATAATGGCAAGTACCCTGCTATTTTCCTGAAGCCCAGACAAGACACTAGTTACCGACCTATTTATGTCCTTCTTATTACAATTGGCACTCTTTTATGTGTGGCGTACTATGGCATCCTATTGTTCATTAGAAGGTAATAATTACATGCACGTCATTATATAGCGCATAGTGCTGACGTTCTTCTAGCGAGATGGCAACTGATACGTCGCAAATTAGAGGTAGAAAGAAACCATGGTATTCTTCTTTATGCCCACCAAAACACGCGAAAAAAAGGCTGTAACGTTTGTTTATGGGCGCATGGTATCTGATTCAAAAATAATGTACAAATAACACCTTGTGTAGAAGGTATAAAAGCTAATAACGCAACTCAATAGTAGAAGTGATAACTTTTAATTGGTTGTGCTTTGTTATACGTACACAAAAAAGCACCCATTTATTTGTTGCTCATTAAAACAGGAAAGTGTTGTTTATTGTCTCGCAGCTAATGGTTCAATGCGTTTATAGTGTTTTGACATTGTATATGAATGTTCTTGCTACCGCCAATACGTTTCGCTTCTTTAGCTCCACTAGCCGCAGTGCGCATGGATACTTGAATTTACGCCAAATTTCTTTCCGCTAGTTATTTTGTAAACTTTCGCAACCACAGGAAAGCACAGGCAAGTTTTCGTATTAAATTCCGAAATCCCGTTTAAACGCACGTGATATAAGCCGTGGGTGTTTTTTCTGGAGTTGTTTACAATTAGAGTTTCGTTTCCTCCAAAACGCTACCATAAATTGCTACCGTCACGTGACTACAAAATTAACTTCCGACTTTCTCCTATTTGTAAAAAATCATTTTGGACACAATTCTGTATTCACCCGTTTTAATTTACATTTAGTCACATGCACGCGACTTCCTACTGGTGTTTTGCCATTCTAGGCCTCGCCCTCTTTGTGTCATTGGCACTGTCGGCTTCAAACGCCAACCCAGTGACTGTATTCTCGTGTAACGCCACCGCAACAAACTGGGGATGTGAAGAATCAGAGTACAGGCTGAAGACAGTGACGAGAAGTGGCCTGAAAGTCCAAGTGCCTAACAGGCTAAGATGTGAAACAGTCCCATCGCCACTTATGCCTTGGGCTTTAAGGACACAAAGAACGGATGATTATGTTATATTCGCTGGTGAAAGAGCTTCACCACAAACATCGTATGTCCCTGGTAGTATTGTAGATATTACACTTAGGGTAACGAAGTACAACGCAAAATACCGCGGGCTGATGATGTACGTATCGCAGCTTATTCTTTCAAATCGAACCGATTGATTTTTTTTTTTGGTTTTCGTTCTCATTTTTTTTCGCGAACAGGTACGCTGAAGATGCTGATCAAAATCACGTTGGTGAGTGGAAGATTTCGGACGAGTTTCCAGGTATGTACCTTTTGGAAGAAATTAAAACCACTTTTTTTTTTTGGCACGTGATAACCCCACGTTTATCTTGTTTCTGACTTTTTTGAATTTTAGCTTTTTTCAATACTCCTTGGTCTGCAAACCATAGTTGTAGACACACAGTAATGCACACAAGCGCAGTTCTAAAACCTCTACGAACAACATTCACTTTTGTCGCTCCTCCAAAAGGAACAGGCACAATATGGTTCAGAGCTCTTATCAAACGCGGTGATGCAAACACTGGAGACTTTTGGTGGCCAAACATTGACGAAGATTTCTCCATGACCGAATCTAGCGATCCTTCTCCTACAAACAACGGATGGTTCCAATCTGAGGTACGCAACATAAGCGAGTGCCTGTAACCATGTTACTGACAATCCACAGCTTGGACAATCATGTACTGAAAGATGTGACGAAGAAGGCCTTCTTTGTGATATGGTATCAATGGAACGTGTCAATAGTATAAGTCGTATAAATGAAGAACTAAGACAATCCGGATTCATATGCAGAAAGCCGTACTTGAGCGGATGCAGCTCCACAGGAACATCTCAAAGTATTGATGGCTTCTGTTACTTTGATGATACACGTTGTGAAACCCAAAATAGAATTAACGACCGCGTATCTTGTGACACCAACAGCACAGATCCAGATGATGGGTACGTCTTTCATAGCAATACCCTATACATTCTAACACCTTGAAGCCTTCGTTTCTGTAAATGCCTTACATCTACACTTGCTCCTGTACAACCAGAAGAAACATTAGTCCCACCAACGCCAGGACCAACACCGTTTATCCTACCACCTCTACCAGTGGAAGAGCAAACAGCAGCTTCATCTAGATCTTCCGCTTCTCTCCTTATCACGTGCTTATCAATCCTCGGAGTTTCATTCTTTACCGGTCGTGGAAGCTCAAGCACTCAGTTCTTTCTCTTGGTTATCGTGATCGCCTTGGTAGCTATCCCAGCACCTATTCAAGGCCACAACTGGATGTTCAGTACCAGTAGACGAACATACGCAAGTACAGAAACACCTTGCCCTCCAAAGATTCAAGACGCTCCTCACGTCCAAGTCGGTCCTGGTCAGTACTTTGAACTCGAATGGGCTTGCGGTCACAACGATTGGTCTTATTTCGTTGTTGTTCATGAAAAATACGAAGATAAGTTGAAGCTTCATACAAAGAGTCTTATGCTTCAATACTTCGACGAAGCACCTGCCAATAAAGTAAGTTCAATACCAATATATCACAGGCAGTTCAGACAGAGGAATGATTTCCAGACAGCAGCTTATACAAAGTACTATGGAGCAGAAATAAAGGAAGATATGAACAACTTTATTCCTCGACCTGAAGCATTTGGTTCATGGAGAGACGACGCTACATTACTACCTTACAAAGACGAATACCACAACGACAACTATGCAGAGTATGAGAACCCTGAAATGCCATGGATCGAGTCTATATTGAGAGCAGAGCATCTAATCAGCAGACCTTCTGATGCTGATGTTGCTAAAATTAAAATACCAGGACGTGCTGGTACTGGTAGATACATTGTTCACTGGATATGGAGAGGATACCGTGATTGTACTGATGTAGATTATGTAGCTAATCAAGTTGAACATATCTACGGTTTCAAAGAAGATTCGCCTTCATTCACGTGCGTACAAAGATATTTTCTCTTCTATTTTTTTTCACAACAGTTTTTTGAAAACACGTTTTGTCTGCTGTAGTTGTTTACTTGATACTTACGTTACATGTAGGCGTGTTGATCACTGTTACTTCCCAAATTACAATAGCGCCCGTACTTGCTCTAGAATCTACGATGACTTCGCTTACTGCGCAAGACATTGTCCTCCATCTTCTACTTCTTGCGCTGGTGTCGCAGTAATGCCTCTTACAGTAGCCCATAATCCTTACTTCCAAGAATCCGGAATTGTAGATCCTGGATGCTACAGCCACTTTAACTTCACGACTCTCACTGATCCAGCTGATCAAGTCTATGTCTGCTTCGCTGTAAACGGACGTATTCCTTCAGATACATTCGGCGTAAACGAAATAGTATACGAAGATGACCCGGCATACCATGCAACATGTTACATGAAGAACTCCGGAAGAACATTCCCAGGATACGTACCACCAAACGAGAAGAAAGTCAGCTGGAAACACGGAGAGAAATGCATTGATTGCCATGCCGTTAACTTGAACAAGAATCTATCACGTGTTCCTATATGGCCATTATCAGAAGATTGTATCAACTGCGACAGAGAGCCAGTAACAACAGAACCAGTACTAAAACCTGCGTTGGTTGACAAGGTTTTGAATCATTCATGTGACGGAGTTAGAGGATCATGGAAGAACCTTGGAGGAGGTCAGAGACATCACGACTGTAATGGCACTACACACCAACAGTGTCATAAATTGCTTCATATGAACGGAAGGAAGGAGAACCAATTATTCGAAAACGAATGCGCTATTGTTGCTTCTAAGGATCCTGATTGTACTGATAAGATTACAACTGTTAGAGGTTATATTACATTTGGTACAAGAAGGACAGTTTATTGCTACTGTCAAACGAAGTTAGAGTGTTGTAATGGATGCTCTCTTGTTGATAAGAGGTCAACTTCTTGGAACGCATTCACTATTGAAACGCCAATAAATTAAACACAGCACAGAAAAGACATCATTGCAAATCAAAATAAAAGCACTTTACACACAATAAGAGTTTTTTGTTAAATCAATCTTCTGTTCCCCAACCTCAGCGATACCAACTAACCTTTTTCGTCTTCACCGTTAACATATCCTTCTACAGATGACGTACGCCTAGGACTAAATCTATTTTGCTATTCCTAAGATTGTGAACAAATGCGTTCCTTGGCAAACGTACCAGCTGCATTAATTCAGCTTTTAGGAATCGTGTCAGACTTGTAATAGATGGTTCTTACTTTAAAGCAAAGAACCTGTTTGAATAGAGTGGACCTGAGCGTCAAAGGCAGTTGAGAAAAGCGGTTAACCGTCTCCAAAGCGAGAAGCTTTAAACAATGCGTATCATACTGATTCTATTAACGCTTGCGGTATTGTCAATTTATGCCCAAAAGCCTCCAAAACCGCACGTGGTCTTCCTTTTAATAGACGATTACGGTTGGGCAAATGTTGGTTACCACAGGTACGTATAAATATTTTGTTAACGTTGTATCTTGCGTGGCTGGTGACCAAACGTTGTCAATATTTTTTAATTAATAATACAAGCAAAAACCTTTCTTGATCACCTTTTTTTCAAGGCTAAATACACTCAAACTAATAGGGACCCACCTACTGAAGAGGTTCAAACACCAAATATTGATGCATTAGTGGCTGAAGGCATAGAATTAGATAGACACTACGTATTCAAGGCATGTTACTTTCACCCTACTTTTCCGATTTCTTTTTCGCACGTGATTGTCTTTATTATTTGCTTTTTTTAACCAACTGATATAGTACTGCTCTCCAACTCGTTCTGCTATACAATCAGGAAGAAATCCTATCCACGTCAATGTGTTAAATATCCCACCAACCTACTACAATGCCAGCGATCCTGTTTCTGGTTTTCAAGGCATTCCAAGGAACATGACAGGTATTGCTGAAAAGATGAAGAGTGCTGGTTATGCTACTCATATGGCAGGCAAATGGTAAGGAACAAGTATATTAGTGTCATAATGATCGATCCTAGGGACGCCGGCATGGTACCGTTTTTAAAGAGGGTGAAGATTCTCGATTTAAGTTATTTTCATATAGGCGACACCTGACCATTCTCCTCTTGGGAGAGGATACCAAACAAGTCTTCATTACTTTCACCACGAAAACGACTACTGGACGTACGTTCACATAATTGAGCTAGCTAAAGAAACACCTACTTGATTTGATTTCTGGCTTGTTCCTTATGTTACTACAAGGTACTATGTTGCTCGGTGTTCACAAGAAAATATTGTAGATCTATGGCATACTGATGAGCCAGCAAAGTCACTTACTAATCCAAAAACGTGCAGTCAGGAAAATCAAGCAAGTGACTGCGTTTATGAAGATGAGTTATTTGAACAATATGTTTTTGATGTTTTGGATAACCATGATCCTTCGACCCCTCTCTTCCTCTTCTGGGCACCTCACTCTATTCATACTCCGCTAGAGGTACAATCACTATAACATTGTTACTAACATATTTAAGGTACCTAAAGAGTATGTAGACAAGTTCTCATTTATTGACAACAAATCACGACGAATGTATCATGTAAGATCCTTTTTGTGTGAGACAGCTTTTTTTATGACTTTTAACTTAGGCTATGGTGAACTTTATTGATTCACGTATTGGCATGATTGTAAACAAGTTGAAGGAAAAAGGCATGTACGAAGATACATTGATTGTAATGTCAGCAGATAACGGAGGTCCAATTTATGGCAATGGTATTGTGGTTTACTTTTCAGACTGAGATGTTTGTTAACCTTACAAGGTACTTCTGGAGGAAATAATTGGCCATTACGAGGTGGAAAGGTGAGTAACTTTGAAGGAGGCGTAAGAGTCAACGCTTTTGCTTCTGGAGGTCTAGTACGTAAACGAAAATGATGTAGTCTTCAGTTGTTTTTTTTTACATACCAAACTAGATTCCAAAAGAACGGCGAGGAACTAAGGAAGAAGGGTATATCTGTGGATGGGATTGGTATGCTACGTTCTGTGCTATAGCAGGTGTTGATCCAACTGATGAAAAAGCTGCTAAAGGTAATGCAATCATAAAAATTCACTTAAAGTCTTCTCTAAGGTTTCGCTAGCAAAATTACCTCCAATTGACTCTCTCAACATGTGGCCTCTTTTATCTGGACAGACGAAGACAAGTCCACGTAACATAATTCCCCTGGGAAGTCCAGATCCTCCTGAAGAGAGAATGAGTGTCGTACCTACAATAGTGAATGGAATAATAGTAGGTGAATGGAAGGTAAACGCTACATGCAAAGTAAATGGACTAAACAATTAACAGCTCCTTGTTGGTAATATATCTCAAGATTCTTGGACCGGTCCACGGTACCCTAATGTTACTACAAATTGGGAATCAACAGCTCATCATCTGTCTTGTGGAACAGGTGGTTGCCTATTCAACATTAAGAATGGTAAGAGAAGCTTGTCAAGGCCATGTGAAGTTGGTTGTCATTAACTTTGTTTCTTATTAGATCCAACTGAACACGTGAATTTGGCAAGTCAGGAACCTACAATACTTGCTGAACTACACACTCATTTGAAAACAGCTCAAGCATCAGTTTTTAGCCCTCATAGAGGAACTATATCACCAAAAGCATGTGAAGACGCTATCAACAAGTACAACGGATATTGGGGACCTTTTGTTGAATAAACAGTTATTTCATAGTTTACTGCTATACAAACACATGATGTCAATATTCGGAGTCCTAGATGCAGTGGTTAGTATGTACACTGCTATTACATAGTATGCAGATTTCGCTTGAAAGCCACGCTGAAAAAAGGCAAAAACCGTGTTTATTTAACCCCTTAGTGTTGTCATTTGTTCTCCGCCTGACCACGAATATTCACCTTTTCCACTACATAAATTATTCTCAAATATTCCTATGTATCTTGAACCATTAGGCCATTTAATATCTCCAAACGTCATGTCATTATTCACAAAAGTACCAAAGAAATTTTGTCCATCAGGCCACACCTTACACAAAATTAATTCACGTGATTACCATTATTTATGTCATGTTTACCTTTGTACCAATCCCACTTATTTTATCGTTTCTGAAGTATCCCGTATACCGACTTCCATCGGAGAGCTTAGCTGCTCCTAATCCGCTTATCTTACCATCAATGAATTGTCCTATAAACTCAGTTCCATCTGGCCACTTCTTACAGCCTTTACCATTCATACGGCCATTCTTAAACTCTCCGATATATTTCTCTCCACTAGGCCATGTATATTCACCTCTGTGACTCATCTTACCATCCTCAAAGGATCCAACATACATGCCACCATTTGGAAACGTTTTAGTTCCAACAACAATTTTTCCATTCCGGAATTGACCACAACATTTTGTACCATCTGCCCATTCTTTGCTTCCAAAACCTTCTACTTTGTCGTCTTTAAACTCTCCGGTATAACGAGAACCATTTAACCAAGTCCTTATTCCATTTCCATTAAACTTATCGTTCTTAAAGCGCCCTTCATACGACTCCCCATTGGGCCATTTGTAAACACCATATCCATTAAATGCATCGTTTCTAAATTCTCCTTCGTAAGTCTCTCCGTTGCTCCATTTGAATAGTCCTCTTCCATGCATTTTACCATCTAAAAAGCCTCCGATGTAGCAATCATCAGCAAACCAAGTCTTCTCCGGAATGTCAGTGCTCATGTGGCTGTTTCGTTTGCGCTTAAAAATTATGATAACAAACTAGCTGCAGTATCCTATGTGTACTGGAATTGTTTAGCACGTGCACAAAATTAGAAGTTGTAGACAAGATGTTAAAGCACTTTTTTTAGTGGCAGTCTGTTGAGTGTGGGAGAAACCAAACAAACAGCAAAACTCCGGTGCGAGTAAATAGATGCCAGAGTAGACGAAAGTTGACTGATTCCGTTTTCAGTTGGTTCTGCCTCAAACAGATGTGGTGTACGCAATACAACACAATGGGGAAAGCATTTGTTATCTCAACGGAATGACAACAAACAATATTAGGACGCCAAAAAAACAACAAATACATTCTTCCAAGCAAATTTCAGTCAATGATCTACCTCCAGAGATGTTGACGCATGTTCTAAGCTATTTAAACAAAGAACAGCGTATAGAAGTGACTACAGTCTGTCACGAGTTTAATGAAGTCATTCGTCATAATATTGGATTTAATACCATCACCATAAAAGAAAAATCAGATTGTCTTGTTCTAAAAGACAGTCCGTTGCTAAAAAACACCAAACTCATTGTCAATCATGGACAAATGTTTTACTTGGAGGAACTCAAACTATCAGAGACTGAGATGGGTTATCTTCGTGGTGTTCATACCATAGATGTTTACAAGGCTGTAATAGACGATAAAGGTATTCTGGCACTCGTTGAAGGAGGACAACATATCCACAATATCACGTTAGGTGGAGGCACAACAGATATTTCATTGAAGGCTCTCAAGTCAGTACATACAATCGATATTTGTGGTTGTAGGAATATTACTATTGAAGGGATAAAAGCACTTAAAGATGTACATGAGATAACACTCAGCAAACCAGAACCTGGATGGTTAGAACAACTTGGTAATGTGCACAAAGTTTGTTTATATCCAGGATCTGTTATTGGCGAAGATCAAGCCAAATCGTTAATCAAAACCAAACACTTGGCTTTACATTATACAAAGATAAAAGAAAACGTGTTTATACATTTAACCAATCTGGAGTGCATTGAAATCACATCTAGTATGACTTCAGACTCAGGGTTAAAGCATTTGGTGAATCTCACAAAACTCAAACTTAATGATTGCCTAGAGGTGACAGGTTCATGTTTTGAGCACTTGGTCAAACTTAAACATGTTACACTTAAATCATGTTGGAAGCTCGACAGCTGTAGTTTACAGCACTTGACAAATGTTGATCACCTCAACCTAATCATGTCCCCTGTTAAAGATATGGGCCTTCAGCACTTGGGTCATTTGAAGCGCCTCACACTCTCACGTTGTGGCTACATTAATGGACCAGGTTTACTGTATTTGGTTAACCTTGAGTACCTTAACCTTCGACATTGTGAAATGGTTTTACCTGGACATTTGAAGCACTTGACTTCTCTCCAGTACTTAGAGGTTAGCCAAAATGAAGCCAAAGTCTTTAAGAAGCAGGCTGAAGAACTGGGCGCTGTTTTATTTGTAACATACAGTGACGATAACATATACTCTTTCTAATAAATCTATCAATAACTGCCTTCCAACCCTCTGATTGTTTGCACAACTATTCACCAAACTTTTTCTTAAACAGCAGGCCTAAGTCTAAAAAGATAAAAAAAATAGAAAACAGACTTTAGTGTAAGTTGTCGTTCAGTGCTTTTATCAAACATGTTACCATCCCCTCCGTTAGGCTATAGTACAGTGATATCTTTTCGCAGTTTACTGGTAACAAAATTAGGCTTCAATTGATTTGGACGCAGTTAACTATGGAGTCACGTGTAACTTTACCAAATGGTGCCATTGTTGATTAGACTCTATGCCCATTTGTGTCAAATTTGTACACAGTTCACTCAAGCTTTTAAGCAAACGTATAAAACAAAACAAGATAAAAACGTGATCAAACGTAGGTTTAACCATACACGTAAACAGTTATAAATATGACGCTCTCGTTATCGATAGTTTCGATCATTTTATTATGCATACAATCGATAGTTTGTCACCCACTATGTTTAGACTTTGATGGGCCACTACCAGTACAAGTAAGTTAACTCGCAAATGTTTTTGTAAAAGTTTTGTTTCTAATCACATGTTAGGTTGATGTCAGCGCCTATTGCCCTGCTTATACATCAGGTGACACCTGCTGTAGCACAGCCACTTTGGTAACGCATTAAATACTGCGAAGCTTACATATTTATCGCTAGTTCCAACCTGTTACAGATGAAATAGATGCGTACGGGGTTGTTGGTGATGCACCTTGCCTTAGAGTAATGTCTCAAGTTTCTTGTGCCAACTGGTTCGTTTTTATTATTCTCACGTGAACACAGTTTTCTTTTTTTGACTCAAACGCTAGTGATGCTTGGGCACATCATTTACATGATCCTAATATGCCTGGTGACGCTTTCACGCAAGTACCATGGCTATGCGATGGTTTTTGTCAAGCACGATAAACAAATCTTTCGGTTTTCTTATTTTTTTGCTAAAACTCAACTTAGGAGGTCTACAATGAATGTAGAGATATCGCCATACCCAACTCTCCTTTCTTCGATTTTGACCCGAACCCAAGTAAGAGTTGCCCAAAACCCGTTTTGGGATTTCAAACACGTGACTCACCGTTCTGCTAAATAGGAAGATTGGATGAAGCTTGGCCAAATTCAGTAGCTTTTTGTAGCTCTTTTGCGAATCCAGTACAACCAGAGTATTGCTACGATGGTACTCCTTTCGTTTTACCTCAAGTTCCTTTCCCACCAACTTCCCAAACGCTATGCGTTGAGCAGGTGAGTTTAGTAGTCTTTTTTTTGGCCAGTTTTGTTGTTGTCTCACTTTCTCCTACAGGTATTCCTTAATCCTGCTGGAAGTGTCACTGGTAGCGAAGCTCCGCCTGATGGGTCACCTAGAATAATGTTTACATCACTGGTACTTCCTTACATGTATAACTGGATTGCGTCAGATTTTCTGACTTTTTTTCTTCAAGAGTGGAAGTGTTTACACCTACAATACAGCCACACCTTCTGTTGCACCGACATTGTACCTTAACATGAATAACTATGTTTCAACAGGATCTGAAAGAGGTCTTCTTGGAATCGCATTCCATCCTAATTTTGCTTCAAATGCAAAGTTTTATTTGGTACGGCATTTCCAAATTTTTGTTATCAACAATACTGACAAACAATAGCACCTATCATGCCCTAGATCTACTTGTGGTCAATCTGTACCTTGTACAACAGACCAAGACTGCTCTTGGCGTCAAACAGGAACCTTAAGATGCGGTTCTGGTGGCGTTTGTGTTAACAGTACGTTTTTCATTAACTCTAATTGTGAGTTTTAGTAACTTTATAAAGCCGGCAATGGAGCTGTCAGAGCGCCCGATCACTGGTCTCAAATTCTAGAATTCACAGGCACGTGTGAAAGAGAATAGCAAGAAAAGACCGTTGCTCATCTGTATTTGTTTAGCTACTGGAGGAAATCCTGCAAGTAACACAGCAGATATAAGCACTCAAAGAGAGATTTTAAAGGTCCCTCAACCAGCAGGAAATCACAATGGTGGAGATATAATGTTCTCGTATTTGGATGGATTTCTGTACATTGCTTTGGGTGATGGTGGTTCTGGAAATGATGCTTTCCAAAATGCTCAGGTTGGCATTTTTATTTGATTTGTTCTAAAGTTTTTTTTTCATCGTCCTCTTCACCATCACTTATTGTTTCAAAAGGATGATGAGAATATTTTGGGTACAATAGCAAGAGTAGATGTTGACACAGTTTGTGCTAGTACGTCTTAACTGTAGAGTCTAGATATGTTTTAACATGTTTAAAGGTGATTTTGGTAGTTATGGTATACCAAGATCTAATCCGTTTTCTGATGGAGTTGATGGACGTCGAGAGATTTTTGCAAACGGTTTAAGAAATCCTTATAGATGTAACGACTTTGTTCTAGTGGCACTTAGGTAATTGTTGTTAGGTTCGTTTGATAGAAATATCCCGCTTCATCTCTTCTGTGGTGATGTAGGGCAGAATAGAATAGAAGAGGTTGATTTAGTTGTAAAAGGAGGAAACTACGGATGGCCTGCACGTGAAGGTACACAATCATGATTTTTTATGTTTCAAGTTGTCACTTTCTTACTCTTGTCAGGAACAAGAGGGACTGCGTCTTTTCCAAATATCGAGCCTATCTTTGAATATGATAGGTATGTTAATATGTGGTACTGATACATAACTAACTACTTCAAAGGTCTAGTATCCCAGGGGCTAGTGTCATAGGTAAACCAAAAAGCTTTTTTTTTTCAACACTTCCTATTTTCCTTTTACCAGTTTCTATGTGGTTCTAATGTTCACTACTCTGATGTATTTAGGTGGATATGTTTATAACGGCGATGAGGACAAATGTCTAATTGGCGCTTACGTCACAGCTGATCTCACTGGACGTTTCTATGTGCTACGAGAGAATATACAAGGAAGTGGAAATTATCAAGGCAACCTTGTAGATTATGAGTGCGCTGGAACAGGGGATAAATCATGTGTTGGAGGCTCCCTCAGAATACTCGGATTTGGTACAAGAACATTTGACTCAGAAACAATCTAAAATTTTAGTGAAGACTCTTTACAACACAGTATTCCTTCTTTTTTCTTCTTTTTTTCGTTCGAAAGCTCTTCCCACTACACTCCTCTAGTGTAAACAATATTCCTTTGTTTTTAATCCAGTGTATAGGTCAAGATAGAGATGGACGATTGTATATTCATACAACAACAAGAACACTTCGTATTACTTCTCCAAGCAGCTGTTCATTCACTTTTGATGATAGTCAATGCCCAGATCCTCAGCCTTTGATACCATTACAGACAACCTTTCCAGCAGATTCTTTTTGCCCAAGTGACCCAACTACTCCTCCGCCAGAACCTACTCCTGAACCTACGCCACCGCCTACTACACCTGAACCTACACCACCGCCTACTACGCCAGAACCTACACCTGAACCTACACCGCCGCCTACTACACCTGAACCTACACCAGAACCTACACCACCGCCTACTACACCTGAACCAACACCAACACCAACACCGAATCCTTCACCTCTAATACATTTTGAAGTTCTTGAAGTTATACTAACAAACCAATTTCAAACTTTTCAACTTGCTCAACCATTCACAAGCATGGTACTGACCCAGAAAGCGGTAAGTTTATTTATGTTAACACTTTCTTTAGATTGTTGTGTGTTCGCCTATATATTCTTCAGGAATACCACGTGTAATTCGTGTGCAAACAGTACCTCCACAAAGTGTAAGACTTAGAGTACAAAATCCAAAAGGATTAGTTGCTCAAAGCACTCAAGCCACGTGCTACGTGGTAGAAGAAGGCGCTTATACTGAGGTACCCAAAGTATGAAATTAAAGACAGATACTTATTGATACAATAAGGCTACTCATGGTATTAAGTTGGAGGCATCGAAATATCTATCATCAGACGTAGCTAGAACAAACTCTTTGAATAGGTGTGCTGATACTCGTTTTTTGGTCTAACAGTTTCTTCTCAAGCCGTACAAAAATAACACCTACGACAAGCTTCAATCGCCCAATTGTAGTGGGACAAGTAATGACGTATAACGATCCAGACTGGAGCGTATTTTGGAGTAGTGTAAGTTACTGTTTTCATCTTCAATTTCATATTTTGGACTTTGATGGCGTAATCGTATCTTACTAACTTGACACGTAGGGAAGCACTATTACTGGAAATGCGGCCGTGAATAATATATATATGAGTAAGCACGTGGGCGAAGATACAGACCAAACACGTAGTCCTGAAGAAATTGGATACTTGATCATTGAAGACTCCTATGACCAGTTCACTACAAGTCTGGGTATAACTTATGGATTTGATGCGTATATAAGCAACAGCATCGTTAGAGGATTTGGAAATAGCCCACCTTATCGCATAAACCTTTTGATGCCTAGCGGAGCTGTCGGAAATAGAGCAGTAGTATCTCAAACAGGAATGAATAACCAACACGCTGGGTAAGAAACAGTTATTTTTTATTTTTTTTGCTACATTGTTTTTTTTCTTGTTTTTCATTGAACGGTGAATATTAACGTGACACTCTTTTCCGTAACATTATCTATCGTTTGAAAAGAAACTATAATTTTGTGAGCGTGCCTTTGGAAGACATAGTAGGGGTCATACAAAGAGCGAATCAGTAGACAACACAGTTCTTTTTGTTCTTTTTCTTACGTGCTGTTGTAGATGGACTGTAGTATGGGAAGCAAGCCAAACTGCTAGTATTCTTAACGTATTCACAGATGAAGACACTATCGCTGATGCTGAGCGTAGCAATACAAGAAACCAGGTCATGTACTTTGGTACAAGTGCTCTGTAACCAGTCACATTTCATTCATTTTAAACAAATATACTCAATCTACTTCGCAAGTTGTCTGCCAATATGAACACTAATATAGCAGCAGTAGTTGATGTTTGTGTGCAATAGTTTATTTAACAAACACCCTTCACAACATTTATTAGTTTGCTTTGCCAAAGTTAAAAGGCGTGAATCCACAGTACCTATAGTTCTGTTTTAAAAACAACTCATGTAAAAAACAGGATATAAAAAAGAGGGTCAGTACCAGTCAAATTCGTATATATGCTTCTTTTGTGTCCATTTTGCACGCCATCCTGTCAACAATTGTGGTGCTATTGATAGAGGTTCTAACTCAAATGGAGGTCTACGGGTGCTTTCTTTTTTGTTGTTAATGGCGTCTATAAACTTCTTGTGGGGTACTTCATTGAAGCCAAGTTGATTTGTAAGCATAGCGCTCCTTTGAACAAGTAAGAATAAAATAGGAAAAAACAGTTGCTGTAGCACGTACTTTAACGCTTCCCAGAAGAAGGGAATTAAAGGTATATTTTGAATACAGCGAACATTGGTATTAATTATTTCCCAAGTCTTTGAAGGAGAAATATCTTTGACGATGTCTGTTATTTGTGCAGAGAATTTTGCTACATCCTTTTTCCCTAATGATAATTCCAAAATGAAATCATATTTTAGTTTTGTCGCGAATTCCTTGTCAGCTACTGTATCTATGATGACTTTAAGATGGTGAAGAGAATAAACATGCTGTGAGAATAATCTTCCTATACATCTACCATCACCTGCTTGAGCATCGAGTTCTTTAAGGTCAGTTATTGTGAATTTACTCAATACTGGAAAAACAGATGCGATGATCTCTTTGTTTAGTTCAACAGATGTTCCTCCATGTGATAAATATCTCTTTAGGTATTCTTTAGCTACTATGATTCCTGAATGTTCATCAATGAGACTAAGTGTTCTGAACGCTTTTACATTTAATGTATAGCTATTATTTCTCAGTGTTTTGTCATTTGATACAGTTCCTCGAATAATTATTATTCCATTGGAGTTAATGTCAAAGGCTTGTTCTGTTACTTTTCGATCTCCACGCTGAACTAGCCGTTTACCAACATTGCTCTTTTTTATTGTACCAAACCACTCTTTGTTGCATTAGACAATAATTAACTCACATAGATAAAAACACGTACTTCCTGCGAAAGCATATTTTATTGCCTTTGAATCGAATTTAGCAGGCCAACAGTTATGTATCAAACTGTTATCAACACTACACCCCTCAAGCTGTAGCACGCGAGTTATATTTTTTATAAGAGGCAGACTTAAGTCTAGGTAATCACAACAAGCCAAGGCTTCGTGTAGCTAAAAAAAACCAATTAACAAACAAAGCGCAATTACAATTAAAGCCAGACCAAACAAGAGGTATGTAACCCTCCTATGGTTGTACTACTATATTGAAACAAACTTACAAAGTAAATAGATAATGTTCACGTGATTAATATTGAGCGTTTTTAGTGTTAAAGAATGTTGAAAAAAAGACGAAATTTCCAAAAGAAATCTCAGCTTATTTTGAACAGTATTGCAAAACGGAAATCTTGGACCGTAAACCGCTCCTTAGTGTTGTTTCGCCACTAAATTATCTACGCACAGTTCTTATGTACTTCTCACGTTGTTCCTGGGATAATTCGCAAAAGCTGTCATAAATTAGAGCTATTGGTTCCTCGTAGTTCCTTACAAGCCATTTAAACCCGTCCGAGTGCATCAAAACTATTAAATTATCATCATTTGTTTCTCCACTATCGATTTGCTCCAGCTGAGCTGTCAGCACTGTGCTTAGAGAAACAAACTCGCGTGATACATTTATCTTGTCACTGCCACCTACAATCGCTTGCAACATAGTTATTTTTTACCAGCAATGTACTAAATCAGTGAAACGACAGCTTCTTAAGTGGTACTCAGTTCTTGGGAGTGTACGCATTTAAACCTTTACAACGTTCGCTAACACGCCAATACATCCATTTTCAGATAACCTTGCTCTTATACAAGGTTGCATAGACGATAATGATGAATGATCCAATACTTCGAAATGCTTAATTCGAACTTTTTTTGAATTCTACAAGTAGGTATTGACTTTGCAAACTCAAGTAGCTTTAAACGTCTTTTAATAGAACGTAAAGTACCACATGATACTGCACAAGGTGAATCAAAAAAAGTTGTAGTCAAAATTTAAAGTGAATAGTTAAAGGTAAAGGCTGTTGAACTACAAGGACAAACGCTTAAAGTTCGGCTCATTGTAAAATGTGAGAATGCTGATGAAACTAAAGCAACGAAAACAGTATATGAGGGATAATATATTATTATTACGTAGAAGTACAATTAATTTTTCGGGTTTTTTTTTTCACAGGTTTATACATTTTCTTCTTTTTTTCTTCTTCTTCAAATCAAAGTCGTTTGCGTTCATAAGGACAATGTCTTCTCCTTGTTTTTAAAGTACGTTGTGGCTTGTATGTTGAAAAATTAGATTTGGCAGCTTTGATTCTTAGTCGTTCTTGAAGAGAGGCAAGAATGACTTTGTAAATAAATATAAATTGGCCAAGAGTTTGAACCATTGCCCAGCTTCTTTGTCTTCGTAGCATCGTTATTATATCAGGAACATTAATAATACGATTAAGAGACTCTGTAAAGCAAGTAGCAAAGTCTTCACTTGAAGCTGTGTTCGAGAAATCCAAAGAATCAATTTTCTTCTCAAATCTGGCAATCTTCGCCATGGCGATCGCTGAGCTTATGAAAGTTCCAGCTCTGCCTACGCCAGCGGAGCAGTGTGTGATAACAGGTCCGTTGAGGTTAATTACCTTAGACTCTTCTCTGTATAGCTCTGTAAGGTTGTAGAGCGCTACAATTGATCTAGCGTCTGAAGGAGTTCCAAAGTCTGGCCATCCCATGAACTGTAGTTGTGTTACACGTCTCGTTTCGCCGGTTGTATTGTGCGTAAGAGAAAACCTCCTTGTGATCGTTTCTTGATTTCCGGGCGTTTGGCTCACTAGGGTTATTGTTATGCCTCCCCATACGTTCGAGAGACCCATGCGATTAGGCCAATACATGTCACCCTTTTTGTAGCCGTTTTCAAATAGTTTTAAAAGAGTTACAATGACCCCTGATCTTTGTTCCCATACCATTTGCCAGAAATCGTCAAATGTAGATGGTAGAGGACACTGTGTTGCTATCCATCTATGCGCCTTTGTTCCTTCTTCTGTATCGCCGCAGTAGCTCGCGTTGATATAATTATTAGTCCTCGTGCGCCATGTTGGGTTGAGTATCACTCTGCCTTCTTCGTTTGGTAGTATATTTGAGTATCTGTTCTTGTCTTCATTCGCAGGAGAAGCTGCTGTAGGGCAAGTAATTTCTATTGCGCTGTATGTCTTTGGTTTATCTTTAACGTCTTCTAGATCGTAGAATTGATCTTCTAACTCGTTTATATTGAGGTGCTTCGTCATTTGTATTGTATTTATGTTTTGAATCCTTCCATCACGTTTTCGTACACACGTTCGGCTAAATGTCGCCACATCGTCACCTAAAGGCACGTAACAGGTAAATAGGTGTGTAATAAAGAGATCTACGTGTTTCAGGAGACGTCTCGGTGCCTACTTCCGTTTTGCTGAACGTATCCTGAACCGGTGCTTTTATTTAGTTTATAATTTCTCACACTAATAATTCGCTTTGCCCAAAGTCAGTGCGTTTGTATCCTTGGGTAAGTGTGAGAGTATGCCTAAAAAACCCTGAAATTCACGTGTAGTTTTTGGGTAATGTCAATTCTTTTGTTTTTCACTTCCAGTTGTCGTCAACATAGAGTTAATTCCGATCAAGGGTTCATGTTAAAAACTTCAAGATATTCGCATTTTCAAAGGTTTTTCACGCAATTTCTTTTAAAACGTTAAAATCCACTACCCAAATACTGCAAGTGAGTACTGCAATATCTGATTATTCTTAGACCAAGTTTTTTTCTCTAAAGAAGTAAAGTAGAAACCCCGTGTTTCTCCAAGGAGATTTTCATTCAACTTCCCTTGAGATTTTTTTTTGTTTTCCTCAAGAAAAACTTTGTGCGTTTAGATAAAGACACGTAAATCATTCTCTGATACTTAAGATAACTCCTATTCGCTGTACCGGATGGTTGCACGTTTTTTGAAGTGACACTTTTAGGATAATTTGTAGAAAGTCTGAATGGAAGTTTTTTCGCAGTTAAAGCCTTTCGGACGCTTGCAGCTATCTCTGACACTCAATTACTATTTTTGTAGACCGGTGCTTTGCGTCATATGGTAGCACAATCGGGAAAGCCATAAAAACCGACTTAGGTTTTATGAATGACCAGCTAAAACTGCACGTGGGTAGTTTTATGCATAATATCTGCATCTAAAGCTAACTCCTTATGACGATACTTTAAAAAAGGATCGGGTTGTCCGTCAGAGCCGTACTGCGTTCTTGTGATCCTTTATATGTTGTCACGACAACATAGATACGATCAGATAAACTCCCTTCGCCTGTGAATAGACAACCTTTTCTACAAGCGGATCTTTTTACAACTTCGCAGACAATGTTGAGCATGACGGCAACACGACTTCGTTGCCACTGCTCGGACAGCCAACGAACGTCACGACAACAAACACTTCATGTTATTGTAGACACAAACTCCAGGGTGGCAGTGACGGCCTCCTGTACGGTTTACGCGTCAGATACTTGTTATAGCACACTTTATTAAATCTACGATCTTTTTTTTAACTACAATACTGTTTATTCAGCACCGTTTACAACGTGTTTGTACTATCACTACAGAAAGGTTACAATTGTTTGACAACTTTTATAGTAAACACGCACGTGTGAGCAACACTTATAGTGGTCGTCCTTGATGAGTTGACACTCGCAACTAAATCAGATAGCCGAGTTTTATGTAGGAATATAGAGTTGACAGTAATAGCTTTAAACAAGTTAGAAAAGATTACCACGTGGAGTTTTTTAATTGCCGCACTGGATCCCAAGATAATAAATACAGGTACTAGGAAGAACAGTGTAAATCTCTCAATCTCAGCAAGTGCAAGAGCCAAACAAAGCAGAGAGAAAAATACAACATTGTAAACAGAAAAGAAAACAATCACATTAAGAGCAATACAAACAGCTGTTTGTCTTATACTGCCTGGCGAACTAGCAAAACATGCTATATCAGAAGGAACAGTGTCTGTTACATGGGCTAGTCACGCAGTATTGGCAGATACCTAGTTTGAATACGCTTGCAATAAACTTCGTTCGGTGTTCAAAATATGCAAGTTGGTTGAACATAATACGCTACAAAATCACACTCGTGTTCGGATTTGACTACGCTATTTTATTTTAAAGCTAAGCCTACTTTTAAAAGGCCACTCCGATTCGGTTTAGGTCAAATCCTTCACATTGACCTAAATTCTTTGCAGGCAACTTGCACGGGAACAACATAGATTTTTTGACTGAACTGACATTGATTAAAAAAAATGATATACAAATCAATAAGACAAAATAGGTTCGATTCATTCAATTTAATACAAAATGCTTTCTTGTTCGAAGGACTTGCGTATCTATTCAATTTCACCATTTCTTGTCCACCTTTTGTTTGTTACAATATCACCTCTATCGTAGGTAATTTCTTGTTGTTTGTTACCATTTTCCCACCATGTAATAAACTCACCATCAAGTACACTGCTCTTATAATTCTTAAGTGACTTCATCTGACCATCTTCATACCACGTTGTCTCTGTACCTTCCTTTCTATTAAACTTGAAATTAACAGAAGAATACTTCTGTCCATTCTCATAAAAACTCTCAGATAGACCACACTTAAACCCACCAGAATGTGTTGTAATCTCTAGTATTTTACCACTTTTAAACCATGTCTTCTCTTCACCTTTTATTTTACCATCAATATAAAGACACTCTGTGTATTTCTGACCATCCTCATAATAGGTAGTATGTCTTCCATCTTTTTTACCGTTTGAAAAAAAGCAAACAACTGTAAAATAACCATACTTAGTGTACCATCCGTAGTCAGGCCTGCGGAATTTCCCAATGAATTTGCCATCTTGTTGGAGTTTTTCGTTATATCGGGACTTAATAGCTGCTTCTTTGCACAAAAGTGGCCAAGTCAAGTACACGTGCTTGTCATAGTCCAGAATATCGTGTATGATCTCAGTAGGTAAATTTAGAATGTAAGCTGACCGTTTATTGCTAGTGCTGTAGTCTTCAGCGTTGACAGCGAGTTGTGTTGGTTCCATGTTGAATTATGTGTTAAAATTGGAAACTACAACTTGTAAGCGTAACAAGGAGTGTGACGACGGTCTCTTGGTGCTTTTTGAGCGTACAGTATAGCTCCTGGGTGCCTCAGTACTGAAGTGCCTTTGTTACCAATAAACACAGTGTAATTACTGCGTAAGAATAGTATATGATTTTAAAACGCGCCAGGGCTAGTTAATACGCTTATAGATTTGTTATGACAGCGTTTCCGATTTTGAGCGAAAATAACACGCAGATTCGGGGCTTTAAATTAGTCTCCACAAACATAGTTTGTGCAGCTAAGAAGGTGTCAGCTTTTTGTTGGACTGTACAAAGAAGGTTGTAAAGCAATACAACCAAAGATGAGTTTATCTGCAGCGTCACGCATGAAAAGCTTGTATATGCGTAGTATCCGCGTAGGGAAGACTTATGCAAAGCATCCAATCTTACAAACTGTCACGCCAGTACTTTCGGATGCGCTACGTTTCATTGATAAAGACACATCTCTGGTAGTTAAGCGGCCTTTCAGCAACATGGCTGAGCGTACGTTAAATAAAATAATCGTAAATGCCACTAAAACCTCCAAGTAACATATAAAATCGTACATATGACAAGCGACAACAAAATTAAAGAGCTTTTGCCAATTATTAGACAAGAGTTTCGTAAACCGCTTGCAGAACCTAAAAACGTACTAATATACGCTAAAATAACCTAATTGAATTAAATACAGGAAGAAGTGATGGAAGCACGTTTAGAACTAGCCGAACTGCTCGTAAAATATTTTGAATCAAACCACAAGGCATCCAAAACATTGGTAAGCATATAGATTAAACGGGAAAAGTTATTTAACAGCTGAAAAAATTAGATTAATAATTTACACGATATAACGATTCCTCCTGTTAATAAAGATGCCTCATGGACCATACTAGATTATAACGGTATTATAAGATAATAGTATGATGATTCTAAACGAGGTTTAGAGTTTGGTACAGGTGATTTTTTAGTGGCACATCCGTCAACTGGAGGTCCATTTATACGAACAATAATTTATCTATATGATGTTCCAGAGAGTTGCAAATATGTTAAAGGTGTTGTTGTAAATAAGCATAATATAGAAGGAATTAATGAATCTGATAGCGGTACGCTCAACCCCGTTTCAGCGTCATTTTTGGTTTTGATGAATTTTTATTTATTTATTCGTGTTAGGGTTTTATGGAGGTCCTGTGCCAGGAACTTTGACGCTGACATCAAAAGAGCTGTTTGAGAAGGCGAAACAAGAAAATACAAACGGGGCTGACTGGAAAAAAACTTTTGATGGCTTGTCTACATGGGGTACGCTGTAAGCCTCAAACCTTGCTTACAAAAAAAAATAGGTTATGGTCAACTACAGGATGAACTTGATAGCGGTACTTGGATGCTTGTTAGAGGATCAGCTGCTAGTGCACACGAGGTTATATTTGGAGATGGTACAGAAAGATACTGTAGCTCGAAATAAATTAATGTGCTTTTATTACAGATACCGATTTTCAAAAATACAAAAATATTACAGAAAATATTGGCGGTATAATTGGTGCTTGGGGACAACTACCAGAGACTTGTACGGGCTTAAAATTTATTACTCATGGACTGTACTAACTGTCTTTTATAGTTAGCGATTTACCTACTGCTTTTAAACTCGATAATTTCCTTGAAACTTGCGATTCAAGCGCGTAAGTTCGGTCATCTTTTTTTCTTAGTTTTTTCTACTCACGGCGTGTCATTTTAGGCAAGTTATAAAAAAGAGCTTGGAGCGTGGTAGACAGCGTGGTATACTATTCTATGAAAATTAGAGACTCATACGCAATACTGGTGAGACCAGAAAATGTAATAACAAAAAAACACAATTTTTGTCCAGTACTGGATAGCAAATCTTTTGACACAGACTCTTGATAGTATAAATGTACAGTCCTTTGTATTTTGTCAGTAAATATTAGATTTCCATTTTCGAGAGTTTGTTTAGAAAGGTTAATGAACGACACCTTTACTTAACACTCGCAACGTACTAAATTAAGGTTTTGTGTAAAAACTCAAGTGTTTTTTGGCTGTAGGCGCAATGGCGGATAAATCCAAGGTACTTGATGTTTGTGTAAAGGTTGTACAAATTTTAACAATTAAAAGTATGCTCAATACACTTGGAAACCGCCTTCAATGAGTATGGCATCACACAGCACAAATAAAATTGACGAAGAAGGCTACTTCATTAATTTTCGAAGCCAACAGAGTTTATTTAACCTTGTAGCTGATTCTGAAGGTATGCAAAGTTGCGGTTAATGGTTTTAAATGGTTTAGGTTTCGATGAATCAAAAGGCGTTCTTACAGCCAAAGAAACCGGTCACTACCTCTCAAGTATCATTTTACGCTATCCAGATGATCAAAAAGAGCAACCAAATGCCACAGCCGAATTAACCCATCCACTATGTGAAGACAGGTAAAAAAGGCTTATTACTTTACCTAAAACCACGCTAACATCCATGCCAGTAAAATGGAATGGCGAGTACCTCAACCAATTGATCTTAACCAGTTCGAAAAAAACCACAATGTGACGTTGACACCTGATAACTTTATCGATGAGATTGTTACAAATTCAGACACGAACACTACATCAGCTTTTAAGCATCAATCCATAGAACAGGAAAACCGTAAACGCACACGACTACGTTTAATATATGGTAAGTTTTACAAAAAAACCCATAACTGTTAGTTCTAATGCATCAATCTTCCAGGTGCTAAGGAGCGATGGGGCCATTTTCCAGTACAATCAGAGCTTGCAAACCGATACTATGAGCATATTCTAGCGCCTATAATCCCTAAATCGTAAGTACAAGGCTACCTCTCCCTTGTAATTGACCTTTATAATCTTTATGCTAGAAATGTGCCATCACTCGATGATACACCTGCTGTTTTATTTGCACGCGTATTCAAACTACAAGCTGGAACACAAATACGTATTAAATTGAATAATACATCAACGCAAAATGGGAATATCACGTGCTGGTTGAACTTTGCCTTAATACAACCTATAACGCCTACACTTGATGAAAAATTTAAAGTTGAAATGAACAAGAAATTCGCTTTGCTCGAAACAAAGCACAGGTTTTGCTCTTATATCACTGGTAAACGGTTTCCATTTGGTGAGCAAGTTATACAACACTTTAAATCTAAGCGCAAGGCTCTTGATAATCAAGAAAATACTCAAATTATCACCGTGACATGGCCAAATAAGAAGGATATTGAAAAAGAACAATTTATTTGTAAACCATGTGGGTACGATCTATTTGCATTTTTGTTTTGATTGTGGCATTCTTTGTATTGATGGAAGGGTTTTTTATTTAGAAAAGCATTCTCTACAGAAGAGAGTATGATGCAACACGTGAGCAGAGTAAAACATGTAGAATGCTTTGTATGTAAGAAAAAATTCTTAACAAAGAAAGCAATGTTTCATCATAAGAAGTACGCTTTTTTCCAATATTCAAGGGTGATTTCGTTTGCAATGTTGATTGGTTTGTAGGGCAAAACATAAGGAAGAAGAAGAGTATAAATGTACATCAAAATTATAAATGTTTTCTCAAGTTTAACATTTTGTGTTAGCCATATCGTATCGTGTCCGTCCTGGCTCAAAGAGGTACTATCAACAAGTGCGTCTTAGAATGATATGTGATGTAAATGGTTGCGGAAGACCATTCAATCAGCCTCAGGACTTGAGAGATCACCACAGAGGTTTGGGTTTTGTTAATTGAAGGATTTTCATCGTCTAATGTTGATTCTTTAGAGTTCCGTCACTATTCATGTGCCTACTGCTTAAAGCGCTTTATATCAAAAAAGAATCTCTTGCAACACGAGAAAGACGCTAAGCATGATCTTGTTGGTTATTACAGTAACCAAAAACAGGTAAAAACAAATCTACTCTTTTTTTTTTCTTTATTTTCATTAATTTCATATTAACTTTATTCCTTGTTAGTATTGGGAAAAGCAACTTGGATCTGCAGAAAATAAGCGTGTTCGTAAACCCGAATCAAAAGCGGGAGAGAAAAAAACGTTAAAGATATCATTGGTTAAAGAGAAGCTTGACACTGCTACTAGAAAACACGTGCGGGTTATCATACTAAGACATTTAACCTAAATGGTTTTTATGATAGACGTTCTATAAACAAGAAATGATGAATGTAAAATTACAAGACATGGAATTGAGCCAAGATGGCCATTGTGGTATGATAGCAAATCTACTTTTTTGATAGCAATTGGTTTTTTGTTTTTGAGTAAAAATCGTTTTCTGCTGTTGTGCCCGTGTATTTCTTGTTAATGTTTATTTATATAGAGCTTGGCGTTAGTATTCCGCAAGATATATGGAAGAAGATAACAGATATGATGGCTATAGGTAAAAAGAACTATGTCAACCATTCAAGAAGGACTTTTGCACGAGGAATAAATGCTCATATTACCTTGATATCTCCATTCATAAACGCCACATATGGTGACCGAGTGGCTACTGTTTTAAGAGAAGTAATACCAAGCTTTTTGACAAGTATAACGTTGGATCTGCTTCCACCGCAAGGAGAGCAAGTATCAGAAAAGTACGAACTTTTTTTTCTTTATTTCTATTAGTACTTTCTTTCTTCTCACTTGGCCTTTAGGGAATTCATTATTTACTGTCCTATATCGACTGAAAACGCTGAAAAACTTAAAGAAATCGTTCATAAGGTTACTGAAGCATTTCCAGTTTGTAAAACGGCGCACCGTGAGATGGTATGTACAGTTTTGCCCGTGAAATTTTATGTACTTGTTTTTTTAACGTTATCAACTAATCTTCTCTGTTAAGAATCCACGTCTTATTATTGGCCGTCATATACATGAAAAAGAATACGAAAGCGAGTTGATACCCTTACAAGATAAGTGGCCTGGGAAGATGGCCGCCCTTTGTAGTCTAGAGATTCTTACAAGGTATATATTGTTTTGGTTTTTTGTTTTGGTTTTCAATCGACTTCTGACATATTGATTAGGACTGTTGATGCTACAATCACTTCTTACACATTACTACATAACATTTAAACATAAAGGAGTTGTACGGAATCTAGAGAATCGTTTTTAAACTTCAGAACATAAAAAAACTTTTTTCTGAAAAAAGGCGTTATTTCATTAACCAGTCTTGTTTTGTTTATGGTTCTTTGGCTCTATAAACAGTCATACGTAACCATGATTTTGATTTCCACGCAATTCCCTTACTTTCACCTTGTTTTGAAAAAGGAAAAAAGAGACTATTTTAATCGACTAAAAACACATGTGACATTTCAAAAACACAAGTACAGAAAAACAACAATTTTATAAATTCGTTTACAATCATTCGTTGATACTTCTTGCGTTGGAAAGTTGAGTGAAGCGTTTACGCTAGCGAATACGATGTTTTTCAAAAAACGCGGAGGTAGTTTAAATTCTAGCGTGTTGATTGCCTTCGTTGTCGTATAATACGTGTGGTTGTTTGTGTTTCTTTTTGGGAACAAAAGTTAGCTTTTTTTAAACTGTGCTTTAAATACTACAAATACGAATTGTACAACGTAATTGGTAGCTGTTGAGGGATCGTACAAAGTGATCTACTTGCTGAGTTGAGATTTGAAAACAACTTGTGTAACAAGCGCTAGTTTCGCTATAGATTGAACGCTAGTATTAAAAAATAGCGTCTAGAGTGCTTCGGAACTTATTCTGTTCGATAAATGTCAAAATCCTTTAGTAAAACGTCAAATCAATAAAAATTGTCCTTCAAAACACCTCACATAGACCTCTAAGCGATTTTTAATCAAGCTCGTAAAAATGCTCGAGTTCTGATTTTTTGGAAGGCGCTCGACACCTTTACTGCTCTTTTAAGCGCCATGACGTTTTAGTATACTGTATGAATAAGGTCAAGGTGACATGTATGACCAACTAGCGCTTTCCGGGATTAAAAAGAAAGCAACTTCCAAAAACAATCGTTTTCATTAACATAAATTTTTGTCACCCACTGCACAAAAGCACCTCCCCAATCACACCCTACACCCCTTCAAGTGCTTTTTAAACAAACACACGTATCTTATATCACTCACACGCTACTCCCCACTGAAAACGATGAGATACACGACACTCACACTACTAGCTGTATTGCTAGTAGCTCTCCTTGCTACTGCTTCGGCTACCAAGGAAGAAACGCAAGTTCAAGAAACTGCTGAAACTTCCGAATCGACGCAAGCTCTAGAAGTTGTAGAATTGAAGGAAACCAAAGAATCTACAGCAGAAAAGAGATCAACGGAAGGAACTGAATCATCAGAAGCAGAACAAGCTGGTGAATCTGTTGAAAACTTAGAAGGATCTGAAGTATCAGAGGAGTCTGAAAAAGACGAATCTGATGAAGCCCATCCCCACAAGAAGGGTTACCAAAAGAAGTACCAAGGTAAAAAAAACAAGTACAAAAAGTCCGGTAAGAGCTACAAAAAGAACGACAAGAACAAGTACAAAAAGAATGACAAGAAAAAGTACACCAAGAACGACAAGAAAAAGTACAACAAGAACAAGTACACCAAGAACGACAAGAAAAAGTACAACAAGAACGACAAGAGCAAGTACAACAAGAACGATAAGAACAAGTACAACAAGAAGAAGTACAATGATAACAAGAAGAAGTACACTAATACCAAGAAAAAGTACAATGATAACAAGAAGAAGTACACTAATACCAAGAAAAAGTACAGTGGCAAAAAGAAAAAATATGTTGTCCGTTACCCAGTACGTTTGAATGGCTTTTTTTTTTGTTTCAGTGTTATTGTCTTTTTGTTGTTTACAGCGTTTTTATAGATCCCTGGAAACAACAACTGTTATGCTCAATGCTTCCGTAAACTCAGTAGTAACTGGTATCTTCGTGATAAATGTTGTGATGAATGTAACAGAAGACCAACACCAACACCAACGCCACCACTTGTACGAAATTTAAAAGTTTTTTTCATAAGCGTTGACGTTACTAACCTGTTTTTTCAACGTAGCCTACAAACCCATGTGATCGTAAATGTTTCTTGAATTATCCCAAAGATTTGGTGGGACGCCGTGAATGTCTTAGATTATGTGCAACCCCTCCACCAACTCCAAAGCCACAACTTGTATGTTCAATTAATTTTTTTGTTAATTCGTAACAATTGTTTGCTAACTTTGAGGTTTTTTTCAGCCTCCAGGTAGATGTGAGCGCGAATGCTTCTTGTACCATTCTAATCCTGGTCCTGATCGGGATACTTGTGTAAGAAAGTGTCCGCCACCAACGGCTGCTCCGACAGAATCACCAACAAAGGTTCCTCTTGTACGTTTATTTTTCGGTTTTCTGTGCTTTTCTCTGATTATTCTGTTTTTAGCCACTAGGTAGATGTGAACGTGAATGCTTCTTGTACCATACAAAATCTGGTCCAGAACGTGATTTATGTATTAGAAAATGTCCTCCACCAACACTTGCTCCAGTAGCACCAAAGCCACGTCTTGTACGATATTTATTTTTTGTATTCCAATCTCCTAACTGTTATTCTTTAGCCACCAGGCAGTTGTGCACGTGATTGCTACTTGTACCACTCCGAGTCAGTTGTTGAACGTAATAAATGCGTAAGGAAATGTCCTCCAACCTCACCTCCTCCTGTACGTCCATTTTGCATTTCTTATAACCTTTTCTAATTGTTTTTAACAGAAGAAACCAAAGTGCACACGTCAATGTTACTTGTACTACAAAACCCCAAGTGTTGATCGTGATTTGTGCGTACAAATGTGCGGCCAACAAACAGATGCTCCAACAGCAGCTCCAGATACTCCAGATTTCGTACGTGTTTTTTTTAGTCTTGGTTCCGGAAAGTTTTCGCTCTTACACATCTACTTTTAGCCTGAAGGTGGATGCGAACGTCAGTGTTTCTTGTACCACTCTAACTCTCCTAATGAACGTGATTCATGTGTAAGAAAATGTCCACCAAATCAAGAACCTATTGTACGTACTATTTTTGTGCTAAGTTTCTCTTCTGACTTTGTTTTCACAGCCTAAGCCAAAGTGTATACGTCAATGTTACATGTACTACAAAAATCCTGGTGCAGAACGTGATTTGTGTGCACTAAAATGTACTACGGCAACCCCTGCTCCAGTGGCACCAAAGCCACCTCTTGTACGATAGTTTTACATTGTGTCTTTTATATCACGTTCTTACTCTTTCGTTTAGCCTGAAGGCGGTTGTGAACGTGACTGCTACTTGTATCACTCTTCATCCCCTACTGAACGCAGACAATGCGTAAGGAAGTGCCCTCCAACACCAGAATTTGTCGTAAGTGTAGTTTTTATTTATTTGCCGTATGCAATGGTACTGACAATTCTTTTTCAGCCTGAACACAAGTGTAAACGTCAATGCTTCATTTACTTTAAAGAACCAAGTGCAGAACGTGACTTGTGTAATTTTATGTGTACTAAAACGACAATGGCTCCAACCAAAGCGACAATGAAGGACCCTCTTGTACGTTTTCTTTATGACAAGATGTGTTTTTTTTTGTATTCTTACTTTTTTATGTTTAGCCAGAAGGTGGTTGTGAACGTGACTGCTACTTGTATCACTCTTCATCGCCTACTGAACGCAAACAATGCGTAAGGAAGTGCCCACCAACACCAGAATATGTCGTACGTGTATTTATGTGAAATGTGATAGAGAGTCTTCTAACCAGTTTTTTCAGCCTGAACATAAGTGTAAACGTCAATGTTACATGTATTACAAGATGCCTGGTGCTGAACGTGATTTATGTGCTCTTATGTGTACTAAAAAAACCATGGCTCCAACAGAAGCTCCAACACCAAAAGCACCTCTTGTATGTCAAACGTTTTTTTCTATGTACATTTTTTCTGACTTGTTTTGTAGCCTAAAGGTAGATGCAGACGTCAATGTTACCTATACCACGCTAAGCCTGGTGCCGAACGTGATTTATGTGTACTAAGATGTCCTAAACCAACTGCTCGTCCAACAATGAGACCAACACAAAAACCAACTCTCGTAAGTACTTTTGTAATCTTTCACATTTACTAACATTTTTTTTAGCCTAGCGACAAATGTTACCGTGAATGTTACTTGTACCATGACCAACCTGGTGCTGAACGTGACATGTGTATTGTTAACTGCCACATCTCACGTGGTGAAGTACGTTAGACAAACTACGAGCGAAATACTTATTATCATGTAGGACCATGATCCTAAATGCTTAGCACAATGTAACAAGCGCTTCCCTGACGGTAAAGACAGAGAAATATGTTGTAAACAATGCAGCCATCCTAGAGGGCATCCAATGCCAACACCAAAACCAACACCAGTCCCTGACGTAAGTTAAATTACACCAACAAAAGAAAGCAAATGGCTTATTTAATATTTAGAATCATGATCCTGTGTGCTTAGCAAGATGTACCAGAAGATTCCCTGCTGGTTTAAACAGAGAATTATGTTGCTCTAAATGTCCTGACCGCACAATATACCCAACTCCAACACCAGCTCCTGAAGTAAGTTCAACATAACTCTACCAACATTGTATTAATTAATTCTTAGAATCACGATCCTGTTTGCTTAGCAAAGTGTATCAGACAATTCCCTGCTGGTATTGATAGAGAAGTATGTTGCTCAGCTTGCAGCGAACATGTTGAAACAACTGTTCCTCCAACTCCACCTCCAGCCCCACATGTACGATAGCAATTACAGTTCTCAGAGTTTTGCCCTTTTTTTCGTTGTTTATCTTCTTCGTTCGCATTCATTTTGCTTACGTTCGCTTAGACTGATCATGGTCCGGAGTGTTTAGCTCAGTGTATCACAATGTATCCAAGTGGTATAGACAGAGAACTATGTTGCTCCAAATGCCACGATGAACCTCCACCAGTGTACACAGAACCTCCACAAATAAGGTGTTTGAGAACGTGCTTGAACAAGTTCACATCTGGTAAAGATAGAGCCCACTGTTGCACTATTTGTGATACCTACAAAACAAGAGCACCAACAGTAGCTCCAACAAATGCTCCAACACCAGCCCCAACGGCTGCTCCAACGGCTGCTCCAACGGCTGCGCCAACAAATGCTCCAACTGCTGCTCCGACGGCAGCTCCTACACCTGCTCCAACAGCTGCTCCGACAAATGCTCCAACTTCAGCTCCTACACCAGCCCCAACGGCTGCTCCAACGGCTGCTCCAACAAATGCTCCAACAGCTGCTCCAACTGAAGCGCCAACACCTCCTACGGTTAGACCAACAGGAGATTCTTCAGAAATGCCACCATGTATTCGCAGGTGTTTTGCAATGTACTCTACAGACACAGAACAAGAAGAGTGTGTTTCTAAGACATGCCAAGACCCATATATGTAAAAAACAATTTAAGGATAATTTGTTTTCGTCCCACGTTGCATTTGGGCAAATAGTGCAAAACTGTCCAATTAAAAATAAAAAGAATTGCATAACAGTTTGCTTATGTTCTAAAATTTTTATGCACTCCACTTCTGTCATTAAAGGTGACGCGGTATATTATGTTTTGTAGCTTGTCAAACATTTACTTGCGATATGGTTGCACAGTGTTGAAGAGAATTGACTTTGCAGTTAGTACGCTCCTGCCGTACAATACTTGATGTATGTGTATATGAAACTTTGCACTAATTGTAGATGTTGCAGTTAATTCAGTTGCCGTTTCTCCTTGAACTTTGCGATTCACAAGAACTGATCAACGTTCGAAGAGCATATCATAGCAGTGAAGCCTATCTATTGTTACGCTTATTTGTACCTATTGGTTTGAAAAATACGTGCTAGTAATCCCTAGTCCATCACGTGATCACGTTTCTGTTGGCGAAGTAGTAACAGAATAGCATATAACAAGCAATTCAATAATAGAGTTGTATTGTAAGTAACTTGATATGATTTCTCTTTGACTTGTTTAAGACTTGCACGCTATCTTTTAGTATCTGTATCGTCTTTTGGTTTTCTACTACACTCATATCTGTAGCATCTGATACAACTCAAATTCATTTCTTTCTAGAAGGAAAAAAGTTAACAATGAACCAAGTCTTTTAGTACTAGAAGACGTTTATTTATTGTTGTCTTTGAACATTCTTGTTAATTACTTCAAGCCTCATTTTAAGATCTTCATTCTCTTTCTCTAAATCTTGTACAAGTATTATTAAATCTTCTTTTGACATATCATCTAATGGTATCTTTGTTTCTTGAGTAGGTTCCTTGGTTTCAGTAGGAGTAGATGTATTCTTTGAAGGTGAAGAGCTTCCAATCGTTATTCTCGTTGGAGCAAATCCTTTCACCTTCCACACAAAAACGCACATATCCAAACCCCCTGTTGATATCACGTGGGTGTCATTATCAACAAAGCAAACATTTGTAACATGTGACGAATGACCAAGCGCAGTACGGTACTTGTGCTACACCAAATTAATGAAAAAGAGGAAAGAAATTTAAAAAGAAAAATCTGCTTTCTCTTTCCAGTCACGTGCTTAAACTTTGTTTTTTCGAAAAAAGTGTGCAGTTCGTAGTATTGTTATTATGTGCTTTACGCCCAAAAACCATAACTCTGAGCAGGGGAAACAAAGAAATTGCGAACGCACCTTTTGGTCGTAACAAGGGTATTTAAACAGTTTGACTTTTCCAAAGTCATCTGCCGTTACAAGCAGTGACGCATTACCTGATATACCCACAGCATTGACGTCAGTTCCATCGACGCCTGATGGCCATATTCCTTTAACTGGAAATCCAAGAACACAGCTCCAACTTGCCCAATCAACATTTCGAACAGAAGATGTTTTTGTAACTTGCGCCAAGTCTTCCATATCCCAGTAAAGGTGTTCGTAAGCGGATGAGTCGCTTTGAAGCAAGTCAGAATCTTTTGTAAAATCCATATGTGTAACACCAGCAGAGTGTCCTCTGAGGATGCCTAACAGTTACGTCAACAAAGCAACCAAAATGCATGACCGTGGAGTTACCGATTTTTTTGTATTCCTCTGTCACGTGGTATACAATAATAGCTCCTTCTGATCCACCTACTGCTAATAACACTCCAGATGGAGAATATTTGATACTCATCACTTTTGTTTTACGGTGTCTCCATCTCTTGACGACGGTGTTCTTTGTCAGATCTACTATTGCAACCTGTTGGGTTTTGATACTGTTAGAAAACAAAAAAACATCGTATAGTGTCTCCGTACTGCGCCATTATTCATGCCTACGGCCGCAAAATTGTCATCTGGTGATGTAGTTGTACAAGTTATAGGAACTTTAAGATTTAAAGAATGTGTCATTCTGAGACCATCAACCTATGCAAGTCAATCCATAGTTATAAGGAAAAAAAAAAAAAAAGAAACCGCAAAAAATTAGTAGTTCTGCGTACCTCCCAAGTTTTAAGTTTGCAATCAAATCCACCAGTAACATATGTATTACTTGTGGTGTTACAAGAAAGTCCCCAAAGTTCACCTGCATGTGACTACAGGATAAGAATTAGCAAAAAAGACATGAGTAAAAAAAAAAGAAAAACCCGCACCTGAATAACATGTTGGATATCGCTTGCTTGGGCATTTGTACTTTCGAGAACTTCTATAGCTTTTGGTATTACAAATATCTCGTTTTCTTTAGTTCCGATAGCAAGCTCGTTTTTATCACTAAGAGCTAATGTCTTGATACTACCAACACCTAGATCTCTCAAGGATATCGACAGTTTGTTTGAAAATTTAGTTTCTCCCTTGGCCACTGTCCATAGCTTTACAGCGCCATCGTACCCACCAGAAACTAAGCCCATAGGTGTGCGTAACAATCCATAAACAGGACCCTACATAGAATGTGAGGACAACTGATGAATGAAGTTTGAAATAAAAGGTTGTTTTTCAGAAGCTCTTTTTTTAGTACCTCATGGGCTTTTTTAAGCCTTTCAATGACAGTACGATCTTTCCAAATATAAATATCACCTCCATACCTATAAAAAATAATATGAGAAGTCAAAGGTGGCCAAGCAAAGAAAGAAAAAAAGAAGACAAAACGCGGATATTTGATTTTTTTCTAATTTTGTTTGATCGTACGTTCCCGTTGCTAGTTTTTCTTTACTCAACCAAGCAGCGCTTGTAATAGTTTGAGAAGGTGCTACAGATCCAAAAACACCTCTTTTTGAAGATGCTAATTGTCCTCCTTTTGTTGTTTCCCAAAAAGTTATACTTTTTACACCAATTGTAACAAACTGTTGCTCGTTCCATGGATTATACTGTATACCTAATATCTTACTCTTACCACCTTTTTTAGAAGATATAACCTTATTCTTATCGACATCATAGATAGCAATCATGTGATCAGAGTCACTACCAATAGCAGCGATAAATTTTCCAGAAGGTGAGAATTTTAACGATAAAATGGCGTGTTGATGAAAGTCTTGAAGAGATGATACTTTCTTTTTATCGTCTGATTTCCATAAAAGAATATGTGGTTTCTTATCTCCTGCAAGTGTAACGACTTGTCCTGTAGCTACAAGATTTGATTTTACATGCATATCGAGACACGTGATATCGTCGTTATGACCACGGAAAAACTCTTGTGATCTATTTTCCCAGTCCATAACAATACCAACACTAGCAGCGTGATATACCAATTTTCCTTTTGAAGAAAAGAACATATTTTGGCGCGCCTGTAACAGATTTCTCAGAAAGTCCATAAAAAAGGAGAAGAAAAAACTTGATTCCTTCCGTCTCCCACGTGTTTGGATTATCACATGGATGGACAGTGAAAGCGTATCATTTTCTATAGCTAGTAAACAAAAACGTGCGTACGTCTTTTCCTCTGTACCCATGTACAAAGCTAAGTTGAAGTCTTTCTAGAGGTAATTTACGCATTTCTGGTTTGTGTTTAAAATCAGAAGGTGGGAAAACTGATCCTTTTAGTGGCCAGTATCGAATGCCTGTTTCTTTTTTACGTTTCAACTCCTTGTCATCATCCTATAGGTACAATTGTAAGCGATGAGGTATTGATCTTTTTTGTTTTTAGTGCCCACGTGCCGTCACAACCACTTATCGCTATTTCTTCGCCTTCTTTAAGCGGTCGTTGTTTTAGAACAACGCTCACCTTTCCATGTGGTACTTTCGATAGTTTAGCGTTAATAACCTTTCCTCCATGTTCATTGAGTATCTTTTCTACGTTTAGGTCTACTCTGCCTAAGCTATCGTCTTCAGAGTATGTATCAAAGTCAAAAACTTCTATCGACAATTTTGTGTCTTTCGATATCACGTGATCGTCTTGTAGGAAGCGAAAGATAGTGTCGAAAGTAGGATTAAGCGTTTCATCTTTAACCTTGCTTCTGTGTCTTTGATTTGCGAGAGTTACCACTACATAAGGGTTGCTCTTGCCTGAAAAGAGTTAACAGATCGTTTTTGCCTTGTGACGGGTAATAATGTTTAAGAAATGTCGGACCTGTACGATCTCCCGCAATAAGATTCTCTGCTTTAATTACCGTAACCTCTAATACGTTTGAAGTCATCTAAAAGATCTGGTATCGAAACAAGCAAAAAAAACAGCTAACAAACTTAAACAGTTAAGTTCACCCTCACAAAAGACTGGCGCTATCGACCATAAAAATGAGCAGTACATACAAGCCAGTAAAAAAGCCAAAGGTTGTAAGAACCGACGTTAACTTTGTGAATTACAGATAGAAAAAACAAGTCTTTAGTTTAATTTTTCTTTTATTATTTTTATTTCTAACAAATGGAGTACTCTTGTTACTCATTCTGAAGCATCATAGCAAAATCGTCTTGTGAAAGCTGTCTGTATCTATGTCCTTTTTAAGATCACTGAGGTTTAGAAGCACCACCCGGTATGAAGAATCCAGGTAATGGTGAAGCACCTTGCTTTGTTGTAAAATCAAGAATTTTGTAGTTGTTTTTTGAAGAGTTATTTACAGGTGTTCCAAGACCGTTAGGATTAGACCAAGAATCCATATCAATATAAGCAGCCACAATAGGATGCCTGCAACCACGTCTTTGAATCCAAAAGAGAAAAGGAGTGTTGATAATGTAAGGCATAAGTCTTTCCGCAGGAGCTTTACCATATAAACACATGAGGACTTCACTCTGTACACGGACTCCTCTTTCATTAAGTTTAATCCTTGTTTGTTGCATCCCTTGCTGTATCTGCAAGTGCCCGTTTCCATTCATTGCTGGAATGCCAAGACCGGAAATAAAACCTAGATTGTCCAGCCTATCGTAATTGATCATCGGGAAACTACATGAGCTGTAGCAAAGTCTATTGTTTTCTTTCATTGAATCAGCCGATTTCTTTACCATTTCTGTAAGAGGGAAGTTGCCTTCGATCGCTTTCGTTGGAGGAGTGTCAATGCGTGTTATGAATACTCTATCGGAGGTCTGGGCGGCAATCTCAAGGATTGGGTGCTGGTGCAAGGCAGAAGAAAACACTTTAAAATAGTCCTTTTCAACCCTTACGCCATCGAAAGTGCTGGTACTAGTGGATATTGTAGTCTTTTCCGCTTTTTGCCAATTCAACAAAATATCGAGTGCGCTAACAAGGAGGAGGTTACCAGTAGCAATATCAGGTACTGGGATACTGCTGCCTCTCTTAGCAAGAAATCTACGAATGTGCGCTGGGTTTGATGAAGCAATGCTCTCGATTTCATTAATTTGGCCTGCATCCGCTCGATCACGCTCAGTTATATAGTTTCTAAGGAAGTTAGCTTGGTTTGGCGTGATTGCCTTGAATGGTATGTGATAAGGTGTTCCAGTTGCTTGTAGCGCAGAAATAATTGGATAAAGGCAATCGGCGTGAGACATGTGGTTGTTTGCTGTGTTGTGGTAATATAATAATGATTTGTGCCAGATTTCTTGCCTTGGTCAGTTTCTCTGAACTGAACACTTGAAAACTTGAGAACGTGCAACACAAATCAAACATTCACGGAACATCGTTTGGTTACCATTGACACCGTGGTATTAGTAGGTCCGTAGAATACACAGACTATATGTTGGCATGGCGCTAGACGCTAGTTGCGGCCAAGGCAAAGCAAATTTCAGAACAATTGAGGTGTTAATACTTGTCCTTGTACGAAGGGCATTAACACTAACAGTACGCTAGATCAGCACCGTAGATTGTAATAAAACAGAGTTAGAATACGTTGATTGGTAGGTGAAACTATGATGGTAAATTTCTCTTGAAGAAAACAAGTCTATGTCGTGTCAGGCAAGTTTTACATTTTAGTTCTTGAGTTGTTAGTGACGAACAAATACACAGTAAAAGATGGTATCATTGATATTCTTTTTTATTACACCTCAAACAACCTTAAGTCACCTTTACTCTCTTGAAATGCACTTGTTCTTGCTCCTCACAAAACAATTTCCAAATACAACATCACGTGATGATAAATACTCTTCCAATTGATAAACGTCACCTGCGTATTGATAAACCCTTTTCTTCCCTGAGTCAACATCCGTTCTGTTTTTCTTGCTTCTCTCCTTTTTTTTATACCTAATAATGACAACAGGATTGTACGCTGATTGTAGTATTTGTATCTTCTGAATGTCATCAACTCTTTCCTTAATTTTGTGAAACAATATAAACTCAAGCTTAATCACATTGCGCCCAAAGTTTCCGTTCAGTTTTGTCAGTGATTTGCATATACTGTCAACCTTATACATCTCCGAAACTTTTAATACGTGAAGCCTATACGCCATCTTTTTAATGTCCTTGTTTGAAAGGCTGTTACTACGATAAATCCCAAGAATCTTCAAGCTATCACCAAGCGCTAATAGTCCTTTCAATGTTACCAATGTACTGAAGATATGAAGCTCATGGATACCCTGTAACCATTCCAACCCTTTGTCGGTAATCAAACGTCCACTTAAATGAGCAGTATGGACGCCTGCAAGATAGCGCATACCGGCATCTGAGATATTTGTGTTCTTCAAGTTTATTGTATGAACACCTTGAAGGTATCGCAACCCTCTATCAGTAACCATAGTGTTCGAAAGATCGATTTTATGGACACCTGAAAGCACGCAAAGACTCCAATCAGTAAGCATAGTGCCTGAAGCGTTCAGGTTATGAACACCAGCCAAATGTCTTATACCATGATCACCAATGTTACTGCCAGCTATATCTATCGTGTGAACACCAGTTAATTGCTCCAAGCTATCATCTGTAACACGTGTTAGATACATATTGATAGTATGGACGCCAGACAATGCACTAATCCCTTTTTCGGTTACACGTGTGCAAGATAGGTTAATGGTATGTATGCCCGATAATTGAACAATAGCATTGTCTGTAACTTGCCGGTTATGAGATATATTCAAAGTGTGAACGCCTTTAAGAGCGATAATAGGCTTATCACCCACTTGTAAATGACCAATATTAAGTGTATGTATACCAGCTAGTTTGCTGATAACATTGTCAATGAATTCAGAGCTAAACGTTTTCCACATTCTTCCTTGAAATGAAGCATGTTCCTTGTAAAAACGAGGTAAAATATTAGCAACTATTCCCATACCGTTGACAGAAGCAAACGGCACAGAGCAAGTCTCTAAATACTCACAATCTGATTTAGCTATACTAATACAATCGTAGTCTCTTTTTCGATTTCTATTATCGCCACCCTGCCAAGTATAATGACCACATTGGGTCCACTCGACAAGCTCAATATGTTTCGCGCCAGCAAGTCGTTTCAAAACAATTTGTTTATCAAAAGGAACGTAAATCTTTGCTTTCGATAATAGTCTAGGGTATCTACTTAATTCTATGGCTGCTTCTTCGCTAGTAATGTAGTATGGAGCGAGATTGAACCCAACATATCTAACCAAGTCTGTAAAGTAAACGTTGCAACATGATACGTTGTATCTAGATGTGTTGTCTAGAAACCTTAATATCATTGCATGTATTTCTGGTGGTGCTGAAAACAAGCCAACATCGCTTATAGTGTCCTCCCTATTACTCCAGAACGTTTCCATAGGTGTTTGCTTCTCGAATAATACAATTGTGCAACGAACCGTTAATTTCTTTTTTAGGCTAGCTTTAAACTATACTTGGCTAAGAACAAGCCAGAGGGTGTGCACCTAAAACTTAACGTATCACTGACAAATTTCAAAAACTGGCGGTCTTTGTCAAGTCTTGGACTTTTTAACTTTTTATTTTATGTCACAAAAAACTCACAGTTATTCGTTTTCTCAACTTTTTGTTAAATGGTTGACAATAGACTCAACAATATACACCACTATTAAACGCACTTATCTGCCATTACTAGAAGCATTCGTGTTATTCAATTCAGTTCGGTTTTGTCTTTAACAACACGTGTTTTACACCCTTGCCATTTTTGTGCACAACAACATATGTCGCTTCACTATGCCGGCACGAGAGCTCTCCACACTCTGAACAGAGTTCGTTTTTATGTTTCACATCACAGTGGTTCGACATAACGACAGATCACCTCAGAAGCGTTGCAACCAACTTAACTGCAGCGGAACATTCGGTGGGTGTTTTCCCGTGGAACAAATAGTGTTCCCAAACCATTTCGAATGATGAGCACTCGAGGCATCACCAGCACTTTTGGCGAAAATTGTCGCTAGTCGTTAAGTTCGTAAATGATTCCACTGATTTCTCCACTTGGTACTGTAATAGCTAATTTTCAAACACACAACAGCTATAACAACATGTCTCTACAACTATACTCAGCAGCAACACCAAACGGACACAAGATCCATATTTTGCTTGAAGAACTAGGCGTTAAATACACACCAAATACAATAAACATACGCGTAGGCGGTACGCATGCTACCAATGAAACTATGAATAATACTAATTAATCCGTATTAGAACAGTTGTCACCTGATTTCATCCGCATTAACCCTAACAACCGTATTCCAGCGCTTGTAGATGAAGAAGGTAAGTGTCATAAAAAAACCACTCACGAAGCTTAACGTCTCGTTAACGATTCGCCTCTTTAGTCAAAGGAAAAGACGGTAAACCACTAAGATTGTTCGAAAGCGGTTCAATCATGGTCTACCTTGCAGACAAATACGGAAAATTCTTGCCACCAACAACAGACCCTGTAGCTCGCGCTGAAACACTCAACTGTACGCCCTTGTGGTTCTACCGTACTTGAAGATGAACAACGCAGCTTATCTAATGACTAGGGGTCATGTGGCAAATGGGTGGTTTAGGACCAATGTTCGGACAACTCGGTCATTTCTCAAATGACAAGAGAAAGGCTGATAATCCTTACTCCTTCAATCGCTATAAGAATGAATCTCTTCGTCTCTTAAATATCTTAGAGTTTCATCTTGAGAAGCGTGAGTATCTAGCTGCTGGAACTTATACCATTGCTGATATGGCAGTGTACGTGACATTGATTTTTCTTTGTACAAGTCAAGTTATTGACTTTGTTCGTTTTTTTTGCTTATCAGCTTCTTACTCTTTTCTCTTTCTTAGTTATCCTTGGGTTCGTATTTTCATTAAGAGACTTGGAGATGAAGTAGACTTGAAAAATGTTAAGGCTTGGGTTGCTCGTATTGATGCACGTCCAGCTTCAACGAAGGGAATCGATACTGTTTGTAAGATAGATAATTTACCTGACGCCAAAAAATTTGGTACATTTAAACAACCTGAAGGATGGTCTGAAGTTGATATTTACGATGTTCCTACACAACAAGGAATACTACGTGATGCATACACAAAGATCAACAAAGACTAGAAATGTAAAAAAAACCCACACTTTCAATAAAAGTTTCACACTCTCACTCAACTTGAGGCTCTTTCTAAATATAACTTAGCCTTCGCTTAGTGTTATTGATTATTGTCCTAAGGAACACTGATATTTCGAGCATTCTTTTGTACTACGTCTTGAAGGTTGTAGTGTTTCTTTTTTGGGCCATTTTGGTATTACCATTCCGCGCCAACAACATAGTCCGAGCAACATTGGTTAACTGGCGTTTCCGGGACGAATTTGCTTAAATTTACACAGACTTTTCAACATCTTCAAGTTCACTTCAAACCCAAACAACAAACCTCAGTTAAAACTACGTGTTTTCATTTACGGAATTAACAAGTGACAAAATAAATGCTCAATCTCATAAGAGCACTTCCGCTTGACTTAAACAAACCATCAATTCATTCTGCTCATACAAGTAACACACTTCCATAAATCTCTTCGTGTTGGTTACTGGTTGCTTCGCCTAAAATAAAACCCCTCAATGGCTACAAAGATATTAAAGCAGCTACGGCGGAGTAACAGCAAGCATAGGCGATGTTCAAAGTGTATGCATAAAAATCCTTCAGGGTACACGACGCTAATTTTATACAACATTTCATCGTAAATTTACACTTCCACGCTAAAAACAGCGTGTTTGAATCAAACGAACAAACTAACAAACTTGAACAAAAAAAAAAACCAAACAAAAATCACGTGATTTTTTTCTTTGTATGATACACGTGTTTGTTATCTCTTGTAGAAGAGTAATGTATTTTCGAAATTTCGTCAACAACAAATGAATTGTTCGCGTCTACATAAAAACGATTAAATTTTTTTTTTGTTTACTCGCGAATCAACTACACGAAGCTAACTACGCGTCTACGCGAGTAGATGGAAATATTGCTCAACATGTGGCCTTAAAAACCCAACAAACGCACAACATCTATTCAGACTCGCTATAATGGGTAGCGCAGGTACCAAAGAGACAATGTAGATTCAATTTGGCTTATTTTCCCGATTATAGGAACAGGAAAAAGTTGTTTGGTTCTGCGTTACATTGGAGGACACTTCTACTCAAAGGTAGAGCCAACAATAGAAGACACATACAGCAAGCAAACAGAACACAGAGGTATACAAGTTATGGTAGAGATAATAGACACAGCAGGCCCGGTAAGTATAACAGATTATCATTATTACGTCACGTCTCAATATTAAAGGAGACTTTCAGTGCAATGCGCGAGTTATACATGAAGTTCGGGCAGGGATTTATATTGGTCTTCTCTGTAACCTCTCGTCAGAGTTTAGAAGACTTGGAGCAAATTCAACGAGATATAAAGAAGAGGAAACCAAAAGACCAACAAAGCGCAGTATGTAGAAGAAAAACTTTCATCAAGTTATTCTAACAACTTCTCAGGTTCCTATGGTGTTAGTAGGCGCCAAATGCGACCTTGACAAGTCTCGTGAGGTTAGTTTCAGAGAAGGCCTTACACAAGCATTGGAATGGGGTTGTCCTTATCTAGAGGTACGTGATTAACACTGTAGTGATAGTGGTTGTCTTATTTCTTGATGTAGATATCTGCTAAGCTGGATCTAAACATAAATTCTGTGTTCCAAAGCTGTTTAGATCAGCTTTTCGCAAAGAACAAGATTAGGATGTCTAAAGATGAGAGCAGTTTTTATATTTACAAAAAACCGTGTTACTTAGAAATACCCGGTAAGTAAGAACCAAAAAACGTCAAAACGACAAAATGTCAATCTGTTTTGTGATTTTTTTTTTTGGTCTTCAAAATGCGAAGTTTGACATTCCTATCTAGGTCCACCACACCCTCCTAAGTTCAAATCTAAGTCGTCTCTACTCATAAAAGATGTAAATAAGGTCATACAACACTTAGAAGACTTTCGTGTAAGCACTCTATTTTTAACAAAACTTTTCGCTAACCACGTGCTATCAACAGGTTTTTTCAGATTTCACGCTTGAAACAAAAGATTGCTCTCTTCCTCTACATAAAATTTTCTTGGCTAGAAGTAATCACTTATCAGAGTATGCTCAAAAACATGACTCAAAGGTACAAAACAAACATCACATTCAAATTGACCTGTTTTGTTTTTTTTTTCGATTGAAAACTCACGACTTTGTTTAGAAAGTACAAGGACCTCATGACCTTGTTTTTGATTTAATGTCTTTCATTTACACTTCAATTTTACCTATAAATCCTGGCTCTGGTCATTCACTTAATCAAGGTTTGTTGCAGTAAAGGGCGTTTTGGAACTTTTCTTTAACAATTTTTTTTGTAGTGTTTAACGTAGCTGTGAGTCTGGGTATTGGAAATCTTGTACGAGCAGAGCTTGGGGCTGGATGTACTGGACGTTTAGACCCAATTCATAGAGTTCAAATGTCATCACACTTTGAGCTTTATTTCAACTCCAAGACATTTAGTGACGTCAAATTCTATGTTGGTTCATCCAAGAAGCCTCTTTACGCCCACAGGTACACATGCGGATCTATCAAACGAACAACAAAATAAGTTCAAGTCTGTTCTTAATTTAACAAGTTTGACTAAATATTTTTTCGAATAGGGTAATCCTGGCTTCTCGGTGTAATTACTTCAAAGCCATGTTCTCTCAGCCACTCAAAGAATCTCATTCATTTGATGTACATATTGGCGCTACAACACGCATTGTATTCTATCACCTAATACGGTATCTCTACACTGATAAAATAGAATTTACAAAAAGCTTGGATAAGTTCGATCATCTTCAAGGATTACTTATGCTTGCTGGTCAGTACGGTATCCGAAGGCTTCAAAAAAGATGCGAGCAACGTATTACGAAGTATGTTAAGGTTGATAACGCCATAGAGCTACTATCCGTACGTCAAGAACGAAGAAAAAGATTAAAAGAACACAGGTCGCTTTAGTACCGCACCAACTTTTTCCCTTCTTCTGTTGCGCTTTGACAGGTCACTTATTTAATTTATTAGCTTGGCGAAGCAACTGTTAGTAAGTACCTTGTCTCTTACTGTACTTGGGTTCTTCAAAAAGAATTTTTGATACTCTCAAAGAGCTGTGATCTGTTAACATTATCACCTCGTCTGCGGAATAAAGCATTGGTATATTCCAAGTACCACGTGGCTGAAAAGCATCAGAGCAAGTGGGTACGTATAATTCATACGTTTCTAGTAAACTGTTGTTGTTTTCTTCAAAACACGAGACATCACGTGATATTTGACGCTAACTTGAATAGGCTTTGCTGAAACCAGAAATTTTGGGATCGATTTTTAGACATTTACCATTCTACGCTTTAAAGAACGCTAGAAGTGTTTGCTCGTACTGGCATTACGCGTCTTATACAGTACGTTGTATGGTAATAAAGGCGTTGTAACTAATGACAACTATAGCACATGCCAAAAATGACAAGACTAAGACAGTTGTCGCTCGGTTGTAAAAACACTTACAGCAAAAGGTTCGAAAAACGATAAAAAAATTTGATATCTTATTCATCATTGCTGTTGTATTAATATAGTTCAATAGAATCGACAGAAGGCAAATGTTATCTCAAAGCCTAGCTTAATAAAAAAAAAGAAATATCAGCATGTATACTACCAGACCAACCATAAACACGCTTGTAACATAAAAAGAAATGTACAAAGTATAAAAAAAAAAAAAATCCAAACAAAATCAACTGTAAACTGTTTTCTCGATATATGATGATTTCTAGCTTTATATTTTTATATATTACATTTGACTTTTGTACATTTTGCTAAATGATTTTGATTACAGTTGTATTTTTTTCTATGGAGGGGGAGTTGTAGTTTACATTGTTTTCGTTGATTTTGTAATTTTCCTTTTTTTCTGTTTTTGTTTTGTTGTATCTTTAACACTTCGTCGTCTTTTACCGGTGCTTTTATTACCTCTGTAGAAGTGGTATAACCTCCATTGTTTACCAGGCTCTGAAGATTGCCATTGCTTTACTTTACATATCATAGGGTCCATTCTATTCACAGAAGTGTAATGCGAATCAGAATAAGATCGGAATTGAAAACCGACCTGTGGTGGTCTTTTTGTACTTTTATTTACAAGGAGGAAGTACATCATACCAGCTAAAATACAAGTAAGTAAACGATACATTAAAATAAGACTGATATTTTGGTGTTTTCAAAGAAAAAAAAAAACGTACCAAGATCGCCTAGGTTTTTAGGACTTGGGTGCGTACGCTTCAGGTACATGCCCCTGAATTCAGGGTGTCCGCATACTGTATTAAATAGTAATTCGTATGTGCTAGGCTTGAGTTTTTTTGATTTTCTTCCAGAAAGAAGGTCAGGCGCTATGTATTTGTTGTGGTTTTTAACGTTCTGTTTTAGCTTTTCTATCTTATCGCGGATTTTATCCAAACCGCTTAGTATCTGTTGTTCTTTTTGCTCGCACTCTTCCATTGAAACGCATTGCGTTGGATCAAAACTGCTTAAAACAGCTGGTTCTAGGTCGCTAGAAGAGCGCAATAGTTTTGGTTTTGGTTTTGGTTTTGAATGCGATGAGCGAGTGTCTATTGTTATCATTGGCTGTACGGACTTCACTGGCTTGCCGTTGAAAGTATGGCCAATGGTCAAAGGCGGTTGGGACGAATTTACGGCGGAGGAGTTTAAACGGACGCCAAAAGAAAAGCCAGCATCTTGTCTGCCATCACATGAGCGTGTGAGTGTAAAATCGGGTGTTGTAATTGATGTGTCTTCTATTGGAGAAAATAAAGCTGGGCGGCTTAGTAGCTTGGTATGTGGTTGTATTAGCTTTGAACGCGAGTTTGAGTTCGTTTGTACTCGTTTGCGTTGTGTATTATTAGTTGTTCGCATTGGCGTTATAGGAGGGCACATTTGATCTGGTGAACGCCATAGAGCCGCTTTTAGAGGTTGAACGCCAAAAAATGGGTCGTTTGTCTTTTCCATGCACTTTATCTTTACGACAGTACCAGTATGTAGGTTTGGAAACTGTTGCAACATTTATTATGAGTTTTTAGTGGTGTTGCTGTACACCACGACTATATTGATGAGAATGCGTTGTTGTACTTGAAAAAACGTGAGATTCGCTTCACTGAACGTTTTGCAGGGTTGTCATTTTCGCACTGGCTATTCAGTGCTTCAGTACCAGCCGCCAACAACGCAACCCGCGCACAATTAGCGTAGTATCAATGTAACTAGAGGGTCTGCAGGCCATTGTAGGAAATCTGTAGTATTTGCGTTCCACTGCTATAACTGAATGCTGTACTTCCTAATTCCACTTTTGTTCGAACTACTACGCACATACAATACGTTATAGGTCACTTGTAGCCTTCCTATTCTTTTTTTAGCTTTTTTCGATAAAAAACTCAATAAGATAACCGAAAACCAACTGTCACTGCACTACAATCACGTAAAGTGGCGTGTTATTGATAACAGGACATGGTGCGATCATTCTGAGTAAAATCAGAGTTTTATTTGTAGAATGATGACGTACGCGATCGTTGAAAGTTTCACCACGTGTTTGTGTATCATGACCATGCTGCCGTTGTCGACCAACCTTTTTGGGCTATATTACCAAGACTTTTGAATGGTCGTCACCTTTTTCACGATGAGTTTAAGGCGCCTTACTAGCATTGTACGGCTGCAAGTGCTACTTGGTTCTGCGCATGGCAGAGCCTACAGAAGAGTTAAACTACGGGTTACGTGATAAATGGTTATCTCTTATTGGAAACGACTTTACAAGAGTACCTGTACTTGTAGACCTTATTAATGTAAACCCAAATACAATTGAAGGGTTAACAATCAGTTATTCTCAAATAACGTGCGTAGAAATAAAAAAAACGTGACAACAGTTCAAATTTACCAACAAGTGATAGTCGCTTAGAAAACTTGGAACCATTTTCATGTCTGAAATACTTAACGCTTGATAACAACAAACTGAAAGCAGAAGTTAACTTCCCTTTTATGCCTTCTCTTGTAACTCTTTGGGTAAACAATAATGAGGTACTTATAATGAAAAAAACATCACGTGGAGTTGTACATTTCAAGTTGTTGAAACGGTTTTTTAAAGATTTACGATGTGGACAACTTCTTGAAGCAAGTGGTGAAAGCATTCCCTAATATGACTCACTTGAGTCTACTCGGTAATCCTTGCCGTCCAATAGCATCAACCAACATGAAGCAATACAAGTACAAATCTCTAAAACGTATGTACAGATGTAACAAATGTGCCTAGAACAAAAGTGATTAAAGCTATTCCAAAACTGGAGTACTTGGATGGCTTAAAAGTCACAAGTGATGAGAGAACAGAAGCGCTAAAGCCACCTTTAAAAAGGTCTGTTAGCGTAAACACAGCTATAATTAAGCCACCAATTGTGAACAAATACAGCTACTATGGCAAAAATTCTGAAGGCAATAGATTTCTTCCAAATGTCGGTCTCGGTATGTGTGAGCACTTGTATTATATTAACTAATAAGTACTAAGGTGAGATTGGTGGTGAGTTTGAAAGAAAAAGATATACACCAGGACTTTGCGGAGAAGTACAAAACAAAATACACTTTGTGCAATTTTTTTTTTTTTGTTCAAAAACGTTGTAGGACGGGAAGCAAATACCAGTGGTTGGCATGGATGTAGATTCTCAAATAACTGATCTAGTTAGTAAAGTACTTGTTACACAGTATTATGTCAACACAAGCGACACAGCAACTGAACTCAGGTATGCTTTTTCTAGCAGCTTTTTAGGAAAATGTCCAAACTAGTTATTAAGGTTTGCTTTTCCTCTTTCTGAATGCGCTGCTGTGAATGGTTTCACAGCAGAAATCAATGACAAAAGGGTGGTTGGAGTTGTGAAATCAAAAGAAGAAGCAGAAGAGGAATATGATGATTCAATAGCCGAGGGAAAAGGAGCTGTACTTCTAGAAGAGACAGGTATTTTTTATTACAAAAAAAAAGACATGCTCAGTATGCAGTAACATGACCTCATTTAGAACAACAAGACGTTTTTATGACATCTCTTGGGAATATACCGCCAAATGCCACAGTTACGATAAGTCTATCATACGTGACAGAGATGGAAATGTCGGGTACTTTTTTCCTCCGCCTCAAAGTAATCCGAACTCTTTGTTTAAGTCAAAGCTAAGATCCTCTTAAGGTAATGACTTGCGATTTGTTCTACCCACACAACTAACAAGCCAAAAGAGTACACTAGTTACAAATGAAGTAAAAGCGGGCAATGTAATAACACCGCAATTACATACATTTGTGTTCAACATTCATACTTTTTGTGATATTGTTGCTGTAAACTCTCCAACTTATAACCTTGATGTGAACCTTTCACAAGATTTTGCTGTAGCAAAGATGACAAGTAAAGACCAACGTAACATTGAATCATTAAAGAAGGGAATTGAATTCGTTCTACTGATTTCTCTAAGCACTCCACACAAGGTATGTTGTTGTACTGATCAGTATTAGTATAGTACTAAAACTAGTTTAACTTTTTGTCTGTTAAAGCCACGTGTTTGGTTTGAAGATGATGAATCACATAAAACAACAGCTGCTATGGTTTCTTTCTATCCAAAATTTGATACAAGAACTGTGGTACGTATAGCATTCAACATAGTAAAAAACTAAACAACAAATCGCTATTCTCTTTTTTTTGTCAGTGGTTTATATAAATATTGTTAATTGACATAGGTTAATGAACTTATCTTCGTTGTTGACTGTAGTGCATCTATGGGAGGTGACAGAATAAAACATGCTATAGATACACTACTGACGCTTCTAAAAAAAGTGGTAAGACAAGCATACTACAAAATTAACAATACCATGTAACTCCTCTTCTCCAGCCAAGCACGTGCATGCTCAATATATGCGCTTTTGGATCGTAAGTTTACTACAATGCATTCCTTAACTTGTTTTGTGGGTACTAACAATCTGTTAAGAGCGTACAAGTTGATGTTCGATACCAGTCGTACTTTTTCTTACAGTACAAAGAAAAAGGCAATAAAATATGCTCGTGGTTTGAAAGCAGATATGGGTGGCACTGAGATTTTAGTTCCTTTATATGATATATTAAATAGAAAAGGACGCCCAGATATACCATGTCAGTTATTTATTCTTACAGACGGTGAAGTATCAAACACTAAAAAAGTAATTCAATGCATCAGGAAACACAAAGGTAGCAAGTTTTTTTTCCTTTTTCCTCACCATGGTTTAAAAGGTTCAACACGTGTTTTCACGTTTGGTATTGGTTCCAGTTGTTCTAGAGAACTAGTACGCGGTATGGCAAGAGCGGCAGGTGGTAAAGCAGAGTTTATTTCTAACACTCGAAACCTTAAAGAAAAAGTTGTTGCACATTTAGAGGTTAGTTTTTTTGGGATTCTTACTTACTTTTCCTTGTGGCTTGCTTTACTTTACTAAATATTAATTACTTTTTAGGCCGCGCTATCTCCAGCAATGATAAACGTAAGTATTTACATCCACTTCTTAAAGAGCTTACCCCGCTACTGGTTAGATAAACGTGGATTGGGGTGAGCTTTCGATTACACAACAAGCGCCTATGGTTATCTCGTCTTTATACAGTAATTCTCGTCTATTAGTATATGCATTACTTCCAATGGCATCAACTGAAGACCTAAATACTATTATAACTCTTAATGGAAGTACAGTTGATGAGAAAAAAACAAGAACTGTAACATTTAAAATACCAGTAACGAATACGCCTCATTTGAAAGGAAATCTTATTCACACACTGGCTGCAAAGTCATTGATAACTGAACTGCTTGAAGGTACCTCAACAACAAACCACGAAAAACGACCCCTTTGCTAACACACGTGACTCAGCAGATGATTCTGGTGAGAATGATACATTAGCTTTAAATGATTTCCGATCTAGAGAAGAGTTCATTAAGAAGAGTGTAACTAATTTAGCACTCAAGTATAGCCTTATATCAAAGTTTACTAGTTTTGTGGCTAGTGGTATAGATCTACCAAAAGGAAAACAAAGGACAATGAGAAGAGCTAGAAAGAAGCGTGTGTATTCTGGCATGGACTACGAACTATAAAGTAACGAGGCTAGATAGACGGTTCTTGCCTAAGTTCAAAATCTCAAAAAAAAGTTTAGTTCTTGTCAGCTAGTGTTTACCAAATCCTTGTCACGTGGACAAGCTGATTGTGATAACACCACATAAAAGGTAGTGACTAAAAAGTACTAGTTTGTAATCATGAGCCCACTATGGCAACTAGCTATTCCATGTAGGAAATTGATAAACAATAATATTGTAGAAAGAACAGCAGTTTTATTTTTTCATAATTTGAACATTGGCAATGTTTACTTGGTTCGTTTTTTTTTTGTTTAATTTATTGTACGTAGTTGGCAGTGCCAGCAGCCTTTTTAATCTTAGCCATGATGAGTTCTTCCATCATTTCATCTTGAACTTCAGGGTTCAAGTCAATGTGGAATGGCTAAAAAAGAACATCAGAAATAAAAGAAAAAAAAAATCAAACTACGATGCTAACAAAACAAAAAAGAATACTACGTACAGCAAATAGGTCATGAACAGCGCCTTTGTGAGTGGACAACTTAGCTCTTTGCATTCTGTGGATTTTGGAACCAACCCAGTTGACAAAAACAAATTTGATAGTTGTGGATTGATCTAGAACAGAAATAAGCTTTAAGTTCGCCAAAAAAAAAAAAGAAAAGAATGATTTTGTCACATACCAACTTGTTCTGTCATACGAAGCAAGCAATAGCATACTTGGTCATCTTGTAATGCAGCTTTGAGACCTGCAAATCCATCCTCTAGTACATGGTATAAGCAACAAATATCATGACGTGATATGATCCAAACATACCTCCAGTAGCTCCAAGAACAAGTGTCTTCGATTTAGGAGCATCATAGGTAACCAAACACCTGTATAAGTCAGTATATAGTCCAAGTCAATGTTGATAGTAAACATACCAGTCTGTGGCATCACCGTCATTACGTACTGCCTGTATGGCAGCTCTAATACCTTCTTCGTCTGGTAGAACAACTTCGACGTTTTCACGGTTGACAGCAGGCGCAACGAAACGCTTTTTCGGTTTGCTAGCTGGTTTTGGTGCTTCTGCTTGTTCTTGTGGTTCTTCACCTTCTTGTGGTTCCTCAGAAGCCTCTGTTTGTTGTACTTCAGCCTTTGGAGTCTTTGAAATACGTTCACTTGGGATCTTATCGCAAAGTTAGGAACTAAAGACTTGAGTGATTGAAAATCACTTACTGTTGTTTCCAATACGTTACACTTTTGTCCTGATGCAAAACCAATTAGGTTCTCAAGGATCTCATCAGAAACTTCCTCAAGGTGCTCTGCAGAGAGATCGACGTGGAACGGGTGGAATGTTTTCTTTACTCCACCACTATGTGTACCTAACGACGAATAAGCAAAAGAAAGCAGGAATAGCGAAGAAATGGACAAAAAAAAAGAATGACGGAAAACTCATTCTACAAAAACAAATAAAATGCTACTGTACCTAGTCTAGCACGCTTCATTACTGCTACTTTACCAGGAACCCATCTTATAAAGCAAAATTTTTTGGTAACAGACATGTCAATCTGTTCAGTCTTTGAAACAAAACCATAACCAACACGGTCCTCTTGAAGCATACCCTTTAATTCTTCAACACCACCTGAGCCAGAACCAGCAAGTACAACATGATTAGACTTTGAGTCCTCATAAGTGGCAAGACACCTTGTAAAAGAGACATTAGTAAAACAACTAGCGCTAAACCACAAAAAAAAAAGAAGAAAAAAATGTCAGTACCAGTTTGTCTCGTCGTTTGATCGTACAGAGGCGATGGCTTCTTTAATTGCATCCTCATCAAATGTAAGCTCACCTTGAGCCTTACCACGGCCTGTTTTACCGCGTGTGGCTTGAGAAAGGAAGTTAGAAAATTGATATTTACTCACAATGTATTGATTTTTTTGATAACGATTTTGCGGTTTGAGTCTATAAAACGCCTTCTTGCGCATGATAAATAGCGTTGCGAAGGTTTTGTAGTTTAGATTTTGCAAAAATAAAAATAACGATCAAGTGATAAGTGTTCATCACGTACAAACGCCACCAGCAACCCTGTTTGATGCTTGTGAAGATAAGTTTTTAACCTGCAAGAGAAATAAGTCCACACAAATTGTGACACAACGCCGTTCAACATACACCACCTGCGTCTAGAACGCGAGATCCTGAGCCACTGGTATCCATAACTTTGGTTGTAATGACTTCTTGCGTTAGCTCATCATCAGTATTCGCTGTAAGCTCAACATGGGTTTGCTTGGTAGTGTTTTAGAAGCGAAATGATGTCATTATTGTGAATACGTACGCCGATAAACTTTTTGATACCACCAAGGTGCACGCTGATACGAGCCTTCTGCATAAATCGTACTTTCGTACCAACCCAGTTTATGAAAACAAACTTCACAGTGACGCTGTTGTCAATTGTATCATTTTGACGCAAGAGAGCGAACCCAACAACCTCATCAGTTAACGACTCCTTCAACTCCGCCAAACCGCCTTCTCCTTGGCCCAAAAGTTTGAATTTCTGAGCGTCTTTTCCAGAAGGTGCAGCGTAAGTGATACAAGCCCTGTTACAGTGAGAAAAAGCAGTCTGCAACTTTTTTTGTACCAATCAACATCGTTGGAGTCGTTACGAACGGCAGCGAGCGCTTGTTGACAATCTTCCTCGTCTATCCATTTTAGTTCTGCCATGTTGTACAAAGTACTGAAAACTGCGTTGTTTGACGAAACAAGACTTTGTTGAAGTACTGTACTGTAATTCTAGGGTATAGACTTGCCGTGCAGGATGAATTACCATTTGTAGTTGATGTTCTTTCTTTGGCAGTTTTCAGTTTCCTGTGAGGTTTAATGTAATCACTGCGTTAAATAGTTGGTGATAGTCAGTGCTGTTAGAGGTTTGTACATAGCAAGTATAAAAAAACAATTACAAAAGGCTTGCCAGCTTGTTCTTTTGATCTTGTGCATCTACAACGACGAACTACTCAGAGTGATACTGGCAGTTAAATCAAAGCAATATTAATGCTGTTATTGTAACAGAAAGCTCGTAATTAATATCACGTAGAGCGAGCGATTTTACACAAGAAGAAGGTCCTTTTATTGTCTTTTTGGGATCTCATAAATTTCTTACAAGCCTCGCCTTAATCAAAGTTTTTTTTTATATTAGGAAACTTATCCTTGTTTGCTTTATAATCATCATCTTCACGTACTCTATCACTTATATCTCTTCTTAATTGCTGAAGATATAATGGTGCAATAGCAGAAATATTTTGTGTAATCAGCGTTGAATCAACTTGTGAAACATTCGCACTTGTCATTGCTTTTTTCATTTGTTGCTCTAAATGTTTTTTTCCTCTTTCTTTAATTGGAATAGGATTAGCACTACGCTTACGTCTCTTACTTGGATTTCCTTGATTATAAGCATCAGAGAAAGGTCTCTGTTTCTTAGCATTTCTTTGTCTCTTCAAGTCGCGTTCAATAGAAGGACGCCAAGCATCTGGAAACCCAGCAGTTTGGTCAGTAAGAGGAACAGATTCAACAGGTTCTGTTTGTTGTTGTTGCTGCGTTATTGGCTGGGGTTGTGGTGTAGGTACTGTAGGACTTTGTTGTGGTTGTGTAGGCGGTTGTGTAGGTGATTGTTGCGTTGCAGGTGGTTGTGTAGGTGATTGTTGTGTTGTAGGCAATTGGAAACGCGCAATTGGTGATGCCTGCGAAATATTTTGACGTAATATATAAGCAATAATCTTATTTGCAAATAGAGCTGAATAATCAGGTCCTAGAGTGTTCGAAAAAAGCTAAAAAAACAAAATACAGTTAGTTCATAAACACATGCTACTTGACTAAGATACACATAACGCGAATATCTGCACAAATACAGCAGCAAGTGTATACCACTAAGTGCTCACAATGAAAGGTTTTTGCAGAAAAATATGAAAGAAAAAAAAAATCAAAATCTGAACTGAACTTTGGGCGTACCTGTAGTAGTATACTCTTTAGGATTAATGAACATTCTGGAGTACCACCTAAAGTAACACCATCAATATGAACCATTACCCTTTTTGCAAACACATCTGTCATCATTTGAAGACCAGTAACAAAAGGCAAATGAGTTCCTGGAATCTTATTTGCAAAAAGTATAGCCAAAACACCTTCAAAGTACTCTCGAAGTGCAGGCTCTATAGCATCCAATACAGACGCCCCAGGCTTGATCTTTGCTATTACTTCCTTTGGTAGTGAATCTATATCAATAGCAGCAAATAGCTGATTAATAAGTGAGCCAGCATAACTCTTTAATGTAGTTGGACTTATATCTCCCCGCAAGTTTGTTGAAATATGTTTTCGTAGTTTAGGTAGTATTCTGTTTAATGGAGTCAATATACCAGTTGTCATTATACCAACAAGTTCAGCAAGAGTCAAGCGAGATAAAACAATTTGTACAATACCTAAATACAACTTAGTTCAAGGCTTGAAAAAAGGGTTGTAAACAGTGCCCTTCAAATTAAAAGAAATTGAAAAGAACTTACCTTCTGTTTCATTAGGACCAACCTGCGGCTGCTCGTGATGATGGTGTACTACGTTACTAACTGTTGTCTCATCAAGGGAGTCTTGTAATACACTCATTAGAGACGACAAATGAGGGGTAGGCCCTGATCCAGTATGTGCTCTACGAGCATTTTGATGAGGCTGAGGAGTTCTCTGAGGAGTTCTTTGAGGGTTTTGTGTATTTCCAGTTGTACCACCTTGCTGTGTATTCACGCCTTGCATGAATTGTGATGCAAGGGAGTTTAGAACTTGTCCAAGATTTCCAGTTTGTCCCAAAGGAACATTTTGAGTTTGTTGTGTTGTTTGTCCATTTTGTAACTGCGTCGTAAGTGTTGAAGTGATTTGAGTGATGGTATTCATCAAATTGTTTGTTCTTTGCTGATTTGTCTGTGCCCCACCTTGTGCTGTGTTTTGAGCTGTCTGACCAACCATACCAGTTACCTTTAAGACGCATAAGTGAAAATTGTTTACGCGGAAAACCAAAAATTCTAAAAAATTCGTACTTGAGACAAAAGCGCTGCTATATCAAGCTGTTGTGGACCACCAGTTTGCGGTGCCCCTTGCTGAGGTGTCTGATTACCTGTTGTTGTATTTGGTGTCCCTTGTTGAGTGCCTTGTGTGTTTGGTTGTTGAGGTGTTCCGTTCACTGTAGTATTTGTTTGCCCGTTTGCGTGGACTTGACGTACAGTGAATACAGGAATGTTCATCCGAATTGGTCGCTGTTGAGGGTTACCAGGTTGAGCTTGATTATTCGTTGTTCCTTGAGTAGTATTAGGGACGTTACTATTAGCAGTCGGCGTTGTAGTATTGTTTGTCGCTGTATTATTGACTATAGGCACAGTTGCGTTCAATTGGTTGACAATACGAAATGTCATTGGTTGATTACCGCTCAAACGTTGTGAGAGCGGCCTTAGAACATTATTTTGGAATTGATTTAATGCGTTCGCTGCGCGTTGTGCATTTTGTGGGTTACTTAGCATTGATAGAATGTCTGATAGTGCTTTGTTTAGTCTTTCTATTAGCGCTGGGGATAAAACAGGTGCCGTTGGTGTAGGTGCTGTAACGAAAGTGTCAGTTTTCATAAAATGTTTTGTTTTGTTGATCAGCTGTTACCCATACCTTCTGTCGTTTGGTTTGGCGTCGGTGGTGTTTGTTGTATATATTGTTCTACGTTTGATAATTGCGTAGACAATAGTTCTTCTATGTTCACTTGTGGTTGTTGAGTTGTTTGTGTATTAGTTCCTTGCTGATTTGGTTGGTTTTGTTGTTGCGTAGTGGTATTCATTAATCCTTGAAGGCCGCCAAGTTGGTTTGTAAATTGAGAAATAACGTTACCAACAAGCTACATGTGTTAGAAAACACGGTTTAGGAGCATGATTGAATTCAATCAAAAATTATGACTTTCATGACGTCAGTAGGTTGTTTTACGTCAATACGACGATTAGCACCCATACATTGATGACGAGGGAACCCAACATACCAAAATCAAGTGTATTTGAAGAAATGGAGCGAGAAAAAGGTAAAATGAGTTTGACGTGTTACCTGGTTTATGTTAACGTTCTGTCCAGGAACGTTAGGTATAGTCACTGCTGTTACACTGCCTTGAGGAAAACCAAACGTTGAAGCTTCATAAAAATTACTTCGTTGGCTTGTAGGTACGTTGATTTATTAATGGTACCTGGAGGTTGCGCCGGCGGGTTTTGGGGAGAATTTACAGGAGCATTTGGGCGTTTGCTTACCATGTGAAGTGTTTGGCCATTTTTAATGTCTGTATTGAGTGTTAGGTGTGATATTCGGGCGAATGGGACGTATAAACGCGTTGCGTACTGTAATCAGATAATTTTGCCTCGTTCTTCAGTACTTTACCCTGAAATATTAAACGTTGGGTGTTCACTTGTACGTTAGACTGTTGAAACAGTTTTTCTTTCAATTCCGTGACAAGAGCCTCAAATTATTTTAGCTACAGCTTCACAAATACGCGTACATTCGCAGGGAGAACTATAGTATACAATTTATTATCTAAAGTCTTAACCTGAATTTGAATATCGTCTCCATCCAATTTGCTTGGCTCAGAGTTGTTTTCAGCCATGTTGTGTTTTACACGAAGGCCTTCAATTCTAGAACTGAATTGACTGCTTGAAAAATCGTGACGACTAGCTTAGATTTTTCAAAACCTTAGAATTGCAGACAAAGAAGTGACGCTTATCTCGTTCCACAAACTTCAAAACATTACTTTCCAATCGTAGAAGCTCATGGTCTTTTTTCTGGACTGCAATCACAACCTACACTGCTATCACGTGATTTACCAGTCATAACTTTTCTCAAAACTTAAGGTTCTATAGAACATGAACAGCATCTCCACCTTTATCCTCGTCGCATGTCTAAGCGTTGTATTGTCTCAAGACGTTTTGAAGTTTACAGACGTGTCAATAACGATGCAAAACTCCAACGAGTATAACTTCCATTGCAATGACCTTCAAATTGGTACAGGTGGCCCAAAAGACCAAATATTGTTAATGAGAGAAGGCGTCTTGTGCGGTACAATTTTGCCAATGCCTTACAAAAAGACTACTCACCTATGGATATGGTATGAAACAGAAAACAAGAACTGTTTTAACGGAGGAGATGAAGAAAAGTGCGAATACAAGTTAGGCCAAGGTTCTCCAGCAACAGAAGGTCTGGTACACGGAAGCGTATGTGATAACGATCTATACGCTGGAGGCGGAAACGCAACTGTATGGCTAAGAAATTCAGAATAAACTCAGATATCTTTACAACGAACTAAACTGGTCTTTTTTGTAGCTAACTATTGTTTGGTTTTTTTTTTTTTTACATTACAAGAATCTTGTATTTAGTTGATTTAAATAAAGAGGTTATTTACAGTATGTACACTTGTAGAGGGAGAGAATATATATGGACTCAGTGGCGACGAGCTATACCATTAGCTTCAATCTTATGTACAATAGAGTCCTGACAAACAATCTTACACTCCTGGCTTGAATGGTTCGTAGGTAATTGGTATTGAGAGAACTACGTGGCAAGTCAGTGAAATGAAGAAGCAAAAAAAGAAAAAAAAGGTGAAATAAAAAGATTTTCCGTAAAGTAGTAAAAACATGTCATGACAGGCTTACCTTGCCATCAGCAGTAAGAATATAAATACGTGATCCATCACGAGAGAATTCGCATACGCTCTTTTCACCACGACCAAGTTTAACAGAGGTAAAGGATCGCTCACCACTAAACAGAAAAACAATCAGAACTCCAACAAAGTGAAACGAGCGAAGAAAACAAGCTTCAAGTTGAACCAAAAAAAAAAAAAGAAAATTACAACGTACGCTGAACCCAACAATGATACGATAGGCACATTAAAGTACGACCCAGAATTCTTCACATGATCATTATCTTCAGCGAGCTTGAAAACATGAACAGTTCCATTCTCGCTTGATACGCACATAAGAGTAGAATCATGATTGAAAGCGATACATGTTATCTTAGCGCCTAAAAATAAATATGAATAAAAAACAGTGAACAAAAAATATCTTAAAAAAAGAGATGTTGTCTTGATAAATGGCGTACTTGTGCTTCCGCGTCTGTACGTTAAACGTAAGTCGTCATTTTCAACAGAATGAACCTTTACAAGCGTGCCCTAACGGAGTGTAAGAAACAACAATTATAACGAAACACAGTATGCGTTATTCTAACCTTCTCTGATGCTGTAGCGATTAAATATCCATCTCTTGAGAAGACAATGGTCTGTAGAGGAGCTTGATGTGCTTGATGTATCAAACGGCGAACCTATGTGAATCATTACACATTGAAGAACGCGGCTTTGAAATTTCTTTTTTTTTTGCTTACCTTTAGTTGAACGCAGTCATAAATAATTAAATCGTTATTCGCTGTACCGCCTATATATTAAAAACAGTTAATACTTACACCACCATCATGTCATAACTCATGAATTGACATTTACTATTTTTGGAAATATGCAAAAGAAAAGGAACAAAAGTGCTTCCAATGCACAAAGAAAATCGGTTAACAAAAAAAATAATTCTACTGGCAGTAAACCGTTATTTTTTTTTGTTACCAGCAGAGGGTTTGTACTAAAGCAATAAGCGCTATAACATACCTGGATAGGCCATTAATATGTCACCTTTTGGCGCGTGTGTCAGTGAGCAAAGGCCTTTGGGGTTGGCGTTCCCCAGATCGATTACAGCGAGTCGAACGAACTGTGGGTGAAGAGCATGAAGGTAAATCTTATCCGTGGTAACGACAGCAAGGCTAAACTATGGTTGGCACAAAAAACACCCAATAATGATTCACATGTTCCTACAGGCGCGAGGTACGGCCGTAGTATATGCAATATGCGTCAGTAGGGCGTACCGTTGGGAATTCATCACGACGCGAAGGATTGGTGTAGTGAACGTTAGAGAGGCTATCTCTTGTCTCCTCCTTTGTGGAGGTCAGTACATAAGCGAGGAGTACGTAAATTACAAAATAACCAAAAATAAGGCGAATAACCCGCCAAACTAGAATTCAGCACTATAATGCGTTTTTTAGGTGGGGAGAAGCTTACTTTAGATTCAAAACGCGAAGTTTTCGTCTCGAAGTCTTAGGAGTCGCGCCATTGCCGACAACCGCAATGAAATTTGATTTGCCTCTTATAGCAACGATTGCGCAGCTTCCAACATCTATTAGACTGGATTAGGATTCCGGAGGATCAATATTAACGTTTATGTTGTACCGTGGCTCCCAGACCCACGAAACGGGTCTACCTTGAATATTTCGTAACCATTTTTTGTCCCAACACAGATACGGCTGCGCAAACGTTAAAAACGTGCTTGTACGCTAAATCGTACTCTGGGGTGAGAAGAGTGTAATTCAGAGGTGATTGAACCTCGTCTATTTCCATGTAAAATCAGTCGTTATCAATCCTTAAAATTGGTGAACTTAACAGCTGTTGGTGCTTGTCAAGCCGTAGCCCTACGTACGGAGATAACAATACAAGTGTGATGACGCAATGCTGGTCAGTAACCGAAATATTTCGCTTTTTCAAAGTTAATTAAACTGCATCCCAGCCGCTGCCTTGTACGTTGTAGATACAAGCATTGGGTTCCGTTAAAGCTGCTGTAGAACACGTTCATAGAAACGAATGACCGATTTTGGTGTGCAAATTATTTTTCAGTTTTTTTGAAGAGCAGACAGGACTTTGTGAAAACTGAGTTCAAGGTCTTCATCGCCTTCAAAAACGTATGGCTAAATCGGAAGGGCAGAGTATATTGCCCTTTGTTCTTCATGGCATTGGTGGCGGGTACTAATCAATAATTGTGACATATACTGACGTTTAAAGCCTTGGTGGTATGACGGGAGCTCTATGCACTTGTCCTGTACGTCTTAAAACATTAAATGCTCTTGCACTTACAAAATGCAGTTAGAAGTGGTTAAAACGCGGCTACAGGTACGTGGTGTGCCAAAATGGCATTTTAAGCGTGAAATAGGCAAAAAAACACAAGCAACGACTTCAAAGGGGTTTCCGCTTTGGCATTGGCACGGCTAGTGCAATTAGGTATCGTATACGTTTTTTGCCGCGATAACGCCTGACTGCTGCAAAGAGAAATAGTACGGGAAGAAGGCACTGTCCGCGCGTTGTGGAAGGGTATTGGACCGCAATTGTTTGGCGTAATTCCTGCAAGGCTCGCAAACCAACAAAACTGAGTGTAAATGGTTTAATTAACGCTATTTGTAGGACAATACACTTTTGCGTCTATAACAAACTGAAACACTGGCTAACTACTGAGGTTGGATGGGACCCAGAGTTTTCAGGCGTACACTTCACGTCTGCACTTATAGCTGGTGCGTACTTTATGCGATAAAACAGATCATTTGAGCTCCACCAAAGAAAAAATCCGCTTAACATGCACTAGGAGCTACAGTGGTTACTTGTACTTCCCCTATATGGGTTATTAAGACACGATTACAATTACAAAGCAGTGACATGCGACCAGACCAAAGATATAAAAATGCTATTGATGCATTAAAGACAATTTACCAAAAGGAAGGTTTTAAAACTCTTTTTAAGGGTATAGGGGCTTCCTACCTTGGTAAGCAACTGCGAATTTTGAATCACTCAAAAAAGTGACACTTTTTTTTTGGTCTGTTATTAATGAAGAGGAATAGGTCTTTCAGAGACGGTTATTCAGTTCACGTTGTATGAGAAGTTTAAAGCTGAATTCCAAAAGTATGTTTGTTTTTCCCAAGCTGAGCTCAAAATATGAACTTAGCTTAGTTCTTTGCTTAACAAAATACTTATATCAAATCTCGTAGGGCTAGAGGCAAAGCTCCTAATGAAAAAATGCACCCAGTACAGTACATAGCGCTCGCCAGTTGTGCAAAGATCTTTGCTAGTATGGCGACGTATCCACATGAAGTTATACGCACACGGTTACGTGAGCGTGGTAGTAAATATAAGGGTACAAAAATTTGGTCTTTTTTTCTCTTTCCACAAAATAAAATCTAAACGTGCTTTGTTTAGGTGTCATTTCTGGTTTGAAGCAAATATATGCTGAAGAAGGAGCACGTGGTCTTTACGGTACAACAATACATCGACAGTTAATGTCTCAATTTTTTTCTTTTTGTTCGGTTTTGCTTGACATTTTTTGTGTTTAATTGAACTGTCACTCATACAATGTAGGTGGTATGGGAGCGCATCTTATTCGTGTAGTACCAAATGCAGCTATTATGTTTCTAACATACGAAATGGTGGTGTCATATGGTACACCTTACTTCCCTCCTGTGCAATAGGACCGTTTCCGCGTACACAAAAAAAAAAAATAGTTGGCAACAATGTAAAGATGGTTTGTTCTTTTTTGGCGATACAACCCTCTCTTTTTTATAGCGTGGAATATAATTTTTTCTTCACGCACGAGGGGTTTTTGCGTTTTAATCAAAGAGGTATTCATTTAACAAAACGCCAATGAAGCTCCGAAAAAAAAAACAATTGCAAAAAAAAAAAAAAAAAAAAAGATGCAGCTGGCTGGTTGTTATTACTGATATATTTCATCTACTCGGCATTTTCTCTCATATAAAAACAATTTAAAATTCACAGAAGAGGGCTATTTACAATCTACAAAAAGGACAGACAAAAACGCCAACTACAAACCGAACAAACAACAAACCAAAAGAAAAAAAAAACCCAACATGAAAAAAAAAAAACCTTGAAATAAAATAACTACAGAGTTTATTTATTATTATCCAATGTATACCCACTTATAGTATTCAAGCACATGATAAATGGTGTTTTTTTATACAAGAAAAAGTGTGCAAAGAGAAGAAAAAATCGCGATCCAAAGAAAAAACAAGTTCTGACTTTGTTGCTTTTTTTTTGGCTGCTTTGTGGGGTAGAGTCGTTTAGCGAGCGGCAAAACTGCGCATGGGTTGCTCACTGAAAGGAACAATGGGAATGGTACGCGGGTTGAAGTGTTCATCAATGAAATCAAAAGTGTTCAATTGTACTGGCAGCTGAGGCATTTTACCCTTACCAGGAGGTTGTAGGTCGTCTAGCCTTTACGAAAAAGTGAGTTGAGGGTTGATTTGATTGACATTTAATGCCCTTACCCGCGTAGCAGAAAGTAAACATTATCACGAAACTGAACCATTAAATCAATATTGTCAATATACTGTCCTTGAGCAAGATTTTTTTTCATAGAGCTCATCAACTACGCGCCACTGTAAGAAAAAAAAAAAAATAGACGATTTCGTCAGAAAGAAAAAAAAGCTCCAAAAGCTCTGTTCTACGTACCTTTATATTATCTTCAATCAAACGTTGTGTTCTTGGGTCCAAGTCAGGTATATTTTGGTGTGGTGGTACTACTGGTGGTTGTAAATGTGCAGGAGGTGCAGAGTGAGGCATTTGTGGCTTTGTTTCACGTGTATTTGGAGGGTAAGTCTCGCTCATAGGGAAAGCGGGCGTATAATTTGTTATAGGTGCATTTTTTGGCTTTGTTTGAGGTGATGTTTCCTTCTTGACCTATAAAGAGTATCATATTAACAACAAGTCCGAACAAAAATCAAATAAAGGAAAGTAAGAAAGAACCAAAAACAAGAAAAAAATTAAATCAAAAAACTAGTTTAAATGCGTTTTTGAGTTTTAGGTAAATACTCTTACCTTTTTTGATTTTGCAATAGCTGCTGCTTTTTGCCTTGATGATTTACGTTTTCTTGTCTGTTTTGGTGGGTGCTAGTACGAATGATGAGTATTTACGGAAGGTACTCGTGAGTAGTTTTTGTACTTGTTTTGGTTGGTAGCTCGTCTTGTGTATAAGATTGCGTGTTGCAGTTGGTGGTGGTGGCGTAATATTCATTGTGTCGCCGTGATGGCTGCCAGAGTTTCGTAAAGTGTCTTCTTCCATTGAGTCGTGGCTGCTTGTTAAACACATAGAACTACTCTGCATCAAGTCCCCTGTCGTTTGGGCACTGTGACGAACTAATGCGTTCGTAACAGGTACAGGCAAATGCTCTGGAGGCCAGCCCATGCCTAGAAGATGTAAACAACGATTTTGCGAGAAATCAAAACACAGCGTTTTAACATACTAATATCACCCATGTCGCCTAAAGTGTCTCCAGTGTCCATCCAGTTCTACTAGGTGTCAATATTAACCGGTAAAAGAGCGGTTGCGTAAAAGGCAAAAAAGTAGTGTAGGAGTATGTAAAATGTTTATACTTAAACGTACACCGTTTATTTCCATGGGAGGTTTCGTATCCATAGCGCTGCGATGTGTAAGAAAAAAAAAAAACAAGTTGGCCTTTTTGTTATTTTACTTACCTGGGAGCATTAAAACCATCACCTTCTTTCATTATATCGCCCTACACGGTGTAAGCGAAATACTTTGTGCAGGAACAAAAAACCAAACAAACAACTCAAACGCACCGAGCCGTCAGTAGTAAGGTTCCAGAAATCTTCATTGTGGCTACTAAAGAACGAAGACATACGGTGCAGTGTACAAGTGATGTGTTTTTTTTTTCTGTTTTGAGTTATGTTGTAAAAAGTGAAAATCTTTTTTGGAGGCCTAGTTTATCTTAGGCTACGTAGGAGATAAACATACGAAAAGATACGTATTTTGAATTCTCTTTGATCGTGTAATGTGTCTTGCAAACTGTTTTTTTTTGTTTTTCTACGCTTCTTTTTTTTTATTATGTAGCAAGTGAGGCGGTTTTACAGGAATTCTTTTGTGTATTAAGTATAACAAACAAATTTCAGTAATGATTCGTTTTTTTTTTTTCGAAATCGAAAAAACCAGTTTACAAACTCGCTAGTTATCTCTTCTTGCACCTCTAAAATACAGCTATACATGTCGTAATGAGCACGGAGAAATATTGAGCCGTTCTAAAAACCTCTGTGTGTACAGTACGATTTTTGTGGTTTTTTTGTTTATTCTTGTCCAGGGGTATGAGAACGTACTGTGGCTGTTTCATTCGGATTTAAAGTATCTAAAAACAGTAAATATCAAAATGGAAAAACTAGTAAGAGTGTACGTTTAACTTGCCAATGATGAGCGCAATTGGTACATACTAGGTACAAAGTGACGCCACTAGAACCTTGGAGAATGTTAGTACAAGTACAGTTGCACAATGTATTACATTACCTTGTATTGGGTAAAAAACAGCTTCGTTTTGGCCACAACTTGCACATGGATCTCTACGTGATCTAGCAAGTGTAGGGTCTGATGCAATTGCGCCCCAAGCCACCATGCTCTTCCTGGGTTATTGTTAGATGCCTTTGGGTTGATTAAAGTAACTGTACTTGGACTCAGTTTCTTCTTTTACGGTGGTTCTGTAAACGACATTTGTTTCTGCGTCCTGTGTATAATTTTCGCCGCATGCATCAATATTTCGACACCTGAGTCATGTTAGAGCTTAATCAACGCAAATTGCTGGCGTAGTACCATAAAACCAAGCGTCTATTTTCTTTATCTTCTCTGGGGTAGAGAATATCATTACTAAGGCAACCTGTAAGTAAAAAGTATAATTTCACGGAGCGTACCATTCTAAACAAAATTGCATCATCTTGTATGAATTGGCAAGGAGCTGTTGTCAACCGCGTTTGTTTTTTCAATAATGCTTTTGACTAGTTGTTAACTTTTCGAAGCTTCAAAGCTAGTAAACACATAATACCAAGCTATAATGTTGCGTGTAGTAGCTAGAAGTCGAACGGTGCGCCGTTGCGCAGTTAAAAGACGTGTTATAAGCAAACCCAAATTTTATTGCTCTAGTACGCCTGATAATGGTATATACTTCTTAACATACGTATAGCCGTGGAGAAAGTGCCTGAAGAAAACACAGCGTGGAAACCACCTCCAAACGTACCGTATGAGGAGCTAGTAGCAGAAAAACAGACTATTTTGGGCAAATTTAAACCTGCAGACATTGCCGCAATACAAGTAATGATTAACGTGTATAAAGTGGTAAATAACTATCTCTAGGCGACTGAGTTTGCTCTAGCTGAAGGTAGATTACGTACGCCTTTACATGAGTTTGTTTATACGTATTTCTCGCTAACTCGCTCTCCCAAGACTACAAAGAAGGAGAAGATGAGATCAAACAAATTGTTGGACCAACATGGAAGAAGTATGTTGGCAAGGTTCAAAGCGAGCAACTGGAAGCCCTCGAAATACATCAAAAGAACGCTCGTCGCTACGGTTACCACGATTGCTAAAACAACAGAGCTGCTGACTGTAAAACTCGAATATTTTGGCTCTCAATTGTATCAATACTTTTTTACACTAACCGCGCTTGGTCTACTACAAGACTCATAATCACGTGTTGTGTGGCATACAGATGTCGCGCAAGCAAGCATCTAACTTACCAATGTGTCAACTTTTTTTTCACCTCAATAAATTAATATGTGCGGTTGCAAATGGCGTTTTGTTCGTGTGACAATAAATGGTCGAGTTCAATAAAATGAAGAAGGAGCGAAATGACATTTTTTGACCTTTAGAATTCAAATAATTTGTCGGTTAGGCATATGACTAACGTAAAAATCGGTGATTTGGTCTGGGTTAAGCTTGGTGACTATCCGTACTGGCCTGCAAAAGTAATTGGATTTTTTACATCAAAACTTGTTTATACAGTGTTTCGCCTCGTTTATTATGCTTCACTGCCGCGCTGTTATTGTTTTTAAAAGTTTAACAGCAATTTAGCGGGAAGAGCCAGATGACGCTGAAGGAGACAACGTACGCGATGCCGATGGTGAGCAGATATTTGTGTACTTCTTTGGAAGCCACGACTGGTACTAAAACGAATTAATACCTGTCACGCCCCTAAACAGCTATAGCTCATGGGTAGAGGCTAAAAGTAAACAAGTAAAGTCCTGGAAGAAGCACTACGCTGAGTACAGTAGAATCAACAGATCTTTTACAGATGCGCGGCTATTTGACGCTGCCTTGAAGGAAGCAAAGGAATATAACGAAACTGGGACTATTACAGCCTTGTTAACAAAAAGCGGTTCAAAAACATCTCGTCCATCAACAAAGTACGCAGACGACAACGACGATAAAGTATATATGTGTGGTTATTGTAAAACGGATATAACGGTTGTAAGGTAAGCATATTTTACAAAAAAAGGTGGAAATATTGACACTTTTTTTCTTAGATACAGTAACAACTCTGAGAACTTTCACCTCTGTGAGTTTTGTTATTGTTCAAAGGAAATTCACCCACATCACGTTGAGAAAGTAAAGATGAAGCTTCCAGGTAATCACAAGCGTGGCAATCACACGAACAATTTTTGTTTGAAATGACTTGAACTTTTTCTTACTTTTTTTTTACCTTCAGAGTTGATTCGTTGGGAGTACACTGATCCTGCGAGTGGAAATGAATTGATTTTGACGCCAGTAACCACTGCTTTACCAAATGCGAAAACACTGCGGGAAAGGAATATTGTAGCTGTACGATAATGTCACATTTTTGATTTTCGGTTTTTTTCAGAACTTCCCAATTTTTTTCCCTCTTTTTCTGAATGGTGTAATTTAGGTTCTCTCTGCTATAGATTTAAAAAGAAATTATGATGGTAAAGTTCGTCCTCTGAGAGAACTTTTTTTCAAAAATAGTAAACACTACAGCACTGTAAAATGCGAGGATTCAAGAGTTGTTTATCATCATGTTGAGATGCAAGATGTGACAAACCCTCAACTTATTCTAAAGCGATCACCAGAACTTTTTGAAGATGCTAGTATGTGGATAACTACTGCTCTCAAATACGGGAATGTTTTAGTTCATTGTGAAAGGGTACGTCCAAATTATTTTGTTTGTGTAAAACGTCTTTTTTGTATGTTTTTTATGGTTTTCTTCTTCACAATAGATTATGACAAGCCACGTGTTATCCGTGTTGGAAACCTGGATCCAGGTCCATGGTGTTACAAAATTCTCAATATAACTACACGTGACTTATAACCACGACTATGGTGAACTTTCATCAAAAACTACCAAAACCTTAAAAGAATTTTTCTTCTTTTTACTTTTTCTCCTATTGTACTCACATGTCTATTATAGGGTGAGCGTCGATCATGTACGCTAATGTTAGCATGGCTTATTTCCCAAGGACTCAGCACCAAACAGTACGCATAAGCCAGATCTTATTAAAACTTTAATTAATTTTTCATCAAATAGAGCTATCAACAAAATCGACGAAGACTACACTGGTGAGATAAGAGATTGGGGAGAAAACTATAAGAGAACACGCCAGAAGTGGTGTAGCAAGTTGAAGTCATGGTCTAATAACCATACATCACGTATTGCATCTTGGCGTGTTGCACATGCCAAGAGAATAAAAAAATGGAATAAGCTTCATAGGGAGATTAGCTCACTTCCTGTTCACGTGCCAAAACCGTTACCTGTTGTTGATATTATGGAAGAAAAAGAAAACCAGAACCCAGATCCCGTCCCGGCCAATAACAGCGCATCCTCAAAGAAGAGAAAACGAATAGATGAAGGAGGCGATGACTCTTCAACAAAGAAACGAAAAGTGAGAACAATGGCTGACTTCCTTGTTAAGAAACCAATCTCTACATGATTATGGTGATCATTCTGGTGATGTTACTAGTATGATTACATATCATAGAGAGTATACTGTACCCATCTTCTTTTTTGTTCCATTGGACAGCCTCCAATGTTGTAAATAAACAAAAAAATTAGATTACTCATTTTTCGAAATGAATCTATTTTATTCTTTTCTTTTTATCAGCAATGGTAGTAATATTTTACGAGCTTGATGTAATTATATTACTACCTCATCTTTACTGTTAATGTAATTAGTTACTTCTAATTGGCCACTGTTTTTCCAGCTGGTGTATATTCTTGTCATTTTCCATTTGTCTAACTACTAAATGACCATTGTCCCAACTCTTGTATTCTCCATGTAGTTTTCCATTGACATAGTTGCTCTGAACCCACAATTGACCATTTTCATGCCACCTCTCGAGCATCCCTTCTCGTTTACCATTGGCGTAACTGGTCTGCTCCCACAATTGGCCATTATCATACCACCTCTTGTACTCTCCTTCTCGTTTGCCATTTATATAACTATACTGCTGCTTCAATTGGCCACGCTTATACCACTGCTTGTACTCTCCATGTCGTTTACCTTTTATGTAGTTAACTTGTACTCTCAATCGGCCATTGTCATGCCACTCCTTGTACTCTCCATCTTGTAAGCTGTTGATAAAATTACATTGCATATACAATTGGCCATCTTCTCGCCACTCTTTGTGTTCTCCATGTTGGCCACCATTGACAAAATTACGTTGCGTCTTCAATTGCCCATTTTCATACCACTTCTTGTATTCTCCATGTTGTTTACCATTGACATAATTGTATTGTAAATTCAATTGGCCATTTGAATTTGTATACCAAATATTGCATTCACCATGCTCTTTTCCATGTTTCCAATACTGTTGGCGAACTATTTGGCGATTTATTTTGTTCTGCCATTTTCCATGTTTGTTCATCTCATCATCGTACCTTGTCATCATTGCTGCCTGTTTCGCAAGAAGTGGCCAAATTAAATACAATGATGTGTCTAGATCAATGATATCTAGTTGAATCTCAACTGGAAGGCACAAAAGATGGCAATCATTTGATTGTAAAGTAAATCCCTATTGTTGTTCATTAATGTCCTTAATTTTGTGCTCAAAGCGTGTTAACAGTACTAAAATGAAAACGGGATTTTTGTAGAGAATCACCACAAAATCTCTAAAATTGGTGATTTTGTAGTGATTTCCACCAAAAATCTCATTTTCCTCCAGAGATTTTTGAGAGATTCTCTCAAAAATCTCATTTGGTGAGAATTTGTGGAAAACTCTCTTTTGATTTTGAGAATTTTGGAGAAACTCTCATTTTCTACTAAATTTTGGGATTTTTGGAGAAAATCTCTACTTTACGTTTTGAGTCCCCAAACGTATCTAACGTAACTTAATGTTTAAAAGTCATTCCGTAGTATTTAACAAAAAATGACCTCTCATGCGCTCCGCTTACAAAAAAAAGTACTATCGTTTACATCTAATTTTATTAACATGTACTAGCATTTAAAGTGATTTTTTGGTAGACTGTTCCTTTTTTTTATTTCACTTGGCCTTACGATACCAACAACTTTGATAGGAGATTAATTGGTGGTTTTTTTGTAATTGTAACTTCATGTATTGTAATAATAATAAATAACTACACTTGTGCTTTAAAATCTCAATACGTTTACTTGACCTCCTAACCCCTAACTCTACCTTTTTGAAAGTTGAGAAAAAAGGAGAGAATCTCTAGAGAATTCTCTGGTGATTTTCTAGAGAATTCTCAGGTTATTTTAGGAAGAAATTCACAGAGATTGGTGGTCCAAAATCTCAGAGATTTTAGGGGGTGAATCTCTCGATTTTTCTCAATTTTTTTTAGTACTGAATTGATACCTTGGATGGGCTAGTGTTGGTACATGTCAGCATTATGAATACAATGGCAATAGACAATTAGAGGTGGCCGGACCGTTTCACATAAAAATTCCTTACCAGCCTGGACCGTTTATTCTCTCAATGTCTTAAACCAAAAAACGGACGAATCCAGCTTAGACCGGTTTAAAATCTTAACTTGAACCGTATTTGTCATCTCTTGTTTCCCAGTTGCTTACCATTGACATAATTACATTAATGGTGAAAGTACGGAAGCAATGTAAATTCAGTTTACCATATCTTAATGTGAGTATTTCATGGCGCTTGTCAAACTCAGTCGTCAACTACCATCTGACACTTTAACATCATACAACTTTGTTCAAGGCTCAACCAGAGCTATTTTCGTTCAGGCAATGAACTGATGATCTTCAGCAACAGTAGTAACTAATGTTTTACTAAATGACCTACAATTATAATACTGCCTTATATTCACCATTGATGTAACTTGTAATTGGCCAGTATTCTTCCACCTCTTGTGGTCTCATATGTTTTGTACCATTTAAGTAATTACATTGCATTGAAAGTTTGCCATTGTAGTTCCACCTCATGTGTTCTCCATGTCGTTTACCATCGATGTAATTGCTCTTCTCCTTTAATTGCCCATTGTCATACCATATCTTGAGCTTTTTCTCGTTTATTATGGATGTAGCTACACTGCTCCTGCAATTGGCCATTATTATACCACCTCTTGAAATCACCATGTTGTATGCCATTAAGGTAAAAGCACTGCTCCCACAAGGTGCCATTCCTATGCCACCTCTCGTACTTTCCTTGTCCCTTACCATTAACAACATTGCCTTGTTCCTTCAATTGGCCATTCTCATGCCATTCCATATACTCTCCATGTTGTTTATCATCTATGTAATTACAATGCTCCCACAATTGCCCATTGCTGTGCCACTTCTTGTATTCTCCATGTTGTTTACCATCGACATAATTACATTGTAAAGTCAGTTGGCCATTTGAATGCGAAACAAAGTAATGTCTGGAACTAAAAAAACATATCACATAGAGTAACACTACCAATGGTCAACGCAATTAAATGATAAATGGTCAACGACGATGACATTACAATTACTTTCATTTCAAAAATTTGAATATATTTCGAAGAATCACGTGTTCAAAATAAAAACATTTTTTATTTTTTTCTCAAAACATGAGGTTTTTTGGTTGTTGCTTACAAAATCCATAGGTTTTCAATTAAGGGCGTTCTCCTGGATTAAGAGAAAAGCTTGAAATTTGCCAATTTTTACACTGGTTATTCTACCCATATAGGGCTTCCTCCTTTGAGCTCGAGAGCAACACAGGTTGCCTTTAAAAAATGCACAAAAAAACCCTGTTTAAACTCACTTTCCATTTCCGAAAACACTCTAAAACATATTTCACCACACTATAAACGCGTTTTAGACGATTTTACGTCATTTCTTAGTATAAAACCAGTATTCAAACTTCAGTTTTGGTTTTTATGCTTTCCATAGCGATGGTGATAATATACCAGAGTTCAACGCCAATTCAACTGTGTGTAAAAAAAAAAAATTACTAAATTAAGATTTCACTTTCTAAAATAAGAAATTCAATCTTTAAACCTTATATTCGAAGCCAAAACCTTTTGAAATCATACCAAATGGGTGTGGATGCTTTATTGGTAAGTTTTTAGAGCAATACAAGGAGGTGTAACAAAGCCAAAAAAACAACCAAACTTCAGCAAATACATACCCTAAACTGTATATTCGAAGCTGAATTTAGTTTTACTGCTTCTACTTAGTGTGTTTTATGTATAGGATGAGTATCGTTACTATTGGAGGAGGTGTAAAATAGTCAATTTCAAACCTGGAGAACGCCCTTAATCAAACCAGCAACTCTCCAGAACCTTAGTATACCTGCGCGACTTCTAGTAGAGTCATCTATAACGCCATTTACAACATTTACAGTATCACAACGTTCAGGGCTCGACCACTCTTTGTACAAACCGTGTACGTACCCATTTTTGTAGTTGCACTCAATTGATTGGTTTCCATCTAGACCCCATTGTTTATACAAGCCATCCCTCAGATCATCTGTATAAGAACCACACTGTTTTATATTACCGTTTTTGTACCATTCCGTATATTCTCCGTTACGTTTGTTGTCCTTGTACATACACCTATAAACAAGTACGTCATCGTCTTTTTGAGTGTGTTCACCGTGTTTTAAACCGTTTTTGTATGTATATTGCAATAAACGTCTTCCACCGCCTAGCCATTGCCTATACGTGCCATCTATTACGTCGTTCTTGTATTCAATTGATTTAAATACCCCGCGTACATTCCAATACTTAAAAGTGCCATGCTTTTCAAGATCCTCGTTGTAGCGTATTCCAGACGTAGCGTAGCATAAACTAGGCCATTTTGTATAAATCTCAGCGTCGTGTCGCCAAACAGCGTAAAGAATCTCAGGAGGAAGGTTAAGTAACATCGAAATACCTATTAACCGGTTCGTTGCGTAGGTTTATGACAACAAGAGAGAATTGCTTTCAACAAACGGTGACTGTCATAAACATTCAACTTTTGCTTGAATTTGCAACCCCTTTGAGCTGTAGCAACATAAGATATGTGAATTTTAGAATAAAACGTACTGTGATTAAGTCTATAGTTTTTTACGGTAAATTTGATAAAAGCACGTGTTATACTTTTCACGCAACAAGTCGTAGCGACAAGAATGATTAGCAAATTTTTACAGTTGTTTTTGGCAATGATCGGTTTATTGATACCCATGAACTGCTTAATAGCAATAATATGGGCTTTGGGCTTTGTTTCTGTGCGGAAAAGGCCATTTGCTCAGTTCCTAATTTTCTTTTACAGGAGACTGCTATAATTGTTGTTGTGAGTGCTGGGGGCTCTTGTCTTGTAATATTGGGCTCAATAGTGTATGTATTTGGATGTACATTAAATTCAAGTAAGACAGTCAATGAATCATCACTTTAAATTCACGTTTTCACAATAATTCTTAATCCACTGTAGCTGATATGAAGGTGCGGATGAGAGCAGTCATTATTCTACTACCTTTCATCGCTCTGTGTTGTGCTTATTTAGCTGGTGGAGTAGTTGGATTCACTGGACATCCATTTTTCTACTTTGAGAAGGATGGTAATTGAACAAATAAATTTTTTTTGAGTTTAAGTATCTTTTTAGGCGTTACTACTATCGATTTAGATATATTGGAGAGTATTAATGCTGGTGGTGAAATTCCAGATATATCAGCTTTTGGATACATATTTACAGAACAGTATAATGTTATTACGAACAGTGCATTGCACGTGATTTAAGCAGAAAAAAAACCCGCAAAAAACTGATTTTTGATTGTTTGTATCCTGACGTCTGCACTGTAGATGGGGAAGGTACACGTATTTATGTGACAGAGAACTTAATTGTAGTGTTTGTGTCACACCACTTTCTTTCAACATTGGAACAGTGAATGGAACAGTACGTACAATCATATCTTACAATCAAAAGCTAAAAATGGAATGAAGGAGCGTTCTGCGTTTTTTTTTGGTTGTACTATCAGAAATAGCGGCGATTGCACAAGCAAAAGAAATGAGTGTATTGACAGATGGTTTGACAAGGGTCCAAAAGGTGAAGCTACCCGTTTATACAATCGAGCTGGGAAAATACCTAAGTTTCAAAACGTACGTCAACAACATGTCCCTAAGTCGATTTCACTCCTTTTTTCGCTACCCACTAGAGCACAACTTTTGTTACTAGGTCGGGAGCCTATAAATCCAAGAGTTCTTTTTTTTTTGCCCAGCAATGGTAAATTTCCTTGTTTGTTTGATGCTTCCTCTTTTTTTCTTATTTTTTTGTTTAACGTTATGTAAGGCCATTTCAAACAGAGGACTTCCTACAGTAAAGAACCCTCTAATATTAGAAGATAAGAATATATACGATACATACGAGACATCAAAAACAATCTTTATAGGTACATTATTAGCATTAAACATAATATACTTGATGATTGGCTCTTTCATGCTTTTATGGATAAAAATACGATACAGTTATGGCAATAAAAAATCACGAAATAATGGAACCTCTAAAAATTCAAATGTTTCAAGTATACAAATGAATGTAAAACCCTCTTCTACTGCAGCTACTGGTGACTCTGGTAATTCCTCAGGTACAGGAAGTTCTACAGTTGATCTTCTAGGGGCTGGAATGACTCCTAGAGAATATGGTGACAGTCCTTATGACCAAGAAAGTTCTCACTAACAAGATAGATAGTATTGTACATAAACAAAATTACACAACATAGTATTTTAATACAGTTATTTTTTACACAAAGGGTGGGTGTAAATAAGCCCCTGTGTTGTTAAGAAGCCTTCTTTGACTGAAGAAGTATGGATAAGCAATGTTATTATAATTACATACAAATAATAAAACACAACTTCTAAACCATTTTTATTGTAATAGACAACAGTTTATGATCTTAACTCCTCTGGGTATGATGTATAAGCTACACATAAACTTCTTATATACCACAAGTCTTGAAATACACGATAACTTGCAGTTCTGTCCAAGTAACCAACACCTTTTGTTCAAAGTTAGAATTCTACTTCAAATTGAAGGAAAAAAAAAAGTTTACCTGAAGATCCGCCTGTGCCTATACGCCTTCCAATCATCATTTCTACCATACGTGAATGACGTTGTCTCCATATAGTAACACCTTGTTCCAGCTTTATAAATGCTTCTACAACCTCACATTGGTTAAGGTATTTATTATTCCATCGATAAGTCATTAAGAATAATGCTGTTGTTCTTGCATCTCCTAATAAATTCAACTGGTTCCCATTACTTCCTTTTATTGGTTCAGTGCTCCTCGTTATCATTAGCAACAGTACACAAGGAATAAAATACAAAAGAAATGAAAGAAAGGCAAGTGCTGTGTACCTGAAAAATTGTTTCAATGTTGTGAGTTGAGCTCTTGTATCGGCGTCACTTGCTGCAATATTCTTTATTTGCCTTTGAAGAAGTATTAATGGTTATAGTATATTACTATGATTTATTGGCATGGTAATAAAATAGCGTACCGTCTAAGTAAGTCAAGTTGTTTTGACTTTAGTTTAGCGATTATTTTACAGAATGTTCCAAAATCTAAGGTTGTTACAGATGGCGGTTGTACTCCAATATCAAGCTTTGCAAGAGCTACTCTTAGTGCTTTTGTTGGATTTGTTTCAAATCCTTTCTTATCTTCGTTGTAAATAGTATTCAAATGGCTTTAACAAAAACAAGTAAGAAGCGAGAACAAATCAAACAAAAAAAATAGAAAAAAATAAGAAAATATTGTTGGGTCTTTTGGTTTTCAAAGAAAACTTTCTGTACGCACCCGCCGTCAATAAGACTTAATAAATCTTCTCTGTTTCTGAATATCTTTGTCTTGACAGCAAGTTGAGATAGCTTCTTTTCAAACTGGGCTTGTTTCTTCTCAAAGAAACATGCCATAAATTCTGATTTTTTAGGTATTTTAAGTTGAGCTAGCCAAGTGTATAGCGCTGTTTTTAAATTAGTTTCGCTCAATCTAGCATCTAGAATAGGTGAAAAATCTTCTCTAGGACAAGTGAAACTATCCCTATGAGCAAAAACAGTCAGACAACAATCAAATGAAAAAAACCAAAAAAATTTGAAAAACACGATTTCTTAAATTTCTTGTTTGTATCAAAAAGTCATTCTCTACTCGTAGCACGCGCGTAAATATCAAGTGCTTGCGCGTAGACGAATTAATTCGTGTTGGCGTAAAGACGTTTAAAAGTACTTTCGAACCTGTAGTCATGTCCTGCACATTTAAATCGGCCTTTATCTTCAAGGCCAATTAAAATCTCAATTTCTCTCATCTGCAGTGATTGAAACCCTGATGCAGGTGATAATACCTCTCTGAATTCTAAAAAGTCGACAGGTTCCTACAAAAAAGACAAAGGAGTCAAGAAAATGATAAAACAAAAATACAGTTGAGATGACAAACAAAAAAAAATCTTTCGTTGGGATTTGTTTGCTCACCATCGTTTCCATTGCTATAAACCCATTGGTTGCAATACGCATAATCTTATCAGCGCGTTTAACTCTGTGCGCAATAATTCTTAGTGCTTGACTGAGTGACAGCTTCGCTTCTTTGTCTTTTATTATGTTCACTTTCTTAGTTCTCGTAATTTTGACTTCATTCGTGTCAGCAGGTAGAGAGTTGATGCATAAGAGAGCATCACGAACCTACAAAAAAAAGAAAAATAAATAAAAAAAATCGTTGGTAGGAAAAGGCAAGAGTGCCCGCAATTGTTTTTATAAGCAATGCGCGTACCCAATCTAGTTCCCATAGTATTTGCTTGAACCAAACCTCAAAAGCTTGATGGACGACAATAAATACTACACAAGGTTAGATTAAAGGATTTAGGAGGTAATAACAGCGTACAATGTTCGTCGTGGTGATGTAAACCTTTGCCTGTACATAATCATTAGAGCGATATTTCTTGCGTATTGCGTACCTTCTCGGCCTGTTTGGAGTGATTTGAGCTCTTCTGGGTGTATGTAATTCCAATACCTACGCAAAACTGTAAATGTGCGTGTCATTTGCAACTGACGTACGTTACAGGATATGAATACTCGACAGAGCCAGTTTTGTTACCGTCGGCCTCTTATTCACAGTAAGATACGCGTAGAACGACTAACGCACCTGTCATAACGCCCAAGCCAGTGTTGAGGTAATCAAGAACTCTGTCAGGAGCGGGTACAGCCGGTTTAACTGGGCATTTCGCCTCTCCATTCTCCTTAGTATCCTGCGTACTGTAAGCGCTAGCGTAAGCCATAGACCATAATTCAACTGACCTGCATTTTGTAGACGTTGTATGATCGCTACTTTCGTTGTTTAACTCAAGTGTCAATGTGCCTTTGCAAACTGTTAAATGAAACGCAGGAAAAAGCGTCACAACAATTCGCGTATTGTCAAGGCGGCGTTTTTTTTAGACTAGTGTTAACGCCCAAACAACATGAGCTCTAAAACAAAGAAGGAGAAGAAGTCCAGCAAGAAGGACAAAAAACGCAGTAAAGATAAAAGCAAAAGCACTGAACCGTCTAAAGACAAGTCTGACGACTCAACCCAATTACAAGACGAGCGTGGTGGTTCATTGGATGTTTTCTTGCACCCTCTAGTCCTTGTTGCGATCAGCGACCACTACACAAGAGAGAAGGTTCGTAAAAAGATAGAGAAGCCTAGAGCTGTTGGCGCATTGTTGGGCGTTCAAACTGGACGTAAAGTGGAGGTAAAAACCTGCTATGAGTTGGTTTGTACTCTAGTAGACGGTAAATGGATTATTGACACCGAATACCTCAACACAAAAACAGAACAGAGTACGTGAATATCATTTGCGCCGTTCAGTAAATTAAAAAACTCTCTAACGCGTTATTACAGTCAAGGAGGTGTTTAAGACGTATGATTTCTTGGGTTGGTATTCAACAGGTGATGCTCTGCTCCCTGAGGATATTGAGATCCAAAAACAAGTACAAGCCCCTTCCTATGTTCTAAATATACTAATAAGAGCGCCAGTTGTTGGAATTGAATGAAAATCCTTTGTACCTATTGCTTGGAACAAATATCGCTATGAATGCTCGGGAAATCCCTCTCAAGATTTACGAGAGTCAAATTAAGTTTGTTAACGACGCTGCTGTGCAAGTACGTAAATTGAGGGTCTTTAATTTTTTTTTCTTCACTGACAAGCGCCATTGGGTTTAATCAACGCGATTGCGTTGTATTAACCATCAAAAACCAACAAAAAAAACCGTTTAGTTGAAAAACCAGTTGTCGCTTTCATTTTTCTCTTCAAGCATTTTTAACTCACCTCCGCCACTAGACTTTTGTTTCAACTGGTTATAAAATCGACACTGGTTCAGCGGAAGGTGTTGCTGTTGATCACGTCGCAAATGCTCGTGGTACAGAAAGTACAGCGTCTAGATTGACCCTTCACTTGTCTGCTTTGCAAAGCGCTGTTGAAATGTTACATATACGTATTCAAGCTATTGTGCGTTATATTAAAGCTGCTCAAGCAGGAGGAGCGAAGGTACAGTAGTAATTTTGTTTGATTTCGTTAAACGTCTTTAATTATTTGTTTAGTTTGATCATACACTCATACGTCAAGTGTCAGGGTATGTTACTTTTTTTTTCTTAGTTTAGTTAGTGCGCAATAGTGTATTTAATATTCTTGTAGAATTTGCAACATGCTTCCTGCTATAGATAGCGCTGAAATTGGACAAGATTTCGTTAATGTATGTTTTTTATCTTTTTAGGTTTTTTTTTATGTTTACTTATTGTTTTTAGGAATACTCTGATGCCTTGCTCGTTACTTACCTAGCCTCCATGACTAACACATCTAACACTTTGAATGAATTGATTGACAAATTTAATGTCACTTATGATAGACATAACAGAAGAAGAGGCTATTGGTAAAACAAAAGGCTTTTTTGATTACAACTTGAAATAAGTTGTTTTGGTTTGAAATAACCCCCAAATTGGTTTGGTAATGCGCCTGCCTGCCAACCAAAGAAAAAAAATAAACTGAACTATGATGGCCTTTTATTCAATCATGTGTATAAGAATTTTTTTTGTTGTTCTCGATTCTCACGGTGTTGAAGTTTTCAATTCATTCCAGGCATTTGGACGTTATCAAAATTCAAGTTTGGATTTTGAGCCTTGAGCTTGTTAAGCATCTCCATGTTTTTCAATTGGTCTGACGTTGGTTTACCCATTTGTTTTTGTCTTTGGTCGAACTAAACTCGGTGTTAGTACGGAGTTAAACATTTATGAAATGTAACAGTTGTCGATGAAAGTAGATACAAGTATCGTTGTACTATTGACTTGCCATCATTTTTTCTACCATTGCGCGTGATTCTCCATCCAAGTCACCTAGTTTAGAGGACTCTGGCTCAATTTTTGTAGTGTCAACTTCTGGGTCACCAACGCATACACAGGCCCACCATTCCATTTGGTTGACTTTGAAGAGTTCGATTACTAACGATACTTGGTCCTACGTTGACAATTATTTGTAAATTGCATGTTGTTGCTGACTATTTATTACATACCTCGATATACCACTGTGTGTCGCCTGTACGAATTGCTTTATGTAAATCGCCCTTATACCATTATTAGTCTTAAATACGTCAAAGCAGAAACGTACATCCACTATGCATTCGGTTTCGCCTCTTTTCTTAACTTTAATGTGGTTTTTTGTAATTTGTATGTCCATTTGCTTGCCACGCGTAGCTTCTTTCAAGTCTATTGTCAACGTTACTTCCTTTAGTGTTTGGTTCCATTTGTATGGAAGTGAGCCATTGTTAGCGCCTGTGCATCATTAGGGTCTGACGTATGATATGAAAAAGTACCTTCTCTTGTTTCCGCCATAGTGTTGAGATAAGATATGTACTAAGTCAGACGAGGACTTTTGTACCAGTCAAGATATTTTCAAATCTATTTTCTCATAGCTGTGGGCCTCCGAGAACGATGGCCACAGTTAGTACTATCCCAAATGAAGCACTAATTACTGATTGGATAACATGCTTTGCTGTCGTCACGTTTGATCTTGAATTTGGGCAGAGTACGCGCTTTATGTTATCAATTTCGCGTTAACTTTAATTTAGAACTCGAGGTAATGTTACCGTCTCGTAAATTTACACAAGAGGAAGTTACCAATATGTGCGTTTGATTTCTAGCGTTATTTCGCGATTACTTGGGATAAAACTCCCTACCACCTATTTTACTTCCAAAAGTGTACAACACCGTTACTGTACCTTATACATGCTATTAGATGCTTCTTATCTTTTCCGGACACTACTAGTACGATTGGAGACACTATATACACATTTCGCATACGGCGAACAAGAGCACGTACGTGTACAACGTTTCTGAATAAAACTGGCAATACCAGAATGTTGTACAACGTTTTCCAACATCATAAAACTTATTACCTCATCTCTAGCACGTAGAAAACGCGATAGATTCCTATACGGGTATGTTTTCTTTCGACAAGCAAAGGATGCATCCATTTCCCGAGGATATCTACAAAAATCGGTTGTATTAATATCAAAGTACCCTTACGTTGCTCTATACAAAACGGTACGCAATGGTTATCAAGAGAAATCCCTCAGCGTTCAGTTTGAGCATCGAAAAGCGGTAAAAACTAAAACTAAAAATTAGGTTGTTGAAGTTGTTGGAAGGAAGTTTTTTGAGTTTGGCGCAGAAACGTTAACTTCAGGAATGAAGCAAGTATGTGAATGGCCGAAAAGAAAAGCTGGTGAACAGTTATCATTATCTGTACTGGTAAGTTTTTTGTAGACAGTACAGCTCGTATTGGAGTTTTTTCTTCATACTGACATTTTGACACTTTGACGTTTTCTTTTTCATTTTCTTTGTTTGTCTTATACCTATTTGTAGGGCACAACAGTTGATTTTCATGTACCTCACTCTAGTGGTATAGCTATTGTTCATAACGATGGTGCTGATGCGAAGGATCAGCTTATTTCTAATATGGCAGCAATTAATTTGTATAAACTTTTTGGGTTTTGTGTTAATAAGTTGTGGATGATTTGGGAGATGGTACTACTTGGTCATCCTATTATGGTTGTTGCACAAGAACCTACTGTTACAGCAGACGCAGTTTTAGCACTTGTATCAATGATATCGCCAGTAGAATACAGGCAAGCCTTTTTTTTTTCTTTGTTGTCTAAGACCTAAAATCTAACTTCTCTTAGCGGTGATTTCCGTCCTTACTTCACTATACATGATCCAGATTTTAAAGAATACACTCAAATTGGTAACCCACCAGCTAATTTAATCTTGGGTGTCACAAACCCTTTTTTCCTAAAAGCACTTGAGCACTGGCCGCATGTTATAACAATTGGTACCAAGTATGTTTTTTTTTCGTTGTCGAAAGATTCCCTCTGTGTCATCACGTGATAAATGATTATTGATTTCTTCATAGGTCTGTATCACATATTTCAAAAGGCGGTAAAGGTAGATCAATTAAAGTAACAGATGGGATAAAGAGTGAAGTTAAAACGAAATTCAAACCTTTTTTTTCACCTGATAAACAAATCCTTAAACAGCTCATAAAAAAGAACCCAGATTCACCTATTACAGGTATGTATTTATTTTATTTTCTCATTTATATTATAATATAAACACGTGCTAACTTTTGAAATAAAAAGCTGCTGTAAACAATGAGCTATTGCGCCGGCATTTCATCAGAATGACACGTAATTTTATGCTTCCTTTGGAAAAATATATTGAAACACTTGTACCTAAAACATTGACGATACATGGTAATGTACCAAAACTAAGACCTTTCAGAGAGGCAACATTTATAGCATACTTGATAAAAATGGGTACGCAACATACCTTCTAAGCATCTCAACAAAGAGTGACTAAAACATTTTCTGAAACAAAAAAGAAAATCTAAGAAAATAATAGGAAAAGCGTCAAAAGAACTTGAGTTGTATCGTGCTTTTATCCGAACACCAAACTTTGTTTGGTGGTTCCGTGCGAAGAAGAAGGTTGAGTATCATAACTTATACCACAGATATTATAATATGCTTCAAAAGAGGGATGTTATAAAAGCATTCACATCAGAAGTTGAATCTGTTGATATGTACCTAAGACTCAAGTCTTTGGTTGAAGCAAAACCACTCATGTTACCTGATGATCTTGTACCAAAGATTAGAGATATGATGGTAAAACTTGTTGCATCATTACCCGATGATCTTAAGGTATCTGTTTTACAGAACTTGGAAGCAAAAGATAGTACAAGCGAAGAAGGTGAAAGTGTAAAATAGTCATAGTAGAAATAATCAAAAAATCAAAAAAAGTTATTAACTTCGAGAACTTGTTCTCTTCACATTTTATTTATAAATAGTCATACTCAAGTACATTTCAATTGAAACTTGCATTAGAATAACAACAAACGACATTTGTACGAGATTTTCCAAGTGGTGGGTCATGGTCTCAAGTTTTATTTCTTTAAACCAGGGTACTTATCACCACTTGTTTCTTTGTACCAAGAATCGAATCCTTGCCTAGCACGTTCCTTAATCTTCTTATTAAACTCCACCCATAAATACTCTTTTATAATATCCTTATACTCGTCCTCAAAGTCTGCATCAAGCTCTTTTGTGAGCTTTCCTTTGTCCACGTGATAATTTGTGTATTGCAATGTATCATTTTCTTTTGAGTGTTGTACAGCCTTTTGAAATCTACCAGGTACATCAAATTGAGATCCTAGGTAGTCCAGAAAGTCATCTGCAGTGGTATTCGGTTTTGAACCTTTTTTAACTTGTTGTCGTTCTTTGAACACAGTGCAAACCATTTTTTGTTTTGTGGGAACAATTTTTCCGTTTTTAGTAAATGAGTGATGTTTCAAAACGACACCCTCAGGAGATCCTCCCAAGTGAGATTTCAACTCTCCAGCTTCCATTGAAGCTATCATTTCGGCACACTTCTCGAATGGGTTGGCTGTTTCGTCGGTATTTTCAAAAAGAAGTGGAACTGATTCTAAACCAGTTCTTACGGCTTCTTGAGACATTTCTTGTGCTGACAGGTACTTTTTATCTTTAATGTGGTACAAGTCGTAAAGGATGAAATAATACTTTGGCATTCGCTCATACGTCACCACATTATGCCTGAGGGAACCTACAGCCTCACCGTGGTATCTGAAATCCTCAGAAAAAATGTCTAGGACAGTTAACAATAGAATGTGCGTCAAATCGTACCTTTTATAGCTGATAGCATGCTTATTGTCTTTTCAAACATATTTAGATGCGTTTTAATCGGTTTCCGTTTGTTGTAGAAGGTAATTTCGCCATCTTTTACTCCGAAAGAGAACTGGCTTCCGTCTATCTTTTCTTGAACGTACCTGAGAGGAAAAGGTTAGGCTGTAACGTCGGAGTCTAGTTTTGCTTTGAAAGGTCAAAAACATCGATTGTTTACCATTTACTGTTAGGACCGCTCCAATCTCTCTTTGATTCTGCCAAATGAGGTATCTTTGGGTAGTTCATTGCGCTGGTAATGTGTATTTTGTTGATTTTGATGCTATTTTTGACAAAATGTTGTGTTTCGTTTGTTGAATGTATTTAACGCTAAGTTCGAACAATAAGTGAATATGGCACATCTTAAAGTACAAGTCTTTATTGCTTACTTCTTCTAATGTATTATGAGAACATTCTCATTCACACAGAACAAGTGTAAGTAACCATAGTACACAACTATTTGCTTCACAAAAATATTATACACGTGATAATATACATAAGTCACTGACAAATAACTAATTTTATCTTTGGCAATGATAAGATTATCTTAACGTCATTTTGTGGTATTGAATCAATTGTCTGTGTTGTATTAGTGTTGTGGTTATTTGTTGCGTTCAACTTTAAAAAAAGTACTAACAGGTCAAACGATGTCTCTACTCTTTGTTGTTTAGAATCAATTGTACAATGACCGTACAAGATGATTTCAAAGTATGAACATAGTAATAGTTCAAACTAATTTGATTTATTTGGACAAATTGTGGTGAAGGTTTTTGTTCAGTTGATGGAAGCTGTGGTTCCAAAATAATCTGCAATCCATCCTCCGATAATCTTATCTTCTTGTTCCCTTTACACAATGTCAATAAAAAATGGGCTTGTGTTTGTAATGGTACAAAAAAAAAAGTTACCTTGCTTCTTTGACATAGATAGGATCAGCAGGGTTAGGTCCACGCAAGTCGAGATGGTGAGCAGCCTCAGGTATAAGTATAGCAGGTAGAGAAGGCTTGATTGTGTGCAATACACCAGAAGAATGCCAAGGATCAAGCATTCCATTAGAGAAGATAATATTAGATGCACTCTTTAGCGCTTCGAATCCACCCCCTTTTTCTCATTAATAAAAACAAAACACTGTGGTGTAGACGTACAGTGTATGCGAGACCAAGCTGGGTTAAGTGTAACGCCAAACTGCTCCTTACAGCTAGCAATATCGGTAGCTGGGTCGTACTTTGTGTAAGGGAACATACCGCTAAATACAAGTGTTGGTAAAAAGCAAGTTTCAGACTCAAAATTATTAATACAGTAATTTTTTTTTCACTTTCGGGTGAGTTCGTACGTGTTGGCGTTAGGTAAGTATACTTGTGTACAAGCGAGATAAGGCCATGCAGGACCTGATGCAAAACTTGGTACATCACTAAAAATGAGTATAAGTGAGGTAACACAACAACATGTTTCTTCAACAACAAAATTATTAGTCCCCAAAAACCGGCACGCACGTTGTTGGATTGTAGCATTGGAATGATCCAGTATCATTATAAATAGTTCCCATAGCATATCCCAATGAATCAAGCTAATAATTAGTAAGTTAAATCCAACAATCTTCGGAAGAGACTTTTGATTAAATTTCGTACAGGATCAGAAGTCTTCAAGATTCTGTTGCATGTGATATTGACAGGGTACCCAGGTAATTTCACACCATAGTCTGTAGGATAAGGGTAATCAAGCATAGCTTGATTAACAAGACCTCCAGCAATCCAATCAACAACCTGTAAACAAAAAAAAGTTAGAAAAAAACGAGATGCCATTGAAGGTCCTACGTACAGCAAGTGCTGCGGCTTCATCCTTTAGAGGACTACATAACTTCAACTTGCTGACAATAGTAGAGCGGCCTGAATCAGTGCTTGCTAGGGTAGTCATGGTCGTCATAGCTTGCTTTAGTGCTACATCACAGTTTGGTGCAGCTTGTCTATAAGTATCCGTGGTAGACTCAGCAAAAGCATAAGGTGATACACCTAAAATGCTTAATTAGTTGAAAATATTTTTTGTTGTTTGCTCTTTATTTTGGTTACCTGTTCCTGCAAAAGCGAATGGAGCTGATCCAGCTAACCCACCAATTGTAAGTTGAGGGTATTTCAATCTTTTATAAGAGTCAGACGGGATACGCAAGATGTTTGTTTGAAAAGTTGTTTTTGCTGTTTTTTTTCCCCCCTACCTGAACCATGTTGTGAGCATTCCTCCGTAAGAGCCACCAAAGGCCACTACTGGGCAATTAGCTGCTCCAGGGATTGTCTCTTTCAAGTGTGGAATTAGAATAGCGTAGTCTGCGAGCGCTTGATCTGAAATAGCGTGAGTTAGTTGATATTGGAGTTTGACTTTATCATAATGTCTTGGCGCGTTGCGCGTACCTGCTGATAGGTATCCAATGTTTTCGCGAGTGAATGACGCATTACCAAAAGGTAAACTCTCACCGAAATATCTGTGTTCAGCAAAGACTAGGAGGCCACCGTATTTAGGAGCAAGTACCTATTCGTCAAACACGTCAATTTTGGCGTACAAGAAGCGTAAAACAGAAAAGTATCACAAATTACATGGAATGTTCCGTAACGGCGAAATAAAGATACGTACTTGCGTAAAAAGGCCGCTTGCAGTGTAATAATCAGTTACAGGCGATTCGTTACCAGTATAAAAGAAAATAGGTCCTTTACAACCATTTGGGTACGCTTTTCCATGTTAATAGGCGTAATAGACGCTAACCGTACACTTTGTTCCCCAGTATTTGTCAGCGTACAAGTATCTCTGTTGATACGTTCCCTGTGTTTGCTGGTTGAAGTTATCTACACAATACGTCAGTAAAAAACAAACACAATGGAATTACCAAGCAGCTGGGTGAAATACTTGGTAGTGTATGGAGGTGGTGGGTCTACAGATAGTACAGACGCCAAAAAGAATACCAGCGTAATCGCTAGTAGCAGCCGTGTCATTGGTGCAGAAAAATTAACCAACTTAATCTGTTTTAAGTCAACGACATGGCGTCAAAATGGCCGTAGCACCAATGGTATTGCGTGATAACAATGGCTGAGGTGCTTATGCATGTCTGGGCATGCAAAAGAATGTTTTCTACGCTCAGAAATACAGCGTAAACGTCGTAATTTTTAATTTGCCGATCTCGGCGTAAAATCGGTTGAATCCAACTTGGTTTGTGTTAATATGTTCTTTGAGGTATCTTGAACGTAGCAGGAGCTAGATAAATAGGTTTAGTTGAAAGCTGCCTTATCTTCGCCGTTAACTTATTCGTATTCAAAAAATAACAAACAACATGAACAGAGGAAGCAGAGAACCGAGTATACTACCTAAAACAGTACTTACTTTATCAACGTGGGCAAGTGTTTGTGTGACAGGATACCTTACATTTGATTCTGGCTGTTTTTCTATCAGGGATGTAGTATTAATACAATGCGCTAGTACGGTGGCGTTGCGAACTACAATTGCTATTTGGTACGTTAGATAAAGATATCTTTTCGCTTGTCTTCTTCTTAGCGTTCCTTAGGGTACTGTTCAAGAGAGCAGTGACGTGGGAAGAGAGTATATCTGTTAGTTTTTTTATAAACTTTAATTTGGGATTAATAGCGTATATGGGCTCTCAAGGACCAGCATTTGGACTCGTTGACGTTGGATTTCTAGCCATGTATTTGTTTGGGTCGTATTTAAACACGTACAGTGAGTTTCAGCGTATGATATGGAAGTTTGATCCTAAGAACAAGGTAATTTATGTGGCTCAGATTTTGTGTTGTCCACTTTTTTTTTGTACACGTGTACGTAAACGACTTTTTTCAACTAACAAAACACTCGTAGGGTAAATTGTATGTTGAAGGATTATTTGCTTATAGCAGACATATTAACTACTTTGGTGATATTGTGTTGTACACAGGTGCGTCTATTGGTTATCTTTTTTTTTCTTTTTTTTTTCATTTCAAAAACATAATGACACAAAGCTCACATAAAGATAATAACGTCCTATTCTTGAATGCTATTTTTTGTACAAGTTCAAACCTAACAATTCTATGTACAGGTTACGCTCTACTCTCTCGTAATTGGGTTTCTCTTGTAGTACCTCTTATTATGTATCTTGGATTTAAGTTTATGCATATTCCGGACTTGGAAAAATACCTTACAAAATATGGGGACGACTTTGAAGAGTATAAAAAGAACGTCAGCTCTTTAATACCTTTCATTTAGTGATACGAAAAATAGTTATAACATTTGCACATAAACACTTTACACAATTGTCTCCACTGTTATTTTTTCTCGTAATGAGCTTTTATTGGTAAACCATCAATGACATAAAACTTGATACTGCAAAGTAAAGTACAATTTTTTGTTGATACAGAATGTCACACTAGAAGTTTTTGATGTGTTGGCACGTGGTACTGTATGAAGCTACTACAAGTGGCTTGCATACCAATAGAAGATAATCGCAACTACTGGTGGTAACCCAAACAATAGGTATAAAAGCACTCTAGACAAGGTACACGAAGGATTTGTAACGGAGCTTTGCGAGCACTACTCATTTAGTAAAAGTAAAGGACAAGTTCAACGTAATGTAGTTTTGATCAATCTTTCCTTGCGAGATTGTGTGGACTCTAAGCTCTGAGGGTACTACCGAGTTTAAGTACTCCTGTTTAAGTGCACAAGGTGAAAAAATTAGAATACTAACGTTTGTAGTTGCATAAACACTAGTCGCAAACAGAACAATGCAACTATTTATTAAAATGCTTACTGGTAAACTAGTTGTAGTAGATATTGATCAACATGATACGATAGATGAGATAATACAGAAGATATGCAAAAAAGAAGGTACAAAAGAGCGTTTTAGGGGCTGATTAGGTAAAAATAGCTGTACTAATAAAACGTTGTAGGCATATCTCCACATCGCCTCCTTTTGACATTATCGGGAACATTGCTCGAGGGTTTCCATAGTTGTCTCTACTACAACATTCAAAAGGTACTGTTTTAACATTACTTAGCTACAAGTGAAAAAATGCTGTACACTCTGTTACTGTTTTCAACAACCCTTCGTCACTCTTGTGTTAGGAAAGTACACTTCACTTAGTAAGCAAAGATGATCCTTCTTGTCCATCACATTACAATAATAACAATAAATAATGTCAAAGCTATATATATGCTATTCTTGACAGTTTACCCGTGTAATTATTGAGTCATCGTGATGACTAGCAACTGAATGTGACAACTTTGTATTAACGAACAGGCATTTAGAATAACCGAAACGTTAAAAAGCGCACACATGGTGAGAATACGTGTAAGAGACGTGGCCTTAGTTGTAAGATAGCGAGCTTTGTTAACAAGTACTTAATTCAGCATGTGTTTTTACTTACCACTTAAATCAGTATGCAACCTTTTGTTGAATCAAATGGTAAAGTACTACGTCTGAAGTTTGATACCTAAAGTTACGCCTACATTGAGGTCATCCCTATAACATTTTTCACTTTCACGTGCCATTGTATAAGGCACCCTTTTCCCTAACTGTCAACAAATGTCATATTACTTCATCATCAAGTTGACACGTGATGGACACAAATGAAGCGCTACGACAGCAATACGCAGAGAAGAAAAGATTAAAGCAGGAGAAATTAGAGGCTTTGAGGTACTCTATGCCATAATATCATGTTCTTATGTTGTAAAGTAAATAACCACCACTGTAGAGCGCGAAACAAGCAATACGGAAATTTCTCATCCCAATCTTCATTGGCGTCTACTATAAGTTCCCCTACACCTAATGGTCACTCAAGCAGTACTCTAACATCAGAATTATCGCTCCCAAAGGAAATCTCAGGGATTTTACAAGACGTTGAAAAATCACCTTATAAGCCAACAGTACAAGCTTCTACCACTCCTAATGGCTCAGTTACGTGATAAAAACAACGCTAAAAATATTTTTATGATAGTTTAACAAACCTTATCACGATAAAAATATCACGTGATCGTATTATACGCATGTGAACATAAAAAGACAGGATTTTGTTCTTTTTAGACTTCAAAAAAGATATAAATACTAACCTTAATACAAGGTAGCTAATGGCGATGTAACTAGCGTTTCAGCTCAAGAAACGGGCCTAAAACGAAGTTTAGCACCTCTGGTATTAGTATCACTGGGAAGTTATAACATAGTACCTAAAGAGAGAGTGTTATACGCAAGGGGAACGCAAACAACGGATTCTGGTCTTCCTAAACCTATGCAAACTAATGGTACTGGGTACGTTTCATTCTTTGTTTCTTTTTTTCTTTACTATGTTGTCTTTTTCGTCACGTGATTGTTTTTTAAGTATGCCAGCAAATACTCCACCACGTGTAGATGTACTTCGAACACCTACAAATGTACTTCCTAATACACCGATGCGTAACCAGTACAATTCAACACCGAATGTGACAGATGTTTTTCGAAATAATTTTGCTGCCTCTTTATCGCCTTACAGAGTTCCTGCACCATCTAAAACTAAACGAAGTGATAAAGGCAAGTTTATCATCGATGGTTATGCGTGTTAAACAAGATATAGAGGAGGAAGAGCAACCAGAAAGAAAGGAGAATCCAATAGATAGCACACCTAGAGAAGATTCCGTTTTTAAACAACACGTTGATGATTTCCCTTCGACGTCATCTCCAAGTGGTATTACTCTACTAGCTACAATGTCTCGATTCCAGCGCGCTATAACAGATATATGCTGGGTGCACTTAACCTTTAAATAACTCTGTATTAATTAGTTTATAGACAAAGAACGGACAGGTTTTATTGACATCTTATAATGCTGGAAGCGCTAGTTTAGATAAAGGAACTGGCACATGTTGTTTATGGGATCTAAACAGATCTTCTGGATCAAATCCACAACCACAATTTACATTCAAAGCTGATAGTGGTATAGTTAGGTAATCATTAACGAAGTTCTATCGAGAACTAACTGTTGTAGATTACTTCCGTACCGCCATGATCCTGGCCGGCTACTAGCAGGAACATACTCTGGACAGTACGTTACAAACGACAAATATTTAGATAAAACACGTGTTTAACGTTCCTTTCAGGATTCTCTGTTTTGATGCACGTGCTGGCGAGGTAAGAGATGAAAGAAAAAATGCCTTTAGAAACTGACGTTGTGGTAGCGAAGTATCATGAAAACCAACTTTAGTAGTGCTGGACATTGTCATCCTATAGTTGCTATGCAATCATATGGAGTTGATAAAGGTGGTGGGTTTGTTACGTTATCTTCAGATGGTAGATTATGTTCTTGGGAACTTGAAGGATCTTTGGAAAGTCCAGTAGATGTATGATTCTTTGAGTTATTTTTTCAATTTGGCGTTCTTATGAGATTAGGTGCTTGATTTAGTTTCTGCAAGGAATAATAAAGAAGTTCCAGGAACAGCACTTTCATTACTACCACAAGACGAAAACAGGTATTTCATCGGTGGCGAAGGTGCGTGCCTGTCAGTTAAAAAACGAATTGCAAAACATCCAAGAAAGTGATCAAGGATTCATACTTTTCTAGATGGACGGTTGTATACAGGCTATAGACACGGTACTTAGTTCAATATTTACACAGTATTTATATTTTATATAGGAACACATCGTGGCGTATATAATGGTAACATATTGTGTAACTAACATAATTCTTCTCTCTTACCTTTTACAGAATTTGCCGTTTCTCAGGCTCCTATCACACGTGTTCAATGCCATCCACAAGGTTCTCTAGTATTAGCATCGTCTATGGATTGGACATTATCACTATTTTATAAAGAACACGTACGATAATGACCCTCAAATCTGTTTAATCAATTGTTGTAAAGCGAGATGGTGATTTACGAATTGCTCTTGGTGAATGTACAGATTCAGTATACGGTATTATTATAAATAGCTATGCTTCTTGATATTCATTTAATTAATTGATACTTAGATATTGCATGGTCAAAATCCACGTGCACTTTTGGAGCAGTTGATGGAGCTGGAAAATTTGGTGTAAGCAATTTATTGAAAAAACCCAAAATGGATCTGAGCGTTGGTTCTTTGCTGACATTCGATTTTTAGGTTTGGGATTTAGAACAGACTTTTGAAGGACCTGTTGCGTCGTATTCACATACATCTGCATTAAGTAAAATACAGTGGGGGTAAGAAAGAGCTATAAACATGTGAAATAATGACTGTTTCATAGACCAGAACCTTATTCATCGAAAGTTTGCGTTGGTGATGCAGCAGGAGCAGTACTATTAATGGACGTCAACCAAGTATGTATTATCAAAACTAGCGAAGATTATTTAGTGATGTTTAAGTGCATCTTTTTGCGTTTTGGACCATTGAGTGATTGTAACTCTTTTTTTTTTTTCAAGGATTTATTGGGAGACAGCAAGTATAAAACATTGGAGGCCTTGATTCGCGATCAGTCGTAAACATTTGTTGTAATCTTGTTCCATAGGTTTTTAAGTATAGTTACATGAGAAAATAAAACTACAAGACAAATGTGACGCTAAGTAAGAGCTAATGAAAAAATTAAAAACTTGACAAACTTATTTCTTTGTATCTTTCCTGTCGCCAATAACTAAGTAAACAAGCCGTTTCAAAAACTTAGATCCGTGCTACGACAAACCTAACTGTTAACTTGCAGACCTGACATTTCTATTTCAACCAAACCATGTACTTCTTGCAAGCATAACAAGCAGTACAAACAAACAAACAAAAAATCTCCAATCAAAATTTGTGTTGTACACGTGTTTGGGTTTATGGTATTGTAAAAAGAAATAACTAACTTATTACGCTTGCTTCAATAATACACACATACACTTTGGTTGAATATAATCTTTATTAATTTTTTGTACTTCAGTATGGAACATCAGCTAAGAAATAAGAAGTGAAAGAACTTGTATAATTTGCTTCAAGAATATAATCACCTGATATAAGCTCATTAACTCCATGAACATTATTAGCATAAAGATAAATATCAGGTGAATTATAAACCTCAAAAACAGATTTTTGAGTTCCATGAAACCAAGAATAAAAACCACTTCCATAAAGATGAATATCTCTTGATTCCTTAATATGCATAGCAGGGCTTGATGGAGGGTCTTGCCAGTAAGGTGTTTCTGTTTGTGTTAGAAGCATTATAACATTAGACGCCTTTGTAAAGTTGTACTGGTACATGTAACTGTGTTCGAATGCTGTTCCGTACATAATAAGATCACCTGAAGATTCACATAAAAACCCACGTGCATTTTTCACTGTAATATTTTTTCCTGTTACAATATCGTGGTCTGAATGAAAATGAGTTAGGTGGTTGATACTTTTTTAAATAGAATACTAAGTACCTGCTGTCCATCCCCACATATTTTCAATATAACCTCCAGCTGAGTCTACCAAAAAAAGTGAGTTTCTTTGTTGATTATCGTTTTTTTGAAGAAAAACCGTTTAAGTTTAGAGCGTACCTGTCATGTGAACCATACCCCAACCTCCATGGTCAAGTCTATAGTGTACATCCCACGTACTCAAGCTTCCAGAAGAATGTCGTAGAATAATACAACCAGGTAAGTCGCCTTGTAAGGACAACAACAAGTTCGCCATTCTGACATCACAACTTCTATCGTCTGGCAATAAAAGCATAGCGGTTGGATCATTGTCATTCATGAATGCAGAGCTTCCGGCTTTACCCATTAACGTGGACCAAGCTTCTCCAATGAGTGCAGTTTTTGTCTTTAGTTTAATGGTGTCACTGATAAGGTACACGCCAGCTGGAAAGAATACTGAATCTGATGAGTCAATTGCTTTTTGGATTGCTTCAGTGTCATCCGATTTTCCGTCGCCCTTTGCTCCAAATGTTCTTACATTAGCTACTGATCCGTCATCGAAATCAGGCCTTTGCTTTTGTACAAGATTTTTATCTGGTCTATTTGATGGAAGGTTTCCTTGTACTGCTGGAAGTGCTTTACCTTTCGAAAAAGCAGGTCCTTGACGCCAAGAGTTTACTTTTACTTCACCATTGGCGTTACCTTGTAGACTCCTGTCGACAATGTAGGCACATTTATTAGTGGTAACGCGATCGAGTAGGATAGCTTGAGCTCGTTTAGGGTAATCTGTAGTGACACACGTGCCTGGAGAATAAAAAAGTTAAGAATTTATTCGGAATATTTTGTAATATTTATAACCCAACGTACCACAGTTTGTGAAGGATGCATCGAGTATTGTCATTGATGTAGACGCTCCTCCTTGGAACTGTATACCAACAGGTGAGTTCGTAACACTTATACCGACAGTAGAAAAGACCCAATTCCAGATAACTGCAACGCCGACTTGGCGGGTGTCTGTTACTTTTATGTTTCGAAATGTCCATTGTTGACCGCCTATTTGTAACCCAATGTTACCCCCGGTTATGTCTAAGTCTGACATGAAGCCACCGCTACCGTTTTCGGCTATAGTGAAGGTTATTAAAGGCCATAATTTATTGATAACGGTTACCGAAAACAGCCATGTCGCCACTACCGACGTCAATTTTCAAGTTTCGCAATGATGTTGCTTGTGCCACTGCCCAATGTATGACAACTGCTGCACTATTTCCAGAGGATATCTTTAAATAACATTAGACTTTCCTTTCGAAAAAAAAAGGATGGTGGTACCTCAATCTCAAAGTTATGTATTTGATGATAAAAGTTTGAGGTGTGCTCAGAACCACCGTAAGTCGCTTCAAGGACAAACTTTCTTCCGGTATTGAACCCAGGCGAGTTTGGCGCTAATACTATTTTTGGTCTACACTATCACGTGCGTTAGCACGTGGTTTATTTAACTAGTTTCGTAAAAAGAGCGTTTTCTGGCGTAAATGAAAAGAAAAACAAAATTACCTTGAAGTTTCCAACGAACTGAGTGCCAAAATATAGAGGTATAGTGCCTGATATCTTGTACGTTCCAGTTGGTACGTAAACAATCCTTGTGGCATCAGAAAAAGTTGGTGATACGCCTTCTGTTAGAGCTCTTATTATCGCTGCTGTATCATCAGTTACGCCGTCTCCCTATTGTAACTGTAAGGAAATACTGTTGTAACTTTTTTTCACGTGTCTCGTCACATAACGCTTACCTTCGCTCCGTAATCTTTTACGTTCCTAAAAGAAGGCCCATGTTCGGTCTTATCGTACCATGTTTCGCAATCGTCGTACGATGATGCTTTTGTAGTACATACAAGCACAACCACTATAAGGAACAGTGATACAACGCTGTACATCACTGGTATGAGCGGAAAAGATATTGGCGTCAAGTTTGGTCTTCAAGGCTTTCAAAAAAAAAAGTTGAAGAAAGAAGGAAAGTACTGATTATACGGTCAATCGCGGCTCTGGTTGTTCGCCTCCTACCTCCCATTGCCTGGTTCACATAACCAGACATGGGCACATGTGACTGCAGATACCACGTGTAATAAATTACAATAATCTAACGCAGTTTTATTCGTTTTCTACATAAAGTCTCATTTAAATCTAAAGGGTGTTGCCTTTTACTATCAGCTACACCTTCTAAACCATTACCTAGCATACAAATCAACTTCATGTAAAAAGAAAGGAACTGATAGTAAGAAAAAGAGGAAAAGAATAAGCACAAATGGCTGTGGTTTTTTTTTGTGTTACCAAGTTGACCACCGACAACTCTAAGGTCTGGCTCTAATGCGCACATCTCTAACTTGAACCAAGCATGAGACAATGCTTGATTTGTATTGTAACGTTTTCTTGGATCCACTACAAGTAGGTGATCTATCAAATCCTTGGCTGAAAAGAAGTTTGTGTTAGTTGTGTTAATGAAAGGTGAGCACGTTTCAAACTCATTAATTTGGTTTGGTAGGTTGTTACCTTCAGCTGAGATATCTTCCCATCCTTTGTTATCATCAAACTTAAAATCTCTCTCTTTTATCTTATCATAGAGCTGCTTTTCTTGAGTATCTTCAAAAGGGTGATATCCAACTAACCTATTTACAAAACAATTGATTTTTTGTGACATTGTGACAACGTACATTACAAAAACAATTACGCCTAGTGACCATAAATCACATGTCTTATCATATCCTTTCTTATCTAAAATTTCAGGTGCTAATCACGTGTGTTAGACTAACGATAATCACTTTCAGTACTTACCAACATACTGTGGTGTACCACACATAGTTTTCATATTTTTTTCTTCCTCACCAACAATGCGACTAAGGTAACCAATTTTAACACAAAAGCCAAAAACTCCAACAGCACTTAAACACACTTTAAGTAAACAAAACCAAGACTTGCCTTAATCCAAAATCGCTTAACTTCAGTGTTTCTTTCTCTCCATCATCATGTATTAGTATGTTCTCTGGTTTAAGATCACGATGTGCAATACCTGCAAGGATGTAAGAGTCATCATTGGGTGTTACGCAGTAAGCGTACCGTGGTTGTGTAAGTACTGTATTGCTTCTAAAATTTGTTTGCAGTAAACACGTGCTTGTTTTTCTGAAAATCCTGACTGATTTTCTATTATTTTGTCGAAAAGTTCACCTCCTGTAGCCCTAAAATTGACTTTAGTTACATCAAATCATACATTATAATACCACTTACAGATCTAATACAAGGTATAGTGTATGAGCAGTAGAGTAAACATCATAAATCCCAATAATCTAAGAAAAAAAAATAAACAAACCTCAAATCAAACTAGTTTTCAAAAAAAACTCGTCCCACATCGTCCCAAATCGTGTTCACGTACATTTTTATGAGACACTTTTTGTAAAATTTTAACTTCTTCCATGAGTGCATCAGGTCGTTTGTAGTTGCTTGACAGTAAAAATTTCTTTTTGCTTATGATTTTTAAAGCATAGTTTTTTCCAGTGACACGATGAACAACACGCTTTACAGTAGCGAAATTACCAGTACCAAGTATTTCAAGAACACTATAATCTTTTTGAGGTCCACCTTCTTCAATTTCCTTTGCCACCTCTTTACAGTCTTGAAAAACAAATTTTATGTTTTCTAAATACATATTAAGCGTTTTAAAGAGCGTGTAGGTAATTTTCAATGAATATCGGCGCTACCATCCAAAACAGGCTTGTAATTTGCCTCCAATCGCTTGAATAATGCTGTACCTTTGTGTTTAGCTCCTTTGATGAGAACTCCAAGTGTGGCGCCATTTTGAAGCAACTCGCGCTTGCCTTTTCCAATCAATTCGCCATCAATGTACGTTCCATTCGTGCTGTATAGTTTAATAACAAGATAAAGGGTTTAAAACGAAGTTTGAAAAAGAAAATTCCGCCAATTATTATTTCACTACGTAATCATACTGGTTGACGCGTGTTTATGTTATAGCGATACTAGCGAGAGTACTTTTAAGCTTTTGTAAATTATAATTTAAAAAAAAAGTACAAAAGGGGTTCCCGTACCTTGTATCCACTACCCACATTGTGTAGTCGCTATGTATTTGGCTTAACTTTTCTCTGTGGATCTTGCAATGTCGTCCAGATATTGCTGGTTCAGAAAATATGTAGTCGCACTGTGAGGCTCTACCCATCACAAAGACGTCATTTTCGATGTTTATATTTGGGTGTTTTGCATTTAACGATATTAGACGACCCCACACTTGGTCTTCATCTTCAACCATATCATTGAAGCTTTCACAGTCCTCCAGTGGCTGTGTTAAGCCTTGAGTCTCGCTTTCAGCCATTGTCGCTCAAAATTGGTGGTTTTACAGCGCTGACAGTATTGCTATTATACGTATGAGTGCAGAGACTTACTATGATGATGTGGAAGTACACAAACTAAATAAGGCATTAGAACCAAAACTGACGTCAAGAGAAGTCTTGCGCACGCGTTCTCAAGTGTACAGGATTGACCAACTTTCTAAAAAGAGATTTATTGCTTCAGACGCTGTACGTACAAGGGTGGTATAGCGAGGAAATACCTCTCATGGCGACAATCTATTAAGTGTTCGATATGTGAATTGCTTTAGCGAATTGTCGAAAGCAACTGACTATTGTGTAGAATACTTGAAATTGCAAAAGGATTTTGCGTGAAACTTTAGTGTGCAAACACATGCCAAAGGGTGTCAAGAACTGCCTTCGTCAGTCTTTTCGTCCTTGCAAAAAAGCAATTCACAGGAGCCCTTACTTATTACGGTTGCTGCTTTCGAGTTCTACCTACTAGAACGAGTCGCATCTTGATTTACTATTAATACCAAATTACCTGACTAACAGTCCAACAACCTCCTGCTCAAGAGGTTAAATCTCAATCCGACCAGCCCCATAGTAAATGGAACTACTCATACTTATTTAAACCTATCTAAAAACGAGTCGTACAACAGCTCTATAACTTTCAAATAGATAAACTAAAGATTAATCACATGTCCACAAAAAAGTCAAATCAAAGCGTCTTTGTTTTTTTGGTTTTACATCACACACAAAGTCAAAAATATAGCTCAACAATTAGACTTGTTTTGTTGGTCACGTTCTGATAGTCAAGTTCGTTCTGACCAAACGTCTGAAATGTCTTTCATGTTCAGTCATTGGAGAATGTAGAACCTCGACGTTTTACGTGAGATATAATTCTCTCCTCAATTTTGTGTATTTATACATACTAAAAACCTACCCTATCTAGGCTACGAATTTTTGAGAAGATAATAACCACTTACTAACAAGTTGTTGTACATTTACTACACAAAGTAGCTCGTGTAGTTTGACGGAGTCATAAACAAACGACCATTACATTAATTATATGATTATACTGGTTTTGTATTCTTATTAATTAATCTCCGGCCCATCGAGTCGTCATCAAAAAAGTCAACTTTTGTAAACCCAAAAGTTGTGGATTTCACAATAAAGAATACGTAACTCCCCAATGTCACAACAACGCCGTGGCTTTTCCAAGTATTATGACAAACGCCCAAAGGAGCGCGTGTTGAAACGGTCAAACAGAGAATCCATACAGTATGTACTTCATAATATCTGCGATACTGGCAACTAATATTTCTTTGGGCTCCGATTTTGACAGCAGCATTGAAGCCTTACGGATTTACCTATGTTGACTATCCCGTGATAGACGTTTGGACTAAACTTAAAAAGCAACGTAACATTATTGGTATTGGAAAAGCCAAGACACCAATGGCATTTTTCACCTTCAAGTGGGATAATAAGATGTTTGACAACTTGTTATTCACAAGCACATATGAACAACATCACACTGACCTAAAAAATGGGATCACTACCCATATGACGAACTTCTCTGGCATAGTGATATGGCATGGGATTATTGGAATACAGAATATTCGCACATTGTGGAGCACAGGTGAAGCACAAATTTTATTTACTGGGAAAACAGGTTTGTTGCAACTTAATCACTACTTCAACATCTCTGCCAACATGAAATTTGATGCTAACATGGTACATTCATTTCTAGTGATTGTCTTTAAGCGCCACATGGTACCAGGTTATTTCACTTGTGCTGATGAAATCTGTATTCCATCATAATATTTCAATTGCCATATAAAAACTCACAACACTAAGAAACCATAAGCATGGGCCATAGAATTGAAGCGTCTCGATGATTCGAACTAGGTATCTGATTGACTTTATCAATGCTTTGATATAGCCTCATCTCACACCAAATGAATCCTTCTTTCATGTGCAAAATGGTCGAAAACAATTGGAAGGCACTTTTTTAACATGTGGCTCTAATTTTTGTTCAGCCATGGATCTCAACAAGCCGGGGGAATTTGACTTAGAAGCTACTTCTTCATGTAATAACAACCACTGTCAGTGGCCTTGAAGCAATCACTTGCAAAAAAAGTGCCTGTGGGATACACAAGATTGGCACCATTGGACAAAACTGTTGCCGTTGCAACAAATAACAATGAAATCGTAAAGTTGGCCACCACTCTCTACTGTGTGCATGATGACAAAAGTTCATTTGACAGTAGCAATAAAAGGTATGTTCAAAAATAAAAATGATGACACCAAGGGAAATAGTGATCAATTTGGCCAGCTGGTCAAGTCCTATTGTACAGATAGGCGGTTCAAAAAATGGAACATGACACTTCTTGTTGGTTGGTTTTACTACACCCTCACAACTGCTTTTATTCTGTATAAGTGTCAAGACGGACCCTTACTCCAAAGGTTTTTTACAAGAAATTGCAACGGAATTGCTTCTCACAGGGACAGGAAAATAACCTCCTAATAAATTTGTGGCAGTTTTTTTTTTCTTGTGATTTTTCATGACGACTCCTTTGGCCGGGTAATGTCACAATCATCATATTAATATGTGTTCTCTTAATCTCATTTTAACGCTCTGCATTTTGTGTTTAAAATGGTTCTATTTTTAAGTTTCAAACATACCACGAAGTTCGCCACTCGTCTCTCACAACAACATACAGTGCCACATAAAGGCCATCGCATACTTTTTAGAGTAAAATGACAAACCTAACAGACAAGAGTTTTGGTGTAGAATCTGATGAAAGACATCTATTACGCCTTCCAGTTGAGATTCTACTCAATATCATGGATTTAGACGCATCAACATATTTAATTTGGCCGCTTCTTTCGAAACAGGCGGCAATGATGACAAGGTTTGATGGTGACTTGAAAAAACATGGAAAATGGCAACAAACGGCCGACAACTACAGAATTGTACGTGAGTATTTGTGCCGAAAATAATGTTCGAAGCCCGAAAGCGGCAAATCTTTTTCAACAATGTGTTTAATCTTATATTAGACTGAGCATTGGTCGCATGGTGAGCAACACGGAGAATACAAGAAGTGGTACAGAAACGGCCAATTGGAGCGGCAGTGCAATTATGTGAATGGTAAACAAGAAGGAGAGTACAAGCGTTGGCATGAACATGGCGTTTTATGGGAGCAGTGCAGTTATGTTAATGGTTTACTAGAAGGAGAGTTCAAGAAGTGGCATCAAAATGGCCAATTGGAGCAGCAATGCAATTATGTGAATGGTAAACAAGAAGGAGAGTACAAACAGTGGTTCGATAATGGCGATTTGTACGTGCAGAGCAGTTATGTGAATGGTTTACTAGAAGGAGAGTTCAAGCGGTGGCATTATAAAGGCCCTTTGCAGTGCCAGTGTAGCTACATCAAAGGTAAAAAAGAAGGAGAGCAAGGAGTGGTGGCATGGCAATGGCCAATTGATGTGGCACTCTTATTATGTCAATGGTGAGTATGAAGGAGAGGATAAGCGGTGGCATCGCAATGGGCAATTGCTGTGGCAGTGTAACTATATTAATGGTAAAAAAGAAGGAGAGTATAAACAGTGGCATGACAATGGTCAACTGAAGAGGCACTGCAATTATGTCAATGATAAACGAGAAGGAGAGTATAAACAGTGGCATGACAATGGCCAATTGAAGAAGCACTGCAATTTTCACAATGACAAAGAGTGCGAATGATGTGCATTACCACAGGTTTTAGATACGGGGAAAAAATTTGAGCGTAGTCTTTGTACAAAAACGTTTGATGACATCAACGTCAAACCCAAGATCCTGGCCATAAGTGATCCAATAAAAGGCAGTTCAAAATATATGTTAATTACAAAACTAGTAAATTTACAAAAAGAACAAAGTTGGTATGGGTGTAATGTATTATTGCCGACATGCTGAGACATGTGCTTTTTTTTTCTTTTTATTAAATTTAGTTGGGTCTTGTCTAAATTTAGACGCAACCAATTGATTATTGTTTTTTGTTCTTGTTTGTTTCTAGTACTACAAAAAAACCTTGGCTTAACTTGAAATTTCAATTGGGAGTGTATGTAAACAAATACCAAAGAAGTGGTTGATAGTGCCACCTGAAAGAAAAAATCGTCAGAAAAGAAAAGAAAAAAAAACCATGATAAAGTTTCGTACCAAGTACAAATAAATGCCACAATACATGATAACGTGGTATCTAAAAAAAAAGCCCAGTGAGCACAGAAAATCAAGTAAATAGTATCATACCTTGTTGCCAAGAATATAGAAAGGTACACCAATAGTGTAGCATAGACCTCCGGCTAATAGCCAATATACCATCTAAACAACAAATAAATATGTTGGTTTTTTCTAAAAAGAAAATGTCTCGAGAAAAAAAAAAAAGAACTTACATCCATTGACACATAGTCATGTACGTTTTCTATCATTATTAATGGACCTGCAGCCCATCCCATTGCTAGAAATTAATAATAAGTTATTTAAAATATACAATGAGCTTAGTAATACCAAGCATGAGTGTTAGTTTTGCTGCCTTTAAATTTTTCCTGTCGCTGATAGCATCGATGCAAATGCCAATGAAAGCACAAACCCACTCGAATACAAGGACAGCAGGCATCCATTTAAATTTATTGCAATTAATTAGCAGTACTGGTGTGTATGTACCTTTAAAGAAAAGTTATTTAAACGTATATTAAAGAGAAAGGACAAGGGTTCGAAAGAGAATATCACGTGCCAGCAATTAAGAAGTAAATTGCGCAATGGTCAAGTTTTTGGAATAAATATCTGGTTCTACCAAGAGTAACGAAACTATGGAATAAGCATGATGCCATGTATACACTCAACTAGTTTAAACATTAGTATATTAGTGCACAATATATTAATAGGTTAATGAAATCTAACGTACCATACTGAATCCATAAATCAATGCAGCTGCCAAATGCCATGGCGACTTATTGTAGCACTGACTTAGCAAGTACACTAAAGCACAAACAGCGAACAAAATACCAAAACCTGCGAAAAAAGAATGTAAGAAAATCATCCGCACGTGACAAAATTTGAAAAAAAAAAAATGTGATACGGTTGACCTTAGTAGGCCGTTGAAACAGTTTCTCCGAAAGCAAGGGTTGCTAACGGATTGTAGTTGGATTTTTTTGAAAATGTTTTTAGGATGGCGTACCATGGGTTATTGCGTTGAGTATCTCTTCCGCAAGTGAGTTTTTATCAGTTTCAATTTCAATCTGATGAGGTTCATCTAATGTTCTACGTCTTGTTTCATTACACTTGAGGCAAGCTATACGTAGCTTTGATACCTCACTGTAAGGTATCAAATTATTCGTTACATCAAAAAATCTCAAATCGTGGTTTCCTTTCTACGATATCCGTCAGCTTTCTTTAGACTTTGGAGAAACAAAAACAACAATATAAAAAAAACCAACTGTCTCAACCTTACTAACACCACAACATGCAGTTCAAGGCGCTTTTTTGTGGTTGAAATTCTCAAGATTATTCTTAACGTACCGTTATAGCTGTCACGAAAGCAATAGCTCCTTTCGATAGTCTAAAGGTCATACATAAGTTAATAGATATAGAAACGAGGATAGAAGGGAAGTACTTACAGTTTGTTGCCATGCAAATTTAGAATTTGTAGAGTAGTGTTTGTAAGTAGACTATTAGCCAGAGCACGAGCGCCACGTGGTCCTACACCAGACTCTTGAAGATTAAGCTTCTTTATATGCTTATCATGCTCCAATACTTTTGCGAGTATGATTACACCGTTAGAGTTTATTTTACTTCGAGAGAAGTCTAGGGAGTCAAAGTATACTGCCTCTTCAGTGTTATCGACTACTCAACGTCAACAAAAAACGAAACGAAAAAATTCGAAAAAAAAAAAACGTTTTTTGTCTTTCGGTTCCTTCTGTTTAGAAACTTCGTACCAATATTAGGATCAGTCGGTTTATGCTCATAGTGGAAGTTAGGGGCATTATGGTCCAACATAATCAATTCTGCTAACGCTGCACTAACTAAATGTGAGAATACGCTAAAAATTAATAGTCGCGTTGTCTTTTTGTGTTACCATTCGTTCTCTGTGTACGGGTGTCCAGGCTACAATTTCAGTGGGTAAAGACGATTCGACAGATTAACGAACCTTAAAGTGCGATCTACGCGTCTTCAACGCCATTATTACAGCGGAGTCTGGTTGTATTTGGTATTTCTTTGCCATAGCCAAGTAAAATTGCTCTTTTTGCATAACAGTAAGCGTACGCTTCGCTAATACGCGCTTTGTTGCCTTTGACATATTGTCACTCAAGTCTACAAGTCAGTGCGTTGGGAAACCGCAAACTACCGAAATTGACTTTTATTTATATCCGTCTGAAAAGACATGCTTATCACTTTTATTTGTTGTCTAAAACAACAGGAAATGGATGAGTTTTTTTTTATTTGAAATTATTTTAATTTACATTTTTTTTTGTTGAAATTTCTCCGTTCATTTTCTTGTCAATAATATGTTATCAATAAGTCGGGTTGAACCAAGCTTAATGGCAGCAGAGAAAACAGCGCCAGCTTCTCCAATATTCTCAACTTCAATACCTTAAGAATATGGTGTCAATGCATACACAGGGAGAGTAAAACTGTTAAAAAGAAAAGACAAAAATACAATACCATCGTCTAGATCAGCAATGCTAAAGTAATCTATAACAGCCTCTGGCAAAGTATGCTTCAAATGATTCGTTGCGCTATTAATAGTTAGAATGAAACAAGAATTATTCTTTAGTCTCACGTGTCACAGAGTGTTTTGGCATCAAGTACACCATTCTTGTCAAATTGAATATTCGCTTTTTGTAAGGCTTCATACAGAGCTGGTGCCTAATTCTGCTTTAGATACCTGACAGTCTTCCCAAAGAATAACGTACTCTCTTTCTATCTTCTTTGGATAAGTAAGAGTTTCTAGAGCTCATGGCAAGTCCGTCACTTTCTCTAGTTGTTGGTACAACAACAACATCAACAGGTACATTTAAATCCCTCATTAATTTTCTAATTGTTAGGTGAGTACGTTAATAACACTGCAATATTTCTCCCTACCTTATAGTAATACATTGTATGGCATCCTTCTGGCCAAAGTAAATCTTGTCCGGTTGCACAATATTGTTCAGTTTTGTTACAATGGTTGCTACACCCTTGAAGAAATCAGGGCGTGATTTTGCTTCTCTTGTTTGCTCTACGCATATCAGTACCCAACCTCTTCCCCTCTTCTCACTTACCAATGGTCTCAACGTTGACGTATGTAGAGAATCCAGGAGGATAGATTTCTTGTTTTGTTGGTAGAAAGACAGCGTCTACATTCTCCTTCTCGAGAAGAGACAAATCATTTTTTGTGTTTCTATTTTTTTTTTAAGTTAACGCTAATCACGTGTACTCTGACAGATAATTGATTCCGTACTGTGGGTAAGTATCTAAGTCTTCATGGGCCGCAAACTGGGCTGGGTTGATGAAAATGCTAGCAACTACAAATTCAGTCTCTAGGCGTCAAAAGTTAGTGTTACGCTATGGTTAGCGCATATAACGATAAATAGCGTGTTAACGTTGGTTTGGCTGACACTTTTAAGTAAAACTGCTGAACGTACCTTCTCTGGCTTTTCTGACTAATGATAGATGCCCTTCATGCAAATAACCCATCGTTGGTACTAAACCAACGGTTTTATTTGCTTTTCTTGTTTCAGCGCGTACGCGAGCATACGCAGATACAGACTTTGCTACTTGCATACTTAAAAAGTTAAAAATTCAGCCAAACAGTAATTTTTTTGTGTAAGAGTCTCGCTTGGTCTCCTATGCTTGTGTAGTCGAGTACTCTAGCTTCCACCGGTTTCTACGCTTGTGTTTACTGGATAAGCGGCGTTTTATTGTCTTATACGCACGTACGCTCTGTTTTGATCCGGAATTTCTATTTTTGAATAGTAGACTATTTTTCTGAGCTCTTGAGTTCGCTGAAACTATTTTAACGCGTGTTCATTGCAGTCCAACATATTCTAAGACAAAACAAGCAAACAAAGCTTTAAACGCCCACTTCTTACATTAAAAAAGGTTCTGGACCATCTCGCAGTGGTATATTAACATCTCCCACAAGCCTTCAACTTTTCTCCTCTTTTTCAAAACAACTTCAAAAAAATGTTACAATCCACAAGATTTTACACCGCTTGTCGGCAATCAATACAAATACGTGACAGATGTCATCGTGCAACAACCCGTAAATACTCAAAGCCCGTTACAACATCAAAAACATCATTACTTGATTGGAAGCGAAAGTATGAGCAAAAGGCACCAATCACAATGGTGACAGCGTATGATTATACTAGCGCAATGCTAGTAGACAAGGCAGACATAGACGGGTACCTTTTTTTTTTTCATTTTATTTTTTTTTTTGATCAAAAAAGTTTTTCCGGTTTAAAGTTTACCCATCTTTAGAATTCTTGTTGGTGATTCTCTTGGTATGGTTATGCAAGGCGAGAGTGATACTACCGCTGTAACTGTAGATGGTACGTATTTTTTACATGAACATTACCAATAACAATTTTAACGGAAGACGTTCTGTGAACAGTTTCAGTTGAAAAAAACAAACTAAAGTTTTTGTGTTTAACCTTTTTTTACTAGATATCATTCATCATTGTAAAGCTGTATCAAAGGGTTCTAAGAAAAAATTTCTTGTCGGTGACATGCCTTTTGGAAGCTATGAAGCATCGCCAGAAGATGGTAAGAATTTTCTTTTGACATTCTTCAAACAGTCAAATGACACGTGATGTTTGATTTAGTAAGTAACTTTTCTGTTAGCTGTTCGAACAGCTGTTCGTATAATGAAAGAAGGACAAGTTGATTCAGTAAAAGCAGAAGGAGGAAAGCGCATAGCAGCGAACATTAAAGCTATTACAAATGCTGGAATACCAGTAATGGGTCATATCGGTTTGACACCACAAACAGCCAGCAATTTAGGTGGATTCAAAGTCCAGGGTACTGATAACTGCGTTAAGCACTGTGCTTATTTTTCATAGGACGTACTGCTGAAGGAGCACTTGAACTCGTAGAAGATGCTTTAGCTCTTCAAGAAGCGGGATGTTACGCACTTGTCATTGAAAGTGTACCACGTAAGATAGGAGAATTTATTACGTCCAAGCTGAAGATTCCTACAATTGGCATTGGCGCAGGTAAGCTTATTATCAGTAAACTAGATATTAACGGAGTTAATCACGTGTAGGTAATTCTACTAGCGGACAAATATTAGTGTGGCATGATATGTTTGGCGTGTACGATGACATGAGTCCAAAGTTTTCAAAAAAGTTTGCGAACGTTGGAGAAATAATTTCACAAGGATTGTCTCAATACAATACAGAAGTTTCCTCTAGACAGTTCCCAGCTAAAGAACATTCTTATATGATGAAACAAGAAGAATGGAATAAGTTTAAGACATGGTTCAATATAGATAAGCAACAAGTAACTCCAGTATTAAAAGCTGAATCGGCAGTAAAAACGAAAAAAGAAGCGACGTCAGGAGAATCAGTTGCAGTACCAAATATTCAGATAAATGCTAAGAAGCTTAAAATTGCTATTGTTGGTGCTGGTAAGTTCAACGAGGTTAACTCCTGTCTCTAAACTGTTTTAAAAAACAGGAGCAATGGGTAGCCTTTTTGCAGGTCATTTGGCAAAAGTTAAAGACGCCAATGGCGAAAAACCTGAGGTACACATGCTGCACGTGTTTCTTATTATTTTCTTAACACTTGGTTTTTTATTTGTTTTCCTTCTTTGTTTAATGTACCACAAAGTCTGTTATCCAGGCAGTGGATTTTTTACTTTTATTTTCTCTCATTCGGTAAAAACAATTATGGAAAAATTATTAATTTTATGGATAGATTTGGCTAGTATCTTCATGGCGCGATCATATTGATAAAATAAATCATGGCGGTTTAACACTAGAGACAGTAGATACTTCTTATAATACTTTTGATAATATAAAAGCAACACACAATCCAGAGGAAGTTTTAAAAACTGGTCCGGCAGATTACTCGATGGTTATGGTACAAGAACGATAAGTTGTTTGGAGTCTATACTAACTTATTCCTAAGGTAAAATCTCCGTACACTGAAAGTGCAGCACAATGCGCTGCAACTGTATTAGGAGATAATAAGAAAGGTCACATCATTACACTACAAAACGGAATGGGTAATCGCGAGATAATAACTGACATTTTACAAGATGAGAATCGTGTTATTCAAGGGACTACAAGTCATGTATGTCATTGTATTGTTTTTATCCCAATCTAACAGTATTATTATTAGGCTGCTATGATAGTTGAGCCGGGATGTGTGAGGCACACTGGTATTGGTGACACGTATCTTGCTTCAAACAAATATAATGAAAAAGAAGTACAATTACTTAGTGATATGTTTAGTAGTACTGGTATTGATTCACAGGTTCGTCAATCACACGTGATATTTGTCGTTTATTTACAAAAAATTAACATTACGATTAAGGTTCAAAAGGATCTGGATTCTCTTTTATGGGGAAAACTCATTATAAATGCCGGCATTAACCCTCTAACCGCAATCTTTGGCCTAAAAAATGGAGACTTGACTGGTTCAGAGAAACGATTGGATCTTCTTACAAAGACTGTTGGCGAAGCTGCTAATGTAGCATATGCTAACAATATAAAAGTAATTATTTCTAATCATTTTCCATTGAGTTAACGTATTTTTTTTATAGTTACCTTTTGATAATCCACTCCAAAAAGTTTTGGAAGTATTAAGAAATACAGCGCCTAATCAATCCTCAATGTTAGCTGATATTCTACGTGGAGTAACAACTGGTACGTTACAGTGTATTAGATTAATAGTTTAGTGCTATAGCAACTCCAGAAAATGAAGCTGACTTACTTTTTTTCCTTAGAAATCAAACACATTAATGGCGTTATTGTGAAAGAAGGAGATCGCCTTGGTCAACCTGTAGATATCAATAGATTACTTGTTGGCATATTATCAGACTTTAAAGGTTCTAGGCCAAAGGATTTACCTAATATGTTAGCTGCAAGGTTGATGGCTTTATAGAAGAAAGTGTTTATGAATTATCATTTTTGTACATACAGTAATTTTACGCACTCTTCGAACTACAAACAATAAAAATACTTGCCTATGACTCTTGTATATCGACAATATCAATTACATTTACCGTCACTGTTTGATAGTGTACAGTGACAAATGTTGATTTCTTGTGACGTACAAAGAATGTTGATAGGCCAGCCATTGTAATTACATTGAGCGTACAGTAGGCTACTCATAAAAAAGAGCCATCACGGGTAAACTTCAACAGATTACTTCCCGTTGCAGCTTTTGCTGACTCTCTTCATCCGAACAGGGTGAACAAAGAAAAGGGTTTCAAAGCCCTTTCAAACATAATTTATTTCATATGAAACGGGTTTTAGGTTTTGTTGAGGTACATAATGTAGGGTATTCTAGAATCTTAGTGTTGTACTCATAAACAATACGTGTTCAAAATCCAGGACGATTTTTTGTCGGCTTTTAGGGCTAAAGTCGGAGCCTTCCAACTTGCGACATAGAGGCAAAACTACATGTCGTGGGACAAGTACAACTGTAAGCGCTTTCGCTACCAGTAGAAATCACGTGTAGAGGTTCTCAAACAGGTTACAACAAATCCGTTCTGACTAGGATAGTCACGCAAAACAGCAGTTAACTGGATGTAAGGGTAAAAAACAGCTTAGCGCTAGTTTACCAGGTACTACAGGATGTGCACTCTTTTTTCCAAAGCAGACATTCACATAAACACATGAAGTGCGTTCGTTTTCTGCATCGGCCGCAACTTTGTGTTACGCTACTAGTTTCTGTTTCGCTCTGATTCAAAGTACATAAACCCAATATATCCACACAAAGATCCATGAGAACCATTGACTTTTAAAGTTATGCACTTTTTCACTAATGACTCCAGAAAAAGCCAAAACTATGCCAATGTTCTTTGTAAGGCGTTCTATACACATTGGGTACGTATCGGCTCTAATGGGTGTTGGCTGCCGAAAGTGGTTTGCGGGCATCTTTTTCTCCAACACTCTCCCTTTTTTTCTTACTTTTTTTTTTCATCTTATTTGGTTCTAGGAGCATTATTTGGTACCTCTGTTCGAATTCTATTGTCTAACTATGCTGGTACCAGAGTGCCCGCAAAATGCGGCCAGAGTTTTGTGCACGTGACTTTATCAATTTTATCTATTGCCAAAAACACCAAAAGCATACTAAACATGAAGCTACTCCTAATCGCACTCATTTGTGTAACAGGTACTTATTTTGTCAACGGTAAAAGTGCTACTTTATGCATTAGTTCTTTAATTAATCCAACTCCGCGGATTTAAACTGTATTAACCCCGTGGCATAGTTTGTCTTGCTCAAGACGTCGACTTTGACTGTAGTAATACGGACTGGTCTTCGTTATTTGATAAATGTAAAGCCGTTATAGCTCGCATTAGTAACGCCACAAGACCTGTACGTCTTCTTTAATATAGTAATGACCAGTTATTCGTTTAGCCTTTTTCAACGAAAGAGTTTGACTAAGTTGTCAATAGGCAGTAGATAACGACAGAGTCAATGACTTGCCTACACGATCAGCAAATGATATGGCTTTCAGTGGCAGAGATACAACTAAGCGTTCCCTAGCAGATTTTGAAATCAGCAACGGACGTATTGATGGTGTTTGTGACGCACTCTCGGAGTGTGCTGTTGCGTACAGAAAATACTCACGTGTCATCGCTTTTTGCGCCAATGACAGCCGAGTTGCTACAGCTATAAGAGGAAGCAATACCGCCCTTGTTCGTACCTACACAATAAGAAGAATCCTTGACTTTTTAAGAGAACAATGGTAAGACCCTTCGACTCGTCATTGTTACTTACTGTTTTTCTTAAGCTCTCCTGAACCAGAAGATAGACGTTGTCGTCCAGCTATGTTGGAACGTTTCAAAGATCTCGCTGATACTGTCGTTCACAACTGCTTTATGAAAGATAACATTTTGAATGGTGTTTGCTCTGAACGTTGCGATTTCGCTCTCCGTGCACTTGCAAATATTGCCAGATTCTGCATTCATCGCCCAGCTGTATTGGAAACAATGAGGAGACTCAAACCGCTTGTTATTCGTCGTAAGATGATATGTGATCGGATTGAAAACTGTGGAGAATTGAGGCAACGACTTGCTGTTCTTTACGAAAGATGTACAGCAGCAGTAGAGGGTGGTGTACGCATATTCACTTTTGGTTTTTTTTGCCCTTATGAGTATCACGTGTTGTTTGGTTTAAGTGGCTAACAAACTGACTTTAGGAATGCTCTCCGGCTTGTAGACTCCTTCGTATTGCCGGAAGACGATACATCAACTACTGCACAAGAAATAACGCTGGAGATACTTCAAACGAGCTCACTGACGATGATAGAGAAAAGCTAATTAAAATTGATGAGAGTTGCAACTTTGTACGACGTGGTGATGTTGATGTTGTTGAAGAAAACGATGGTAGAATAATACGTGCTACTGTAACACGACCAATTGATTTTCCTGGTGAAACAATTGCTGAGGTACTATCACCTTTCAAACCAAACTAGCTGTTGATGATTTCTATGCTAACTCTGTGTCTAGTGTGTCTCCGAAGTCAAAGATAATGACAACAAGGCTCCGTTCTTGAGATGTCTATTTGGTGCATGTAAGGATAATGTACAAACTACCCTCGAAATGGTTATTGATCGTGTTTCCGAATGTCTTGAAGCAAACATTGATGATCCAGATTCCTGCTTCGAAACTCGTGATATGGTTGATAACGGCGATGGCGACGATTCTACCGACCTTGGAAGAGGATCTGTCGATGCTGATTCCACTACTGGAAACGACGGTGATGGAGCGGAAGTATCAACAGTAGTCCAATCCATGTCTTTCCTTGACGGATGCAGAATGCTTTTCAGACAAAAAGCAGCAGCTACTGATGCCGTTGACACGGTCGCCGATACACCAGTTGGCGCTGGAATCGAGAGCGTAATGACTCTAGCTCAATGTGTTCGCAAAAACAACAAAACAAAGTAAGTTAGTATGCGTGCCTTTTTGCTTTGCCATTTCGCCTTCACTAACTTTCTTTTCAAGACGTGTTGTATCTCTCCATCTACGCTGCAGCGGAGACTTTGGTCCTCTTGAAGATGATCCAGATCAATCAGATTTTAAGAGAATCACGTGCGGTTGTGGTGGTATCTTTAGAGCAAAGAAAACAGCAACTTGTACAACTTGGGACGGCGAGGTTAAGGAAGTTACTGTTGTTCTAAAGATTATCACAAAGATTAATGCTAAGGTTACTGAAAGACAACCAAAAGGTGCCGCTATGAAACAAATCCGTGTTTTGGGTCAAGTCATTGGAGGAGAAGACTGTGAAACCTTTGAATGGGATCCATCTGTTACTGTTAATGAGTCCACATTGGATTCTTCAGTTGATCAAAACCCTGGCACTACAACTACTACACAACCTCCAAGTGATACAACTGAGCCAAGCTCAAGCGATTCCATATCCCTATTCATTGGCATTGGCCTTTTACTATCTGCCTTGTTGTTGAGCTTGTAAAACATGTATGAACAATAAACTTAGCTATTCTGTTACGCTTTTGCAATTGGTGAGATGTTATATATTAGAATTCTTGTGTCTGATAGCCTAACTTAGCATTCACTTCTTCTATCGCTAGGTAAGATAAACGTAGAAAATAAGTTTGAACAGAAGTAAGCTGCTTGAGGGACGTTTGCTTTAGCTAAATAGAATTCTCGTGCAGTTTTTTAATGTTATATCAGACTCATCAACAGTACCGGTCATTACAAGAGATGGCATAAAGGCCAATAGCAGGAGCAACATACTTATGTCAATGGTAAACTCGAAGGAACGTAAAATACAAGATAGCGTGAGCATTTTAAGCAAAGGTAACTCAAAGGTAGTAAGTGAAAGAACTAAAATCAATGGTAATCAAGAAGTGTAAAAAAAAAGTACAGTATCGACACCCTTTCAAAGTTTGGTCTTATTTATTAATGACAAGTTGATCTTCTCTATGAACAGTTCTACTACGCATCTCTTGATGCTCAAGACCATATATAATTTCATTATTATAGTCAACCAAACTAGGAACAAAATCTAAAAAAAAATCAACATAAACGCTTTTTGCTGAAAAAAAACCAGTTTACATACCGTCCTCTAATATGTCACGTGATGAATTTCTCATTGAATAAATACTCCACTCCTTGAATAAGTGTTCGGATATACCAATTTGTTTTCGTATTCTAGTACGTGCTTCTCCAAGAGTTTCATCCTATTTTATATTTTCAAAAAAAAAGAACAAAAAAGAAAGAAAAAAATTGTCCTTCTTTATATTACATACTTTGAAGTGTTTCACTACTTCAGTAGTATGTTGTGTAAAGTATAGGGTCCGTCATAAAAACGCAAAAATCATAAGTAGTTTTGAATCAACTCTGCTTCTTTACGAACAAGTTTTTTGTTGAATCAAAGTACATTAAAAAAAATAAGACATACCTTTTTGAAAATAAAAAAGAACGGTTGACCATGAAATGTTACTGTATCCATTGTAATCCAAGTACGTGATTCAATCTCAAAATGACAGAAAGACACCATGACATCACCTATAAACAAGTGATTAGATTTTGAGCCTCAAACAAAAAAACAATGTGTAAGTAAATTGTTTGTTACCTTCTTCAAGGTTTTGATGATCTTCAGTTATAATTTCAGCTATTGCGCTTTCATCATATGCATTAGGTGTACGTGGCATATCATCAACGATATCATCATCATTATACACACTCATTATTTTATGATCGACTACCTTTGATATCCTGTAAAAAAAGAGTCAGTTTCTCGACTCTTCAATCTTTGAAGCTCACCTAATAGGTGATCCTTCTGGTATTTGCAGGTCTTTATCAGCGCATATATTACGTTTAACATCTAATATATTAGATCCAGGTGCCAAATGCATATTAACAGATTTCTAGGGGACAAAAGATATTAGCGCTTTTTACATACATTCGTTGTTTCATGTTGATTATTTTCTTACTATAATTTGGCTTTTTTTATCTCTCCAATAAACACGAAGATTAACCATGGTTTCTACAAGCATAAGCTTTACTGATAGAATTAAAGCACATGTGGATTGTAAACTTCAAACATCAAAAAAAATGTTCTTCAGAATAATTTGTTGTCCAACTTGATTGGTCTGTCAGTGATTTACAAACAATAACATACCGAGTTGTTCAAGAGTTACATCTAATATCTCATAGAAAAGATAGTTATTGTACTTTATCATATCCTCAAGTTCGATATTATCGAACCTATAATGTCTTGACCTAAATGATAATTAATAAAGACCAAGTTACCAAATACTCTAAATAGCGTCTTTCAAAACCACTCTCAAGTGCCGTACTTTATTTTATTATTATATCCAAGACCATATATGTATAATTTATTCCCTCCGCATCTGAAAAAAATCACGTGAGTTTCACGTGTAGTAGAAAAAACCAAGTAATTTACATACCCTAATTTTGAGCCTATTGCTTTCCTTACTTCGTCAAGTGTTGTCTCTTTGTGAAGGTACATTACAGTGCTTTTCTAAAAATATCCAATAATTAGATAAAGCCTAGGGACAAATATCCAAAAAAAAAAACTTGATTCATACCTCGTCATTGTAAGGATCGCTTTTGGGTCTAAACGTTATTTTTCTTCTACAACTCAACCAATCGCAATAGTCCACAACAGTAGGGTACTTAAAATTACTGTCACTGGTAAAAACTTAGTAAACAGAAAACAATGTAATATTTCTACTAGTTCTCTCATAAACATACGCTGATGGTTCCTTTTGTACGATAACTAAATCTCCGTGCTGTAGTTCACACTCTTTAAAAGTACTGTCTTGAGCTAAAGGATCTAGATTGCAGTCAATCTATAAGCGTTTTACGATACGCAAACACAAAAAAAAGTTGTTGCTTGAAGAATCTGCCAGCTTATCAATAATTGCATGAATCCAACTTGTTGAACAAAATAAACAGTTTTTTTTTAAACCAATTTTTCCAGTGATATGAAAAAATTATGCAAACTCAAAGACTTGTTGTATAGAGCTTGAGGTATAATAAAATTAAGTCGTACCTAACTTGAAAGGTTTAAGTTCTTCAAATGCGAGCATATTTCCATCTTCTCTCATCATATCTCGTACATCATCTGTGAAAGAACGTATAGTGTCTGAAACAGAAACAACTACACTTCCTATATACCTAAAACCAAATGAATAGGGATGAACATTAAAACATACTCTTACCGAGCTTCACACTCAACAGGATCATAGTATTTTACAAAAATCAACGCATCATCCTCTTCAATTACTGGTAGAGGTTCACGTTCAAGTTTCAAGTAGACTTTTGTTCTATTTTCTCTTAACTCTCCAATAGCTTTTAATAAAAAAGTAAGAAGAGCAACCATTCACGTGTAAACTAGAAAGAAAAATTCAAAAAAAAAGACTCAATCTTTCGTAGCCTCTCACAACGTTAATGTACAAGAATTTATAACAAAGAACTGTTGAGCAAGATGTTGTATAGGTGTACGCACGCGTATTAAGAAGAACCGCATCAAAAGGTTTTCCAATCCTAACAGTAGAGTTCTTTCGTTTTACTATTGTCCACAGCCTTTGAACTTGTTAATTATGGGTCCTATTAGTACTCAAGGAATATTGTCTATACCTATAAGCATATCCTTCCGGAGCTGGGTATAGTTTTGGTATTGCTGTTAAGATTGTTTCTGTTGATAGAATTTTATGCCTTGCAAGGTGTTTAAGTGACCATAAATCTTGACCTTTATGTCTCCTTATATTCTCCTCAGTTCCAATAATCATAGTAGTATACAAATGCGCCTTTGTGGAATCAGAATCACAAGCACGATCGGACAACGTAATATGGCGGGTAAAAAAAAAAAGAGAAAAATCACGAACGGTTCTTAGTTCCTCCAGGCGCTTTTCTTCCTCTTCTTGCTCTTTTTGGAACCTGTCTTTAATATGTTGTGGTACATCTTTTTCTGTTACATCACAAAGAATAGTATCAGCCATATCTTCTTTGATATATACCAACATATCCAAGTATGTTAAGGGAAAGTAAAATACAGTTTTTTTCGAAAAAAGTAAGAAGAAGAAGCAGTGGATACACGCATTTGCACTTGATTTCGGTTTTCCGTAAAGCCTACTCCAACCTGTTTCTTCCATTGAATTTCCAAAATTTTCATCCAGAGCTGCTTCAACTCCTACTTTGTACACATCATCGTCATCAAACTTGTACCTAACAAAACAGCAGGTTAGTAACCAAAAAATAAACAAACGCAATCGTTTTAAAAATACCATTGTGGTCCCTTTGTCGGCCTAATAAATACGTAATAATGTCCTCCTGTTGTTCCACCCACATGCACAAGTACACTTAAAAAAAATCACGTGAGCTACTTGGTGGAGAGCAAGAAAAAAAAGACGGCTTGATCGTACCCAAATAATTTATAATTCAAAGGAGTATCTCTCTTGTTCTCATCAGCCAAAAACTGAGAGAGATCAATGCGTATAGTGAAAGTATTCCTATCATTGATTTTTGTATATGTATTATTATAGAAATCATAGTCGAATCGTTTATAGTGAAGAAACAGAACAGGTGGAAATGTATCAAACAGCATGCCTTAAAAAAAAAGCATTAAGTCACGAACAATACACATCGTTAGGTCCTACCTTTTTCGGCTGGTTGTAAACCAAATTTTTCTGTTTTGTATTTATTGTCTTCATCAAGAAGTTCAACATCTGTATACTTCTCCAGAGATTCTTGAAGATTACGACATTCTCTCACATTAAGAGAAACGTCTATTTTAAAATTAGTGCGACATGTGGCATTTTTATAACAGTTCTTATTGCATACCATAAAAGTCTTCAAGGCGAGTTGACTCATAATCAACTTGTGTGCAACGAATAAAGTTGTGTATTTTGCCCCTGAATAGCTTTTCTATTGTGCCCTCAACAGTTGTGCCCTTCATTTTGGATTCTAGGTTATCGCATAATATACGTGTAAGCTCCTAGCTCAACAAGTAAGTCATAATAAAAAAAAAGGATCCAAAACTGACCTGAACATCATGCATAACGAATGCATCTGCTTCACTCCAGCCAAACGCCTTTGTAAGCTCCTCTGTTTCTGCCTCCAAATCCGAAAATTGCAAACGATAGAACATGCGTTGCAATGCAAGAGGTATGGAATCCTCTAATTAATGAATTAATTGAATAAACAAAAACCCAATACACACCATCATCTTCTGTTGGCATTGCATACACTGCTTTACGGAAGTATGGCAAGTGATAGAAAACCTACAAAATAAATAATAAGTGGATTGATCAGAATCAATAAAAGAGTGTACCTGCATGAGACTATTAAGGTAACACGTTGCACCTTGATTCAATAATCCTCTAAATTCATCTGTTCTTATTTCATCGTTACCATGCATCTCTGTGTCCATATCATCATCGGGATCATGAACTCTACAATGTTGTTAAAAAAAACCAACTCACAAGTAAAAGACAATTAACGCCTGCAAACAGCTAAAACCAATTCACAGAAAAAGAAGCTTATTCTTTTTTTTTTGGTTTCCAAAGCGCACGTTTCGCCAGAGACTTTGACTTCAAAATGGAACAATAAAGTGTCATTTAACAAAAACCCGTTCAAATCATCATTTATAAACGCAGCTCTCATGCCAGTGAAAGTCTGAAATCCAACATCATCATGTTTTGCTGTTAGATAAGCGACACCCTCTAACAAAAAATATTTTGAGCGATAAAAACGTGACATAAAAACGCTACGTAGTAGTGGACGTGTTCCACTAATTCAACAAATTCAATACCTTGTACTATGCTTCGTTTACTTTCAGCTTGATTTACAAGCGTGATCCTAAATGTTACTTCTTTCTGCCATCCAGGGTCTTCGTTGGCAGCTAATTAAAGGTTTTAAGCTTTGTTTGCAACGTGTTAAGCCTACGAACCTACTATTTGGATATATACACCTATATCAAGACCTTCCTGTGTATTTGGTTGTATTTTAGCGCACCTGTAATTACTTTAAACGAAATTGTAAATTTTTTTTTCTGAAATACCATTTGTAACCGCCAACACGATAAGGATCGCTTGTGAGGTCAGTTTCCATAGCATCAGGGCCAACATAGCTCGACCAATTTTCTACCTTTACAAAAATGATTCAAGTGTACGCACAACCATTTAAGTACCCTATGGTCGAAACTTTGCATGGTTACTTCCCACTTCAATTGAGGTTAACAGAAAACAAGCGGCAGTTAAGTCAAAAATCGTCAAAGGCGTTCAAATTTTTTAACACTTTACTCTCTGACAGGCACCTTAACACTTCATTGTATTGGTCCATACGAGATAGCCAACAAGCGTTTGCTCACATGGAGCCGCTTTTAACCGACAGTGCATTAGCTGAGCTTTTACAGAGAGCAGAATACGAGAATGAGCAACGCAGGTATGGTAGACGCATTTTAACTGCTGTAGAATGCGATGTAAGTATTTTTCCTAGATTGAATACCGCCAATGCCACGAACATTGATAAAGATGACTTGATTGACCCAACACCGGATGTAAGGGCGTTATTTGTACAATTCAACCGAGAATACTTTGATGGTATTCTAAGTTGCGTAGAAGTACGTTGGAGCACGCGGATGACACTGTACGTGCGTTCATAATTCAATAGCACCAATTTAAACAATATGCAGTTTTTCGTGTCAAAAACAAATCTGACAATCACTAAAACCGTCACAGGTGCGCTGGAGTATGTGAATTCCGACGTGGTCATTGTACTGTAAAACTGAGCGAACCGCTATTAAAATTCCGATCAAAAAAGGACATAATCAATACTCTACTCGTACTACCTCTTTTTGAATTTGTTCTTACACGCTTAAACCTTTCCAACTAGTTTCAGTATACTAATCATAAGTCACACTATAGCACGAGATGATTCATGCATACATATTCGTAACACGTTGTTCACGTGATAGAGATAGTCATGGTGAAACATTCACTGACATGATGAACAAGATAAATGCCGCAGGAGGATGGAATATAACTGTATATCATTCATTTCGTGCTGAAGTTGAATACTACCAGAATCACCACTGGCTTTGTAAGGTAAGTTGCTTGGCAGCAAGTCACTTTGTAGCCTGACTCTTTTTCCTCTTTAGAAGTGTAATTTTATCGTCAAAAGAGCCAAGAATGTTCCTCCTTCACGAAGAGACAACTGGTACGCTAATTGGTAGATCCCTAAGAACGCGTAGTAGCATTGTATTTACGTACTATACTTCCGTTGACCTCTTTTTTTATGCGCGTTTTTGTAGAATTCGTCGTTAAGTGTTTTTTGACACTTACTAGGTGGAGTAAACACGTCAGAGAGTGTGGCGGCGATTTTGAGAAAATAAAAGAGCCTGAAGGCTACGGGAAGAAAAAGAGTACGTATTGTTACTTACGTGTTACGAAAACTATTTTTCAGCGCTGATTCTCGTATTTTAGGCAGGAAACGGCCTAAAAAAAAATCTGACGTTCAAACTAACCCAATTTCGCGTTATTTCAAACGCGTAAGCACACCGGCACCTCCTCCGCAGAAAAAGCCCCGCGTATTACTCCCTCTACCTAAAACAACCACTAATACGCCAAAAACCTCTCCTCCACCTACTTCAAACATACCAAGTATGTTTAAGAAGGCCATACAAGAAATCAAAGAGCAAAAAATACAAAACAAAGCACCAAAGCGAAAACCAACACCAGTGTTGATAGAAGATGATGAAGAGTTTGTCACTCCGCCAAAAAAAAGACAAAGAAAACAAAAACGCGCAACCACGCCAAGTCGTCAACGTGAAACACATCGTAACAACTCTACAGCGCACAGTCGTATACCAAATCAAAAGCCTAGAGTAACTCCAAGAGTAAGTAACGCTTCAATTGCTTGGTTTTCTCCATTCTTTGAACTCGATTTTTGTTTTCTTACGTTTGATTAGAAGGATGAACCAGTTCTCATTATCGACGATGATGATGACTCTGATGATGAAATACAGTTAGTACGCGTTAATCCTGCGCAAATACGAAGACAATCATTCCGAAGACAACCACAGCAACGTACAAGTATACAAAGACGGAGAAGTCGAAACAATATAAATAGTACGTACCTGTTTTTATCTCATCAAATCAACTTTATTAACACTCTTCTTATAGGTATGCGTGTGGATAGTACAACGCCTTTGAGACTCATGGAATTCAAGTTAACTCAGATGATACGTATGTCCTATACACGTGATTAATTGTTTTATTAACAACAGTTTTTCAGAGCGTTCATTTCGGGAAAAGAGAATACAAGCAACACTTGATAGACAAAGAGATCCAGATTGGACACCAGGGGTAAGCTATATAACAAGCCTTTATTTGTAGTTTATAATAATGCAGCGGCCCAATTGACTGTATAGTAATGGGCTTTAATGCAATGTATTTTTCTGAAAAGACTTTTTTTTTTTGAAAGATTTTTCGTTTATTTACAAAAAGATTAGGGTCCCTCTATTAGTACTTCAACACATTTAATGTCTGATGAGGATGAATATGATGATGATGATTACTATGATATAAACATGTCTCCGCCAGTAGAGATGAAGTCTTGCCCTATTTGTAACAAAAAGATTCCTGCTGACAATGTAAATAATCATATCGATCTATGTCTCAAAGGTACACTTACTCCCTTTTCATCATCATCAATTCTAAATGCCCTCGTAGATGAGAAAGAGAGAAAGATACGTAAAGAGCTCATGGAACACCAACAGAACGAGTATTTGGCGTCACTAGATAGAGATAGAGAAAAGGAAAGACAAAAAGATGAAATCAAAGAGGTTCGTGCTCGCCCTGCTTTTGAAGATGATTTTGTTTTTTCTTATTTTTTTCTTGCTTTTACTGTTATACCAGTTGTCGTTTTTTCTTCCTTTGAGGATTATGTCCTTACAATATATTGTTGTAGAAAGAACAAGAAGCAATTAGAATAAAAGAGATTGAGGAAATGAAGGAAGAAGAGAGAAAGAAACAAGAAAGTGAATCGCTTAAAACAAAACTCGAAAAACTACCAAAAGAGCCTTCAGCTGATGATACTCGATCTACAACTAGGTTACGTATAAGATTCATGTCTGGTGATCATATCACAAGGCGGTTTTTATCAAGTACAAGACTATCAGTGATCAAGGAGTTCATAGAATGTCAAGCTCTTAACGGAAAGAAAATACCTAGCCGTTTTTCTATTATTTCTGATTTTCCAAGAGCTGTTTTTTCTGATTATGATAAGACTCTTGAAGATCTTGGATTAATAGGTAGTCGTGTTCTATCAGTTGAAGAGGTTCTTTGAAATATAATTGAAAACTGATTGATAATAACCTTAGTGTATTTGTAAACAACAAAAAAAAAAAAATAACAATAAAAAACTTGTACTTATCAAGAAGCTATTCATTGGCCGTTTTCCCCCTACAGATTAAATAAGTAAGCAATCACGGAGTTATAACTGAGCCAATATCATTGGCAAAAAAAAAAATTAAACATTGCAAAGTACTTTGGTACTGTTTGAGATATTGGGAATCTTAAGAAAAAAGGGTAATGCTCCACATAGTATTATTTGTTGTGTAGTGCCCGCTGCCGAGTGTTTAAGTAGGTAGGTTAAGTTGTATGAGTATCCGCTGTATGGCTGAAGTAGTTATTGTTTCCTACTTTAAAGTCCTGAGTGCTACGTAGAAAGTATAATTAGGATGTAGTACTACCAAAGCCCGTGAAAGATCAAAGATTTACGGCACATACGCCTACATGGACATCCAAATAAGGTGTCTAAATCAGAAGACACTTCATCAAACGTTAGAAACAGCCTTGCCGAACTGTGCTTCTATTGTACATGGCAGAGTGAGCAGTGCTTCGCAAAGTTTTGGGAAATCGCTGAGTTTTCTGCCCCATTTCAGCCATGACTTATGTGTCATAAGGTTCTACAAGATAACAGGCACGTATCACGTCACGTATGATTTAACCTGAAATATCCTAAAACCCGGTAGAAGGCATATCAGCACTCACTTCTAACGATAATAACAATGAACACAGCACTGGTAGTATTGTGCATAGCGCTAGTTTGTTTTTGCTCAACCACAGATAGTTATTGTGATGATTTATCTTTTTACATAGGATCAGACTGGTACGGAGCTGCCTAAACCAATGACTAAAAACTCTTTTTAATTCAAGGAAAAAAAATTAAGTGTTTTGTCGTAGGTGGTTGGGATACTCACGTGATCAGTACCACATACAAGAATCATGTTCATCTTTCAAGATTAAGAGCGTTTTGTACCCTTGCAAGCCAGCTCAACCCTTGGTTGAGTGCAGACTAGATAGCGATTGTAACGGTACTGAAAGGTGTCCAGTAGGTATCTTGCCAACGTACTGCGCCACATGCTCATCCATTCCGGGAAAACCGAATTATGATAACTTTACAGTGATTGTCAACGAAACGGAGAAGATGTTAAGTGGTAACCCTTGGATCACGGACACCTTTCACAACCACACTGGAAGCGATTTGATATATACTTACGAATCATGGTCATGGAATGCTAAGGGAACAGCACTGCGGAATACCTTTTCCTCAATCACGGTATGCAACTAAACCATGCAATAAGAAGACTAACTATTGTGTAACTTTAGAGGACAACATGGGGCGACCAGTATGATGGAACAATTTACGTCGCCTATACGAATATTTATTCTGAGTTCAATAATACCCATATTCAATCTCAAGGCGTTTCACTTAGGACTACCACTTATGATAACGGAAAGATTGAGCTTGATAGTTCTCCAGGACCTTTTGTTATTTACTATCCGAAAGCGTAATTACTGTTAATTAAAACCTCTTACCGTTCAATGATAAGTAACATTGATAGGGAAAGTCTTTCATTTATTTGTGGGCATACATTGTTCATATGTAAATTCAAGCCAAGAGAATGTTAACAGCTCTTTGGATGTTACCTTTACTTCTAATAAGAGCTTGCAAAGATGTTTTCTTGTTCGAAAAGCCCATTGTTTCCAAGAGCTTTAATGATTCAATGAGATCATTAGCTTTCTTGATTTGAGATGTAGTAACACGTGGTACCAAGACAACACGGCGTTTAGGTTCTACAATAGGTTTTGCTGCTCTTTTTTTAGCAGCTGATTGCAGTTGAGCAAGAAATAGCTGGCGGCTGTTTACCTTCCTTGCTGATACTCTTCGTTTAGCGCAACCATAGCTTCTATGTTTGTTCTTTAATATCGATGCATTGACGCTTGATAATCGTCTTTGAAGTTCTTCAAGTTTTGCGACAATATTCTTGTATGTCTTGTGGCTCCTTTAAGAAAAAAGTAAGAACAGAGATAGACAGTTTTTTCTTTTGTATTGAAATGTGAAAAGAATGTTATAATGTACCTTATGCTATCTAGATCCTTATCTGTCTTCAAGTGGCGAACATTTTTAAATCCGCAATAGACACTTTGAGATAACATGACCACAGCATTTTCTGTGTGTCCAAGCAATGCCTCGGCACAAGCGCTGTTATACCATGCGATATTATCCTTAGGATCAAGCTTCAGTATAGCTTTCAAATATGCCTTTGATTTTTCAATAGCGCCTGACTTGTTTGTATCCAAGAGTTGTAAAGAAGCTGAATGCAATATTTTGACCAACTGATTTTCAATCATTGTTTGCACTTGACTTAAAGACTTTGGTGATGTTCTAGTCACGTGTTAGTAATGTATTTTTGAATATAACTTAAAAGGACTATTAATAATGGTGAGCATACCTATAGAAAGATGGAAGGTTCTTCGCAATAACGAAAACAAGTGTTGAGATATCTTTTGTTAATTTATCGTCATTGACTTTTTTGATTAAGTTTTGCGTTACTTTTTCAAGGAAGACTGGAAGCTAGACGTTGACCTTTAGAACTTGGTTGTTATATTATCGCGTACTCTAGGTGTTCTACAAACATTAATAGCTATTGGTGCAACCGCAGAAGAAGCACAACGTCCGGACGTTGCATTTGAAATGGAAACGCGCAAAATCCCGCTAGTATCAACCATAGTGACAGCTTCGCGTAGTTCTTCGTCAGAACCAACCTATAGACTTTTAGTTTGAACATCTAAACGGAATTCTCATCAAAGCTAAGCGTACGGTTATCTTATCGCCATCAGTATCTATGTACTTGATTGTGACAGCGTTTACGCGCGAATAACCAAAATACGTTGAGAGTTTTGTTTGAAGTGTTGCAAACGTTAGGCCATCTTTTCGTAGCGTAAATCTTCGCATTTCTTGAGTTCCTTCACGTTTTGCTTTAATTGTAACTTGTTGGTTTACAGGAGAGGACATTTTTGATAGTAAGAGCTTGTTGTTGTTGTTGGTATGATGTTGAGTTTATGATATATAATAAGTGGAATGTTGTTCATAGAAGTGAGTTTTTTCTTCCAAATCAACTGTTCGTCCAAAAAGTTCGAATTGTATCGAAATTTCTCTCAATTTTGGTGTTTCAGCTCTAGAGGAGAATTGCAACTGTGGTTTTGCTCAAAAATATGTTTAGTGAACAGTTCAACAAGTTACAAGTGGATTTTTTGCGCTAAAATTATATTTAACAGGATTCACATAATGACTTTCGTGCAGCGTTGTCTACGTTTTGTAGCACCATAAATACAATAAAGACTGTTTTATGAGAGTATGTATGGGTTTTAGTAAGAAATCCACTAAATATTACTAGCACAAACATCAAAAGTTGAACAAACTGTAAAAAAGTAACTTCGGTTTTTATCACTTAATTTAAAGATAACAACACAAGAGTTTAAAAAAACAACATTTTATAGAGTACACCCGCACTACGCTTATTTACAAATTTACAGAATGGGGGAAAAGCCTCAGCGAGAAAGAGGCAAACGCCACGCCTTTTTTTTTCTTTGGTTATAAAATTACAGGGTGGAGGAGAGTGCCAACGGAAGCCAAAGAAACTGATACTTCAACGAGTTTCTGTTGGGTCTTGGTTCTCAAGTTATCTATAAAACACCAGTAAGAAATTGATCGATCAAGACTCTAAATAAAGGAAATCAAGACGTACCTAGTTTACAATTTAAAGCACGGTCTTCGTTCTGTAGGGCTGTTTCAAAGTTCTTTTGGTAAGCTTGAAGAGCGCTTGAAATCTCAGAACGGGATTCGTCTAGGGTAGTTTGCATATCTCTAAAGATAAAGGCGTAAGTTCGGTTTCTTTTTCGAACAAAACGTTTTGATTTCAGTGAAAACAATTCTTTGTGGAGTTCAAGGTCTTTCTTACCTTGTCATGTTTACAAACTTGCTCTGAATCTCTTCTCTGGATTCTACAAGCATTTCATCTACAGCAGCCAACGCTTTGCGTTGTTGTTCAATATCCTGACCCTAAGAAAACATTAGATACAGTGTACGGGTTTTTTTAGGCTTCCTTCTTTTTTAGAGTACGTACTTCCTGATTCTCAAAGTTTTTACCAATGGTGGCTTTGAGGTCGTCAAGCTTTTTATATACAGATGCTTGAACGTCACTGAATTGATCAAGAACGCGTTTCTTAACCTTATTAATTTGATCATCTGTAACGCGAAGTGAAACGACTTGGTTCAAAGTAGATTTGAGGTAAACATTGCCTATTTAAAAAAAATCGTAAGAATAAACTCCCGAACAGTCACAAACAAACCTTGTTGGCGCATAATACAATTGTTGGTCATATTTACATTCATGGCACCTATTACAAATAGTGAGTAAACGAAGGAGGAAAAAAAACGCCACAACGCGAGAAAAATAAGCTTTTTATGGACAAAAAGGAAAAAAAAAGACAAAAAAAAAAAGCAAGTACGAACCGTTGTGTACACCGTTTGGGTTAACTTGGTTTTGTACAGGTGTGCCACCGTTCATTTGTGTATTTATACGAGGTTTCGGAGTCTCAAAAGTATTTACAGTTGATTTACGACCAAGCTAAAGGCAAACGTAAACAAATTAAACCAAAAAAGTTCATGCAGGCTACAAAAAAAAACCCAAAAAAGGATATACGTACCAAAAGGCCAGAACCAGCGCCAGAGTCAATTTCCATAGTAGTTGGACCAGTATTACCAACAGGAGAAGTATTTCCGCGCGTGGAAGAATGAGCAAAAGACGCAATATCCATTTCAGTTGGTTTCGTTGGAGAACCAGCAAAACCACGTAGTCCCATGGTTTCATGCCTGCCGAAACTAAAGAGAAGCGTAAATAAGATTTTTACAAAGTTGTAAAAAAAAAGTTACATTTTCAAATAACGAGGCCAATTACACTGGCCTTTTTGTCAAAAACCAAGTATTTTCAGTAAAAATGTGAAATAGCACGTACGGTCTTGGTTTAACTGTAGCGCCTTTACGCAGGCATTCAAACTCTGCGAATAGCCACTCTCTAAGACCTATCGGAGGTAAGAAAAAGCGAAGGGAAACGGAAAAAAAAATCGAAACAAAAAAAAAATCTAGAAGCGAGAAAACCAGAAAAGTATTAATTAACGTACCAGCAAGCTCGGTTTCGCGCTTAGTTCCGACAGCGTTTAATGTCTGGCGCATGCTCATGAGCCTGCCACGAAGGGTCTCAAGCTCGTGTTCCTCTTCAAGGACAGCCTCAACAGCATCCAGGAGTTTGAGAAGAGCAGTATTTTCTTCAGGTGTCTAACGCGAGTTTAATATTGTATGCAAACGCTTACGATTAAATTTGTACCTCCGTTTCCACAACCGCTTGATCTTCCAAATAGGCTTTAGAAGCCCAAGTAGGCTTTTGGCGTTTGGCAGGTCGTTCAAGGGATCTATCTACGCTCACAGGTGCAGGAAGGTCTATAGAAGGTAATTTAGCGCTTATTTAATTTTTGTTTTTACACATCGTTGGGTTTGTAAAAGTGGTTGTGTAAAGTTACACAAAAAGCGGTAGAAAAATAGAGCGTGCAAAAGGGAATTTAGCAAGTGCAAAGAAAAGGCAAAGTTATGTGGGCCAGTACGATCAAACGGCAATTCCACTAAACGGCCAACAAACACTAAAAAAAAACGTTTCGCACTACGTACCTCTTGATTTACGCTTGCGGGAACAATTGGAGCAATGAGCTCCAAACTGCTGGCGATTTTTAAACGCAGTGATAGGCCAGGTCATATGGCAATAGCGACAGTAGTACACATCGCGTTGCTCTTCCGTTTTTTGAGATTTTGGTTTTCGCCCTCTTCGTGGTTTCACTTTTGGTTCCGGTGTTGGTGGAGTTGGTTTTTGAATTGGCATTTCTTGAGGCTCATTGCGCTTTCTGATGCTCCACTTCACGCCACAAGCGTTACATAGTGTGCTCTTGCCCGTGGGACCCCTGCGCCACATTGGCGTAGCGGTACAATAGCAAAACTCACACTTTTTCTCATTGGCTTGAGCATCGGGCGAGAGCGGTTCTGCTGCTTGCACGTTCCCCTCTATTGGGAACGCTAGTGTCTCAGTCGTTTTGAGGGTTGTTTGAGCCATTATAGAGTTGAGAGAGTTAGGTTCGTAGGGATCTTGTGTAAGGGAGCGTTTAATCGCGTAAAATTTTGGTGGCGATGCTGTATGGTTATTGTTGGAGTGCTTGAAATATTTAGTGAAAGTAGCAAGGAACTTAAGAAAAACCGTTTAGTTAGTCAGAGAATAAATTTAGAGACTACAAACATACTCGTCTACTATGTGTTCGTGTTTTGGTAGTGATTTGAGTCAAAGTTACAAAGCAACACTTAAAATATTTTATTTTGTGTAAACTTGTATTGTTGGGCACCGCCAAGCGCGTGTGGATACAATTACAGTGACTCAAAAGCTTTGTACACAAAACTGTACTCAATGTAAACTTAGTTTTTTGTTTGAGTGTGTAAGCCCATTTCATAGCGTGGCGAAAACAAGCGGCCACTTTGCGGGAGTATTGGGCGGTAGAAATCACTCACCTCTGTGCACTGAATTCCACTTTAGTTGTCCGTCCTGGTTACTTTGGGTACCGCAATGCCATAACAAATACTACGATTCAATTTAACGCAATACAATTAAATTAAATAGCTCGTTTAACCTTTCATTAGTGACAGCTTGAATCGCTTACGCTAAGAAACGTACCTAATCCTACAACAATTATATCGCACGAAGGTAGCTTGCAGCTAGCGCAAAATTTCTAGTTTTTCTCCCGCCAATACTGCATTACTTGACACAGCGGTAAGTAACGAACTAGAGAACGACTAGGAGGCGTATTAAAATACAGGCAAACAGTGCGTGCATAGCGACATTTTTGTTTGTGAGCGTTGGGAACAAGAACTACCTCAGAAGATTGCTTTAAAATCTCCTGTCGCGCGCAACTTCGCGTGATAGCGTAATGCGAAGTGTAATAGGCGTTTTGTTCAAAAAACGAACCGACAAAAACCATCACATTCCTTTTCGGCTTTTCAGTCATTATTACGCAATAAGAGTATGATTTAACGACCAGCTAAAAAAAAACGACTTTCTCGTTAAAACAAACTGCTGTTGTCTTTTTTTCTCTCGCCACGCGTAGGCTAACGCTATGCGATACTTCTTTTTAACGCGGTTTTGTGATGACGCGTTTTTTTGCCTAAATAAAACCAGAAGCGTTTGCGAAATTTCGCTAAAGAGAAAAGTGCTCTTTACACTACAACTGCGCGTTTAGAAGGATTACTTTATCAGTTAATATTTTAAACCAGGGAATTCGTATTCTTTTAGGCAATGGTAGTTATGTATATCACCTCCAGCCTAAACGAATGCGTCAGGGTACTGCGTTGTATTTTTTTGTTACGTTTACAAAAAGTTTTTTGTTCTTTCCAAAGTTCGTGACTCAGCACAATTGTGCTTTCATAGACATACCTGTGGATTAGATGGCACGCCACGCATTATCGTACGACACCTCTGAGCAGCAAAACGGGTCATATCAAGACTTTGAGGATCAGACCACCAAGTTTCTCCCACTGCACCCAAGTATGGTGTAATTTTTGTAATGATATTTCCTAATGTCGTTAGAAAAACAGAGGTTACTGGCTATCGCTGATAAAGCGTTAATTACCCGAATCAGTAATTGCTGCGTCATCAAAAACCGTTAACTGCCCACCAAGAACTAATGCTTGTTCGCTAGCCGTACCTAAGAGTGGTTGAGACATAAAAACATCTTCTCATTATTTTTTTGTACCCGAAAAATCTGTTGGATTTGTAGCATACATTTGTTGCCACGTGTACGATTTTTGGATATTTTCTCTTCTAGGATCAACGACATAGTATGGTCCGGATAGTATGACGTGTCCACCTAAAAATGGCAAGGGTGTCACCGAGATATATACAATGACATCATAAACGGTTTTTTGATTTTTGTATGTACCTTTTGAGGTCAAGTCTTTAAACGCTGGCTGCCACTGTGTATTTGGTATCCAACCATCCCAAGTGTCATATGCCAAGTTAGGGTACTTTGATATTGGTGTTAGAGAAGGAAGGCCTAGCAGAACATTTCAGCAAAGTTCCTTGAGGCATCAAAAAAAAAGAAGACTTACCAGGATACCATCCAAGCGCCTTTTTGTCTATAACAGGAGTTAGCTCGTTTCTTTTAGGCGAGAACGTACTGTATTTTGCTAGAATAGTGAGTAATCTTTCGCAGTAGTATCCCAACACTTGACTGACTTGTGTGAACCCTTTCTGTTTCATTAGAGCTTGCACAGCGGGAGATTTTTGCCATTGAGATAAATCAGTTTCGTCGAAGCCTATACCAACTTGATCTGACGGGAAAACACTAGCTACATAACTCCACATAGAGTCAAAGAATTCCCATGTTTTTTCATTAGATGGGTCAGGTAGAACACCACGTGATAATTTACCATTCTTTAAATACAGTTAAAGGGGTAGACAAGGTTAGAGGTATCGTACCGATTCATACTCAACACATAGATCAGGGTATGCATAACAAATAGAGTAAGAGTGTCCTGGTGTATCAATCTCAGGTATTATCTTAACACCGCGATGCAAAGCATACGAAACCAGGTCCTTAACATCACTCACAGAGTATGTGTGAGCCTGTTTAGAGTAAGCACCTAAGAAGAATTAACCTTAGTTTTAGCATAAAGAGCGCACCTTTCTGTGTAAGTAGAGGATATCCTGGTACTTCCAGAGGCCATGAATCGGTGTCAATAAGGTGTAAATGTAATGAATTAAGCTTATAGAAGCTCATTTGGTCAATGAGGCCTTTAAGTGAGCTAACAGTCATAAACCTTCTTGCCGTGTCAATCATTACTACAATTCTTGTAAGTATTCAATCCTTGACGGATCTCAAACCTCCGCGATAACTCAATCGAGGCCTATCTGATATAGTCACGAGCTTTGCGCTGTATTCATACGAATTATAGTTAAACGTCACCAATTGAGAAAACGTTTCAAGTCCGCGAAGAGCACCTAGCAAACTATCAGGTTTTTTTCCTTTGTTCTGACTTACCAAACACTGTATTTGCTTTCAACGTAAAGGCTGTTTTAGATAAGGTAAGATCATAGGACTCATCAGTAGATAGGGTGAGGTTTTCATTGTAAGGGAGATTTAGAGTGACCTCCAATTTTGATACTGAGCTTGTGCCCTTTTATTGAAATATTAATAATGTGCTGTGATCTGCAGCATACGTTTTGAGTTGGTATAGGGAATAGATATTTCATATATCTAGATATTGCATCTTGTAGTATTGACCCAGATGAGGATGATGAGATACTTAACCCAAATAAGCAAAAGAGGAGAAAAATCTAACAGTGAATTCTGGAAAATTGTACCGAAAAGTTGTTGGGTTAACCGTTATTGTATCTCCACTTGAGGTCATTTGCCTTGGCAATGGCCATAATCCGTCTGGTAGAGAACCAATACCTAGAATATATGTTATCGTAGAAGAGTAACAAAGAGAGGTGAGGATAAAATTGATTTTTTTGATCTTTCTCACGTGTTTTGTTTGAAACTCTTTATTTTACCTTCACCAACGTGTTCTCGTTGATAAGTGTACTCTTCGAGTGAAGGATGTATTGGCTTGTCAAGCGACCAGCCGTGTAAAACGTTGACACAGAGTAGCAAAAATATTATTAACGAGTTGCGCATTGGTTTCGCAAAGTGTCTAACTGTTGATGTTTAGTTAAGGCGGAGAAAACCAAGTTTTAAAGTTAAAATCGTTTAAAACAATGCGTACCTTGTTGGCTGTCTTCTTATTAGCGTATTTTGCACCTCAGGTGTATTGTGCTGCATCTGCGTGTAATGCTTTCACAGACTGCGATAGTTGTATTTTTAACCCTGACTACCAGTGCAAGTGGTGCGCCAGCTCTGGTTGTAACCCAGTTTCGTTTCATTGCGACACTGCTTATTTAAATTCATGTACAGGCCGTTGTTTGATCATTGCTAATGCGTGTAGGTTGCAAAACATCCAATATAACGACTTGCCAAGCGTCATCAAAATGTAGGTGGTGCGGATTTGATATAAAGCGCTGTGTGGATGTGGTATGGGATATAAACGCGTAAATATACAGTTTTATACTAAGCATCTCGTACAGGAACTTAAATGCCCTATTGGTAAGATTACTATTATCCTTATAGTAGTTGGTATTGTAGGAGGGGTGCTAGTTGCCGGTACGCATAATTCTTAGCGTATTTGCTCTAAAGTGCGTGTAGGTATTCTTTATGGGCTATGGTACTACTGTTGCTCTAAACCACCGCAACCGTACTGGGTGAACGACGAGAGGTATAAAAATATCAACAAAGTGGGTTGTCAAGTCTCTAACATTGCTGTTTTAGAAGAGGATCAGGTTCAAGAGGCTCTGGTTACCGTCCCTTGAGCACGGTTGATAGAATGGAGCCTAGTGTAAACTAAAGCGCTTGTACAATTTGTACATTAAAAAAGCTAAACGGTTTGTCCGTTTTTTTTTTCACTTGGTTTTTTGTTGTCAAAAGGTGGCCTGCAAAAAAGTTTCGTTCGACAATGTAGTCTCCTAACATAATATCAACGTTATAAATAATAGTCGTTGGCAGTTGGCTTCAACACAGCGTTCGCACTAACCGACAATATGAGACTTTCCTCGACTTTTGAAACAAAAACCAATTTTTTTATATCACGTGCCAGTACAACATGTTTGCGCACATTGTTGGCTTGCTTGTAGTTTGCTCTAGTGTGCGTAGCGCTAGTTTTGGATCTGGTAACTACGGAGAGTGGTTTAATGACGAGTTTGGTACCATGCAATACTCAACCTAACTCTCAACTTCTAAACTCTCTTAAAGACATACCTGCGTATAACTTTACGGATGGACCTATGAAAATCCAAGAGAAGCCTCAGATAACGTTTCAAGTACAAGACTCTAGCTTCAACGGGTTTTATAACATACTATTTAGGTGGGTAATGCACGATTAGTGTTAATCACGTACAGTGATGGTACTGTAGCGCTTCGGCAGGATGAAGGCAGTCCAAAATTTTTGAACGACATGGATGCAGCCAATAGTCAGTTCAGAGGTAAGCCTTGATGTTTTTGACGCCCTCACGAGTATTAAGGTGGTCGTGGATACGTACACGATGGAGAAAACGTTGTGTTAAGTACAGTTTATGACAAAAACTCAAAGCAAGAGTATTATCAGCAATTCGGCGTTGGGTATTACAAAAGGATCGTTGAGAACGTTGAAACGGGTGTACACGTTGAGAGTACACTTATGGTTCCATTTGGGTGCGATTTCTAACACGTGATTTTATTCTGAAATGAGGTAGTGACGATCCTTTGGTTTTTGAAAGAGTAGTGATTTCTAATAAAGCTTCAAAGCCTCAAAACGTTGGTTGGGTTGAATACTGGGCAAGTAAGATATTCGAACTTGATGCAAACTTTACTAGGTAAGTCAAGGTACTACTTGGTAGCTTCAAGCTAATTCGATCATTGTATAATAGAGAGTATGCAGACAAGTACACAAACAAGTTTAGTTTAGTCAAAGGTGCAAAATATTCCGGCTTGAAGAACACACCTTCACCGCCTTTTCATGGTGTTAATGCTGGTAAAATACCAGCTCAACATGATCTAAATCCTAGAGAAACATTCCTCGTTTGCTTATCACATGATATTACATCATTTGGAACAAATGGTTCTAATCTATTTGTTGATAATAATCCATTTCAACTTCATCTTGATGGATTTGACAATAGCCTCTTAACAACAGGAAAGACTTCTGTCATGGCCTTAAATATTGATAACATACAAATTAAGCCAGGTCAATCAAGTTCTTTATACTTTGCTTATGGCTATTTATCTGATGAAAAGCAAACAGTACAATCTCTCCTCAACAAGTACGAGATTGGTTTCGAAAAAATTTGGCAAAATTCAAATGAACAATGGACGAAAACTCAAATGTCTTTGTCGGTTCCTTCAGATGGTGATTGGATACAGGTACTATATTTAGTACCTAAGGTAATTTATTTATTAAAATTAATGTAGAGAGAAAGCATATGGCATAGCTACATGATAAAATCGATGTTAACTTATGATACATTTTTTGGTAAATCAAAAAAGAAAGTAAAAAAACCTTGAAGTAACGCTTGTTTAAAGAGCGCCATATTCTTAATCAAGCGGGTGTCTATCAGTATAGAGACGGATTTCAAGGTATGCATAGCAATTTTGTAGCAAAGCTTATTCTCTTCAGGAGCCGCACGTGACCCTCTCAATCATGTGATACCATTGATATATATGAATCAAACAGAATATGTCAAGGACACTATCTTGTACACAATTGAGGAAACGTGGGAGAATGGTAGAATTCCTTGGGCCAAATGTGCTTATGGCTCGGTAACCTTTTGTTGTAAACTGTATTATCTTATTATGCTAGGACTGCTATGACGCCAGGAATACTAATGATACAGGTCCAGGAATACATGAAACAAAGTACTTTCCAAGCGACCTAGAGATTTGGTTAGTGAGCACATTATCTCTGTATGTATTAGGTATGTATCTTGTCTGAACCTCCACATTTTTAACGTTGACTTGTATGTAGCCACACGTGATATTGAATTCTTAAATCAACCTGTAAACACCAATTTTGGTCAGCATACAGTTGAATCAGCTACTTGGTATGTACTGAGCATAGTCGTTTTTGTTGTAGAATTGACCTCACTCTTTGTGAATTTAGGTTCATTTTCAGTCATCTAATAAATGTTACTGGCGTTGGCAAACACAATCTAAACAAGATACTATTTTGTGATCACAACGATGGATTATACTCTTTCTTGAGCTTAAACAATGCTCAGAAGGAAGAAGCAATTCGTACTGGCGAAAGGTACGCTACATTGATTAAATGTCACAAAACCCTCAAGCTAATACTGACGTGAGTGTGATGAACGCAGCAATGGCAACCTACGCTTATAAAAAATATTCTGAAATGCTTGGATACGTAGGGAAAACGTGGAAGCAAGATTGTGTTGAATCACTACAAAGAGAACAAGTAGCAGCAGTCGGAAATACTTGGAACGGAAAATGGTATAACAGGGCATGGTTGGGAAATAATTATGGATGGCTTGGTGATACAAAAGATGATACGCTGTGGCTTGAACCGAATGCTTGGGCTATATTAGGTGGCGTTAGCATCAATCAAAACCACACAGATAGCCTTGTACGCATGATATTTATCAGTTCAGCTACAGCTGTTTTTTCAGCGAATTTCGAAATTGCCATATGCGCTTTGCACGTGGTATAAGTTGATAGAAATTATTTGATATTAAAGACTACTGGCGGCTTTATTGATGATCTTTTCCTTAAGGTTAAAGAGATAAATACAAGAAATAGAGACGTGTCACCAATTGGGGCATTATTTAGTAGTAAAACACATTTAACTAAATATCACTACACAAGTACCCACCTTCCTACAAACTGACCTTTCTTCGATACAAGTTTACTCTTGCTTTAGGTTTTTGGTATTGCGGCACATTACCTCTTCAGGTGAGGATTTTTTAACAACTATTCGAGTTCTTTGTTTTTTCTTATTTTATTCTTCATTTACAGCAAGCTTTTGGGCAAACTGGATACAATGACCTAGCTTATGATGAATGGAAAAAGTCATCATTAGCATACCATTCTAATATATACCCAGATTATTGGTTTGGCACTTGGTCTGGTTGCGATTCAATAAACTCAGTCCTTGGACCAGTACGGCGAAATAACTAAATTCAAAAAATGACTTCCAGGTAGAATCCTGGGTCTGTTGGCACACCTACTTATCCAGTATTAAACGCTTGGTCACATACAACACCTCTAGCTACGATTCCATATTTGGTCGGTAAGCTGAAACGCAGAAGACCTTAGAACTAGCCTAAAATACTACCTTGTATGACGATCATTTTTTTAACTAAACGTGAGTGCTGTAGGTCTTGAATTTGTTCATAATGGTGTTTCTATAAAACCAAAACTATCCTTAACAAAGTACACTATATCTTCTTACCTTTTTGGAATCCAAAAGCACAATACAGGAGAATACTCTGGATGGTACGCTCAAGATCATTTCGTTCTTTTATAATAAGTCATAGGTACACTATCAACAGTAATGATGTTGAAGAGCTAGTGTTCAATTTTGAATTTGACAAAGAAGAAGCCTTAAAAATCAATTCTGTTTTTGTTAATAACAAGAAAGTTCAGCTTGTTAGACCTTCAGACAATACAATAACTTTCAAAGCACAATTTAGTAACAAGACAATAAAGTGGATGCTTTCCACTGGTGAGAATCGTTGATACCAGGATGCCAGAGAGCAATACATATCAATCAATAAATGCATGGTTTCTTTTTAATGTAACCTCTTTGAGTACATTTCTTTGTATTGGCGTTCAAAGTCAACTGCAAATTTTACTTCTTTAGTTCATGGTACCCAATATTTATACACTAGCAGTACAACACTAAGACATACTTTTTACTGTAGTACGATAAACAAATGGGAGGTTCTATCCTCGGGTTTGGAAGTTCAAATAAAAACAACTCCAAATAAGCGGCAAAAGGGCAGATAGTTAACAGGTTTATACAATCTCCGTTTACCATTATTGAACCAAGATTAATGGGTTCCTCTGTACATATTTTCCTTTACCAATTCATGGCATTTGAATCAAAGGGGCTCTCTAGCTAATAATTCTATCTATGAACATGTGAAATCACACCACATCACATTTTTCTCGAATAGAACCTACACGTGCTTCTTAGCCAATGTGAGGTTTTAATCAAAAAGTCCTACCTTTCCATACAGTCCATCTTCCAACCAACTCAATTGCTGTCTAATAAACCTGGTTAGAACGAACAAACTACTTCAGGGAGGCAGCAACCTCTAAACTTCTCAAATCCATCATGTCAATATCAGACTTAAAAGGAATGAATTTTTCGGATGTCTTAAGGACTTTCATGGCTTCTTGTGCTGTTTTAGAATGTCTAAGGACATCAATCATACCCTAGTAGAAAATTTAATACAATAGTTTAGCACGTGATTAAAGTTAACTTACAGCTTGAAAACCAATAAGTTCTTCATCTTGATAAATTCGATTTACATCAACATTTATTTTACCATCTTCGTTTTTGATAACCGTCTCAAGTCTTTGGCTCTCTTGTTGTGTATTTGTAAAAAAGAAAAGCATTGTACTATCATTTAGTACCACATGGTTTTATTCCTTTTATTTTGGACACACGTGTAAAATCATGTGCTTCAACAATTTTCTTTAGCCTGTTTTTTTGTTTTAGTTGGTACTCTAACTCAAATTAAAGCAACGTTGAGTACCTTCTGAACTCTTCTCTTAAGTTTTCTGAATCTTCTTTACCATTTATCGTATTGCCTAATCTCTCTAGTATAACTACTTCTACATTTGGACAAGAATCTAGTACAACTGGAAGTAAAGCAAACACCTAAAACCAAGTTAAGTCAATAAGTAAAAATAAATCACAATAATCTTCACAAACCTCTTCAGGTACAGGTCCGTCATGAGAATCTCTTCTAAATTTACCCCCACTAGGGTCACATGTTGGGTTGCTAAACCTTCCACCACTCAAGTGAATCTTTAAGAATAGTTATTTAGATGAAGCAAAAACTTGAGCTCAAAAAATCCTACCTCGAGTACTTTATCCAATGGGTACAATGAGAGCAAGGTTTCGATGTCCATATCAAAATTATATAATTGGCAATACAGGTTGTGAATATCAAGTAAGATAAAACCATCGATGGGACTCAAGATTTTGTTCAAAAAAGAACCTTGCTCAAGAGCTCCCTAACAGGATTTTAGAAGAAAAAAAATAACAATCTTTTTTACATTTTTATGCCAAGACAATGCAAGGTTTTCCATTCCAATTTTAACCTTTAAAGTTGTCACATAGAGTTAATAGAATCATAACGTCGCTTACATCTATACCCACTATGTCTTGTAGCATTTTCATACGCATCTGCGTACCAAGGATAGCTCCTAAGAAGGTTACTGTTAGTTAAATCAACCGAAAGATGGTCACGTGCCTTTTGTGTAGGGCACGGGAAGAGGTGCTCCATGAACCTAATTATGTATAGGCATGACATACAAAGATTGAATATATTTGCGTACAGCTTCACCAGCTGAACTGCAGCCAACATGATCGGAGATGTGTTTGAACTTATACTTACTAGTTATCTTTGCAAAGTGGTTTAAATAACGCTCTTGACGCGGTTTCCACTGTGAACTGTACGTTTTATTACGTTTTTGTGGGACTGTAGTCGTAGAATAGTTAAAAAAGTACCTCATCGGGCTGAATGTAATAGCGTGACCATATAGAGAGCCTGTGATGCGCATTTAGAATTGTTATAGTGTAATCTATACCTTTGTCGCCGTATTTGGTTAAAATAGCGTTCGACCACTCTGGTATGCCTCCAAAACCCATGTCTAGGCTACAACACGAATTAAATCGTATTAGTAACGGTTTTTACCTATACTCCACTGCTTCGATCTCTCCATTGTCAAACAGCTCATCAAACGCTTGTTTGAACCCATTGCTGTAAGGCATAAAACTTACACCTACCAAAGGCCTGGAGCGAATAGATTTATCTCCATTTGGCTCCATTGTAATGCTTAATTGTACTACTAATGTATAACCTGTGTATTTTGTCGTTAAGAGTCTTTAATATTAAGTGAACAAGGGACGAACCCGAACAGTTTTTTTTTGAATCACGTGAAATAAAAAATACCATTTTATTCTTTCAGTTAGTTGTCTTCTGTACTCGCAGCGTCTTTGTCTTTTTGCACACCCAGAAGGTATTCATAGTCAAGTTTTCGCTTTCCGTCAACGACAAATATGATCCTCTCCATCTTCTTAGTGCCTGGACGCTCCAGCCACTTTTTTGTTTCTTCGACAGCTATCTGTGCTGCCTCTCTAAGAGGATAGCCATAAAACCCAGTAGCGATGCAAGGAATCGCTAGAGATGTTATTGGATAAGCGTTAACAAGGGCTAGTAGCGTTTGGTAGCAACTCCTGAGCAATTTCGGTTGAGGCTTTCCGTCATCGTCTAAATATGGTCCTACTGTATGTAGTACATATGTAGCAGGTAATTTATAGCCTTTAGTTATTTTTGTATCTCCTGTAGCGCATAAGTTGTCCTTTGTTATCATAGCGCATTCTCTTTGAAGTAGAGGCCCTGCTGCTTTATGTACGGCCTCGTCTATACCACCTCCACCAAGTAAACCTTCATTTGCAGCGTTAACTATCGCATCTACCTCTAAACGCGTAATGTCGCCCTTGAATATCGATAAAACGCCTTCTATGATTGGAATATCTGAAAGAGCTACAAAATTATCTTTGCATCTGTAATACTTCCTCTTGGTTGCTCTGTCAGTGATCAGACTGATATTTAATTCCTCTGCATCAATTTCTTTAGACAGGACTGTTGAACACTGCTCTTTAAACCAGCTGTGACTCATTTCTAGTTGTTTTTGATTGTTTTGATGCTAAACCTGGTACTTCTCTTCAGTGAATTGCTTTAAGCTTTTTAGTGCATGTAGCGTTACTGTTGCTATGTCAATTTACTACCTGTACTTGATAGCAAGTTGGGGTTTTGCAGTAAGCTGTCTAAACATAGGACTGAAAGTCGAGTAAGCTATTTAAAAAAAATACAATGTGCGCGAAATTCTGTAAAAAGTGTATTCAGAATGTACAACCTTCCTTGTATCACAGCTGAAATTACCGTAACCTTCTGCAAAAGATCTACGCTAACAGCAGGGCAACAACACATTTATTAATAAAGTGTATGGTATTCGGTGTGGATGCCAATTCTCGGAAAACATTATGATAAAAAAAAGTTGTCATCGAAATTCTCTAACTTCCGAATGATTCTTGTATCCCAATTTATCTGCAACTACTTCCGCTATTGCCTGGAAGATGTTAAGTCAGTGAATTGATATAACATTGTTTTGTTGGTTGTTTTACCAATGAAGAAGTCAAGCCTGGTGACTCAATACCAATACAATTTACAAGACCAGGCAATTTATGATTGCTTTCTTCTTCAATAATAAAGTCTCTGATATTATAAGAGCTTATTGACGTTTGTTCATATCTAGTGGCGTACCTAAAACCTTCCCCTGGGCCAGCAAGTTTTGGTCGAATCCCTACAAGTAAATGTGTAAACAACAAGTGAATGTACACAGGTTTGTGAACAAAAAGCTCAAAAAAATGTACCTGCGTAATCCATGTACATCTTCTCCTTGTCCACTTTTGGTAAGTACTTTTTTGAAAACTCAAAGTATTTATCAATCACGTGACTACTATCTTCGCCAGAAATATTGTAATCATAAGGAGAATCGACATACTTTGTATCTGGTCCTAGCTTCATTCTGCCAGATAAATCTATTGTTGTGTGAACACCCAAACCTGCTAGATTTTTCTCAGGAACAGGATATGTTAATCGTGATACCTGGTAGCAATCAATTAATAGATATGTATCGGAGGTATTTTCGGAACTTACAAGACTCTTTCCTTGATACCCAACGTAATGTCCTTTACAGAAGTGAAGCTTGTATGTTGTTGGCATGATATCTCCCATTACCAACTTTGCGACCTTATCGGCATGTAACCCTCCAGCATTTATTACGCTTGAGGCCTTGAATGTACAATCCTAAGAGTATTACTGATGTACAAGAGAACATGCACACTTAATATTTGTGGTACTTACTGGCGTTTCTACAAGGTAACCACCTTGAATATATTCAATCGAAGAGATTGGTGTATTAAGAGCAACGTCACCGCCATTTTGAGTAATATCGTGCTCCAAGAACTTCATTAACTTGACAAATACATTAACGTATTATGTTTTAGGTATACCGTACCTCATGAGAGTCTATAATTCCAGTCTCAGGCGATGATAGTACAGTATGTGCCTGCAAAGGTTAGTAATAAAAAGACTGTTTTACAAATTTTGGGCTTACCCTAAGTTGAGGCTCTTCATCCTTAATTTGTGATGCTGGTAGGAACTTTAATCCAACCCCTAGAGAATCACTACGAATTTTAATATCCTCAAGGATCGGCACTTCGTCTTCAGTGACGGCGAATATCCATTTACCACACTTTTTAAACGGAATGTTATACCTTTTTTACAACGTATTTTGTTAGTTCTACAGCAACTTCAAGATAAAAGCAAGCCGTACTTGGAGGCTAAAGAATATAACATACGCCTTCCTGATATACAACACTTTGTCTTTATACTACCCTCAGGGTAGTAGATACCAGCATGGATGACCTAAAGCAAGTGTTAACTTGCATTAAAGTGTGTTGCAAACAAAAGGTCTAACTTCCGAATTTCTGCTGCTGGTCTCCTCACCAATTAGAGTATTTTTATCTACAACTGTAATCGATCCCTTTTGGAGCGTTAGACGTAATCACAAAGTGTGTCACGTGCGCAACCTCACGAGATAACCTCCTAAATTACATTTAACGCTACAAATCATGTCTCTTAGCGTGTACCGTCCTATAGCCAAACCAACTACACCTGGCGCTCTTAGTTAGCTTACATGTGTCTAAAAAGTGGCAAACCTGCTCCTATAACCAAGAAATCAGTCTCAAAATCAATTTTTCGAGCGTGAATTTGCGTTTGGGCGGGTACAACAAACTTCGCCATTTTATTTTCTGGAGGCGTTTCTTCTGAGGAATGACAACGCTATTGTGCAACGGGTAGCTCTGACGTTGTTTTGATCAAACGCATTCCTGCCTTGAATGGAATTAAGCAACATTATCCTGATAAACAGTTTATAGTTATACCGCTAGTGTTGCTCGCTGTAGATAAAAAAAGGTACTTTAACAACTGATTTGACGGTTTAGATAAAAACTATTATGGCGCTGGCGTAAAATACCACCAGTGTTATTGCTATGCCATAGCGCTTTTAACCTAAACTGATCAAGGGAAATACCCGCACTGTTTCTAAAACACGCTCGTATTTCTCCGTAACTTACTTTTATATTAGTTCTATGCCAAAAAGAACATAAATAGGGTGTTTTTGAATAGTTTTTTTTTTGGCAAATGACGGCACCTGCAATTCGTGCTTGCAAGCAACTGCAGAACCACTGCGCTCGCCTACTTCAAACCGCTTTATCAGCGTTAGAAATCGGCCAAGTTAATGTCGAAAACATCACACTTCTCGCTGCCAAGGTTGTCAAGAGAGTAAACACGCTACGGAAGCAACTCAATTCCACAGAATACAATGAATCATCCAAACAAGAAATTATGCGCAAATACAAGGACGCTAGGTATGTTTACGTTTGTTTTTGTACCCACAGCATCGTATCTACGTCCAATTTTGGTAACATGTCCAATGACGCTATTGCATAGGCGTTGTACGTCAGGCTTTATAAGGATAACGAAAGAACAGCTAGAATACCTACCAAAAAAGAAGAACGACTCTCCAGGCAAAATAAAGAGTAATTACCAACTTATCGTTCAAACGCTTGCAAGCCTCATTGAACACTTGCAAAAAGCAAAACCACCAACAGACGACAAAGCTAGCAAACTAAGACGAAGTCACAATAAAGGAGATGGCGAAAAAGCTAAATTGGCTGCATTACTGCCATCCCATAAAAGGTACCGTTCGAATACAGCTGGCAAGGCAAAAAAGTATTGATTTTCTAAAAAGGGGCTTTGAGCGATCGCCTTCTTACAAGATGGACCTTCTCGCACGTAACGCTAGCGTACCAACAGACGATAAGTATGTTTTTTATTGTTTTTACGTTAAATAAATTGTTTTTTAGGGCCTGGAATAGGGATGATCCTCCTGGAGCTGAGTACCCACCTGGAGCACGTAAAAAATCACAAAGAGACCGCGCAGAGAGTGTTAGTAGTGTTGTAAGTCAGAGTTATTACGAGAGTTTTTTGTTATTGTCAACACTTGATGAGTACTACTTGCTGTGGTTTAGCTAAGTTTTTTCTGTAGCCTTTGCTACGAAAAGTATCTGAAGGAAGAGCTAGAGACGCTTTGGATGCTAGAGGTAAAAGCCAATCTGCTCGCGAACACAAGAGACGAGACTCAGAGGCTGTACCAATACCTAGAGGTGTAAATTCACAAGGTAGCAGTAAATCTTTTCGCGCACTTGGCTCTCCTACAGGCTTCTCAGGTATATATTTTTTTTCTTTTTTTTTGTTTTGGCCTCAGTCTTGTTTCCTATTTATACATTTTTTACTTATTACTGCATATAGGCATGATAGAAGAGTATCAACTATCATCACCAAACTCTTGTCCATCTTCATCACGCGTAAAGCTGTCACAAAGACAAAAGAGATCATTCACTTTCTCACCTTCGTTTTCACCTGCAAACCTTGATCATTATATGCAAGACGTAAGTCTAAAATACCTTCATCCTGATGATGGCCTAACGCGAATTTTCTTTTTGTAGGCCAAACTTGCTGCACAGAGTATGAGACGTGTTCAGTCTGAGCCTTATTTGAACTCATGGGACTTTGAAACAATGAGAAATAACACTGTTGTCATTGCACAGAAGCCAAAGATTATAAAACCAAGTAAAAGAAAAAAGAAACGACGAAAATCAAAGAGAGCTAAAAAACGAGCAAGAAGTGATGTATCATCTATGCAACTTGATGGGTAAAAAAAACACATCATTTATATTTCTTGTAGACTGAAAATACTGATTTTTCGATTAGGCTTTCTAAAGCGTCGTTTAGAGCGCGTTTAAAGCAATATGAGCATCCGTATGCTGTTGTTACAAGTATTGAACACCATAAGGATAGCACAGAAGTACTTGGAGGGACATTATTCTGCTTACTTAACGTTCTAGTAAACCCAAAGTTATGCAGTATGTGCTTTTTTTAGTTTTTTTCTTTTTTACGTGCTTTACTCGTTTTACAATTTTTGATCAATAATCCTTATAATCCCTTGTAGAAGCTGATTATGTTGATGCTTTCCTCGCTACTCACCAACAAATCATCGATTCCTTGGTATTTTTCGAGAAGCTTATGCGTAGATACAATGCGCAGCCTCCTGAGGGTATACCTCCTTCTGCAGAGTTTGCACGAGATAGCGACACGATACAAGAAGGGTACGATGGTCTTTTGTTTGTTTGTTGAGTTGCTAACATTGCGTAGTGTCATACGTGTGCTTTTGAGGTGGATTACGCTATATTTCAACGAACTCGTTAATAATATCGAATGGTTGGAGATGTACAAGCATTTTTCTGACTCACTTAAGCGTGGTATGTAACGCTATTACCTCATAACCAATTGAAGGCTTGTTATGCTAATTGATGTATCATAGGTAATCAAAAGGATAAAATGTACTTGAACAGGTTGGCGCGTGAAACTATGCGTCAAAAATACTTGCTAGAGAATCCTGAAGAGGTTGAGGTGCCTATACCTTTTATACCAAGTACCAAGCGACAATTATCTCTATTGTCTATAAAACCAAAGGAAATAGCTAGACAAATCAGTTTACTTCAATGGGGTTACTTTGTTGTACGTGTAATACAATCAGAAAAGACCAAAACCGGAAACCTAACAGGCTTAACACTAAAACCTCTTCCTTAGAACATTGACACTAAGGAATTTCTTAATCAGTGTTGGATTAAAGATCCTGCATCGTCTGAAAGCTTAACAGCTCTTATTCATGAGTTTAATAACGTACGCATTGCAAATACATGCAATACGATAAAAATCGATGTATAGCGTCTCCAAAATACACTAACGTGTTGTTTGCAACTGTAGGTTTGTTATTGGGCAGCAACAGAGATAGTCTCCGCAGCGAATAGAAAAGCTCGTGTAGTAACCCTCATACACATTATTCAAGTAGGAGAGTCATTATGGGAGTTACAAAACTACCATGGACTTATGGCATTATTCTGCGGAATGAACTTATCTGCCATTCAACGCTTGAAAAAGACGTGGAAGCGCGTACCTAGAAAGTTTATAAAGACTTTACGCGTTTGGCAACATTTTCTCGATTCTAGAGAGAATTACAAGGTGTATCGTAGCAAGGTTAACAATGAACTAGAGAATACAAAGAACCCAGTTCTACCGTATATGGGTACGCGTAGTCGATGAAAAAAAAACCTAAAAAACAAACCAATACTAACTATACCACTCTTCAGGTGTAATCCTTCGTGCTTTGACACATCTGGAGGAGTTGGACGATAAATTGTCGGCCATGCCAGAATACTATAACTTTGATAAGCTCCAAAAATATGCTAGACTGCTAGGAGCAGTACGGGAGCTTCAAGGCAGACCATTTTTATTCGCACCTGTTCAATCGATTCAGGACTACTACATCAACTCCACTAAATTTTCTGATGACCAGCTGTTAGCGCAGAGTAGACTCTGTGAACCAGTATCGTTTGATTCGTAAAACGATGGGTCCCTGTATTGTAATGTACTATGGAATTAAAAAAGTGTAAGTCAGTTTTGATTTGTTGATGGCTTAAAGCCTGTCTTTCTACATCTGCGTGGAAGTATGACAGTAAAAGATATTATAGTATTAGCGCGATTTTGTGTTTAAATGCGTGGTGCTGCGTCTTCCGTGCGTGTAAGGCATCACTCGAAGCGTATTAAAGCAAATGAACGGTATGTATAAGTTTAGACACGTAACTGACGTCTACAGCTCAAAAAGCAAGCCACATGGGTATTGGCATGATATTGCGAACCGACGAAGGAGCTTTGATGCTGCTGGCGTTCGTTTAGGTGTAACTAGGCTAGATGATTGGTATACTATACCTCGATCAAAAATTAGGGAGTTAGATGTCATAATAGGCCAGTAAGTGTCAAATCATTTCGAATTTTCATTAACTTTTGTGAAAAGTTACAACGGATCCTATTTCACGACATTGAAGGAGTTGTACCCAGAACACAACTGGGAGTACTACCTTTTTGTTAAAGGATCCTATAAAGCGTAAGTACATACTTACTTTCCAACGTTACGGTTGTGCTTACAATCAACAAGACGAAAGGCGTTATCACCTAGAAAAGAAAAGATTGGTCTGAAATCAAAGAAAAATATTACATCTAAAAGCTATGCAAATGCAGCACTGAAGGTTGTTTTTGATGAGATAGCACTTAAACTGGATTTAAAAACATGTGAAGATTGGTATGATGTTCTAGCTAGCGATGTACACTCAATAGATGGAGGTAATTTAGTAAAAGAGTATGAACCTTTAAATTTGTTTTGTATACTCACTTATGTTTAGGTTTGCCTCACTCGCTGATGCATTGATACATGTGTACCCAGAGTTCAAGTGGAAAGAGACATTATTCAAGTGAGTACTTAGAGCCTCTATGCAGGCTGTATGTGCCATTCACTTACTTTTTTTTAGCAGTGTATCACCAAAGTACTATTGGGATGACGTTTCAGCACAAAGGCGTCGTTTTGATGCAATTGCACGTGAACTTGGACTTAGTTCACTAGATGAATGGCACAATGTGACTAATATTTCTCTATGTCGTGTTCTTGGTGGTGCTGGTATAATCAAAAAGTAAGTTGAAAACAACAAGCCATTGGCTCATGTTCTGTTATTCTTCAAGCTAAACAAATTATTAAAGGTATAGTCACTCACTTTCTAAAGCTTTGAATGCTATCTACCCTGAACACAACTGGCGTTTTAAAAAGTCCGTGACTCCTCACTTCACTGTGGTATCCATGTTTATTTGTTTAGACAACTACCTTATGGCTACTGGCAAGACGAAGAGAATCAACTTGCGTTTTTACAAAAGTTGGCTGTTGAACAGAATATTACTAATCCTGAAGCATGGTGTGTTTTCTTTGCATCATTCTTTTTCCTTTGTCTCATTTTTGTTATTATAATAAGGTATCGTGTTTCTTCAGTTGATTCTGCTCCTGTATATAGAAGATCTTCTTTTCCATTTATATTGGAAAGATTACATCCTGGTTTTGAGTTTGATTGGACAAAGTTTGTTTCAATATCAAAGAAATCAAAACAAAAGTAAGTCAACTCAACATCTTCTGTACACATTTATCTGTTTCTTTACACATCTTGTTCTTATCTACAAATAGGCAATTATTACAGTATCTAAAGAGGTTATTGCCTGATGTATCTATACAAGAAGAACACTATATTCATGGTGGTACACTTGGGTCACCTTTATCTGTCGATATTTTTATTCCAAAATACAATCTTGCGATTGAATATCAAGGTTTGTAACAACAACCAACTCCTTCCCATACAATGTTAACTTAATATCTAGGCGAGCAACATTATATTGATAAGCTGAAGTTTATTCCTCCATCAGCTATTTTCAAAGGGCGTGATAGCGACAAACGTGAACAGTTTGCTCAACAAGGTAAGTAGTTTCTCAGAATTCAGTTATTGACAACATGGTTGGGACATGGTTACTTTATGAATGTCAAGAAAGAGATTAATTTGATGTTTAGGTATAACGCTTGTACCAATACCATATTGGTGGAAAGGTGATATCGACAGTATAGCGTTAACACTTAATAAGATAATGCCAGAATTAAATATAGAATATAAACCAGGAAAACATGCACAGCTACTTTCGGAGATGGTTCCTGAAAGTAACGAGAGTATTTCTATTATGAACACAGATAGCGTGTCTTTTATTACATGAGACGACTATATCTGGCTGAAGTCGTGTAACATAGAATTTGTTAACATTAATGGACAGTGGAGTCGGTAAATAAGGTAACAAGTGTGATTTTGTCGTTCTACTCTGTAATTGTACTGTACATCATTTCAAATTAAACCATTTGTTTAATATGATTAGTTTCATAGGCATAATGAAGTCATATTTTTGTATTTGTGTTATCAAATTCAAAGCATCGCGGGCCACTATGGGGCAACAGTGTTGGGAATTTCACTGAATTTATTTTTGTATAAGTATTGCACCTACTTGGCAGCTAGAGATACGTTTGTTGTGCTCTACTAGTTGGAAAAACATGCAATAATTGTACTTGCGTATCTATCTATTTGATCCTTGTGGAATAAAGTCGAATCTTATTTTGACTTCAAGAAGAAAACTGATTTTGACTGTCAAAACTTTTTTATTTCACTTCGCGGGCAAATCTACAATGGCCTCAAGGAAGAGGAAATACGGTGATGTTACTTCTAAAAAGAAAGCTTGTAAAGAATGTAGACTAAAACACGTCAAATGCAATGGAAGACAGCCGTGTAAGCGTTGTAAGAAGTTCGGTGTTACTTGTACATACCTTGCGCCAAAAAAACGTGGTCCTCAGCAAGGTACACGTTTTATTTTCAGTTTTTATGTTTTTTGTCGTAAAAACATGTGTAGGATATCGAGAAAAGACTCGTTTAGAGATGATTGAAGCAAAAGCAGAGTTAGAGGAACAAAAAAAAGAAGTCGCTCGTTTGACCCAATTGTTCAATCAAATTAAGCCAGTACGTTCTGGTGGTTGTTGAGGGGGTAGGATTAACTTGATAAAGGCGGTTTCATGGATAGAGGCCCACTTTGGAGTAGTATCACATATTACGTCTCACTTTGAGATGTACCATAAGTACATGTTGCCTTGGCATGTACGCTACGACTTTGGGGGTTTTTTTTTGCATTTCGGAGTACTTTGATTGAATTTCTAGTAGGGAGTTTCTTTGCAGAAGTGGACTGCTTCTACATTATTAGATATGTTACGTACAAGCACAAGTATGTAGTTTATGGCTAGAAGTAGTAATCTTTTTAATACACTTCCAGTTTGTCGCGTGCTTTCAAAAGGCGGAATTGCTAAACAGATTATAGCTTGGTTCTTAGATCCAAATGTGCTTGAAGTAACTACTTGTTTGGCTTGGGGTGCAAAGCTAGGTGGTTATCATGATCATGCGGAACAATTTTGTGGAACATCAAAACAGATTGTGAAGAATCTGTTCGATACTAAGCATACAGCACTTGCATGTTCGTTTTTTTTATATTCATCTCGTTTTCGATGTTTACTTTTGTTCCAGCTGCAGGGTATAACTTAGGTATTTATTTGGCAAACTTTGGTGATATTTTTGAAGGTCGCTTTTACGAAGACATGGCACTAGGTCAGAAAAGAAACCTTCTAAATAGTTTTTTTTTTTGAAACGTTCACGTGCTTTTTTGTAACTTTTACCTCTTTAGCTATGACACGACTCTTAGCGAAAGATAAAACTATAATGAATGACCCAGTGAGTATGAGAAGGTTACGTACAATAGAAACAAGTTTTGGATTATACCGAATGAACGAGAAATCCCGGTAAGCAAACATCAAGTTTTTTTGAACAAGTTTTTTTATACGCTAACACGTGCTATTGAAGAAATGATGCCGCAGCCAGTTATAGCAAAGTAAAGAACGCATTTACTGATACAAAAGATTTCAACGAAGTTGATGTCATTCAAGCAACATGGGGAGCCATACTAAGCGTAAGAATGAAGCCTTAACATTATTCCTAAACGAACTAAAGGTATGGGTTAGAGTGGCCAGATTACCTTTTTTTACGGAGCCTATAGCTCTAATGGTATGTATTAACTTATTAACCATACAATTTTCATTGATAAAATAGTACCCAGAGGAATACACGCACGTAATGGATCAATTAAACAACGCAGAACATTTCATAGAACATCACCTAAAAATAGCTTCACCGTTGAATGTAAATTTCTTTTCTACATTGATAGCTTCTATTGTACCATTAGTGAATCAAGCAGCAAGATACCATGAAGAAGCCCGTGATGTACGCTTAAACAAATAAGTTGCCAGTGGTAAGATGTTAACTGTTGAAAATGTTAAGGGTGCTTGGGCATGTTGGTACACTTACCGATATTGTGCTTCGATAAGAATGTTTCCTGCAAGTTATTGTATACCATATAATTGTTCATGCATGGCAATAATTAATGGAGATGAAAACCTATTTAAAGATGTATGTAGCTTCAAAGTGGTTTTTGGTTTTTATCACTAAACTTTTCTTTAGGCTTTCAAAGAATTGCTGGCACTGTCGAAAAGTTGGAGTGTTGCAAAAATGCTTGTTTGGTACCTTTGATATTGTTACATAGAAAACTAAGTATAACACATAGCTTTATCTTTGAAGAGAGTAAAGAACAACATTTTGACTTGAAGGAATTTGATCATGTTGTTAGAACAATCAAAAGAGAAATGTAAGCACAACACACCTTTGCAAGCTTAAGATATTTACACTCTCAATAGGGGTATGTACGTAGATAATTCACAAATGCAAGAACCAGTTGATGGAGACTATTCAAACGGTAATATAGACTTGTCTCCAGATGTTATACAGCCATATAATCCGGATATATTGTCACCCTCTTCTCCTGAGATATCATTACCTTATCAAGAACCAAAGATCTTATTGCCTGATGTGCCAGCTACTAATATAGGTGATATGTCTATGGATAACCCAGAGAAATTATCAACGTGTACACCATCAGAAGTATTACCACAAGAAGCGCAAGAGATCGGTTCATTGTTCACCTCTTTGCCTCAAGATGAAGTTTTCTCCTCGTTTGGACCTAATAATGTTGATGACCAAATCGTATATATTGATAGCTCTCCACCAAAAATGTTTATTATCACGTGACAACAAAAAAAAAATAAAAATTGTACAATGCCTTACCACACCGTTTCTCAAACTCCGCTTGTTTGAATATTTGACAAAGGCATTAAACAATTATTTGAATTAAATGCGTCGCTAAAAATTCGAAAAGAGACGGAACATGCTATGTCATTATTTACAGGTTTATTTTAAAACTACAGCATTAATTACACATACACTTCACTCCCAGACAATAACTTGACCATTTCTAGCACTAAAAAGAAACAAGTAAGACTAATCCGATGGTACATATTTTTTTTGCTTGAAGAAAAAAAACTTACCAAGATGCTACATGGTGCCCGTTTGGTGACCAAGATACTGCAGTAACGCAATCACCACTACAGATTTGTTAGTGTTGGGTATTTGGTCACATTAATTATGGTGATATAAGTGGAGTGAGACGTACTTGAATCCTTTTGAAAGTACAGAGTGCACTTTTGCTGTTTTGGTATTCCACACAAAAATACTACCCTTCACAGATCCACTTTGGACTCACAAGTTAATTTACGGATTGGAAGTAACTTAAAAGATAATAAAATAGCTTACCTAACTATGTATGCTCCATCTGGGCTCATATCAGAACGTGTCCAATTAACACCATTTCGATACTCTTTACATCTACTGAGTGTTAGAAATTTTATAATTTCAAAAAAAAGGGAAAAAAAGTGTTCGCACGTGAATGCTTGTATGACTTCGTAGTTACGTATATCGATTAGGTTTAGAGTATGATCTCTTGAATTAGTGAGAATCTTTGTACCATCTTTTAAAGAAAAACCACAGGTGTAAGTAAACAACCAAGTAAAAGAAAAACTTACCAGGCGATAGAGTAACAGATGTTATGTGATCATTGTGAATACCACTCAACTCTTTTGCGCATTCACCACTTCTCAAGTCCCAAAACCTTAATTTATAGTCAAAATGACCACTACAAGCCATTATACCACCCATTCCCAAACACAAATCATTGCAAGATGAGGTAGCAAAGATAGACCGTGTACCTTAAAAAAAGTTACACAAAAAGTTTTTGGTGTTTTTTTTATCGCACAGTAGCCCTTTGATAGATCCCATAGTTTTAATGTATAATCATGAGAACCTGTAACAACTTTTGAAGAATCAGGAGAAAAAGCTGCAGAGTATACTTTGCCAACATGACCAGTGAGTTTATGCTATTAAGAAAAAACTAAGAATCGAACCAGGACAAAAAAAAAAAAAAAAGAGCAAGAAAAACAGCCTTGTGTGTACCCTAACACGTCCTTGTTTGACGCCCCAAATCCTTGTAGTCTTATCATTTGATGAAGCAAGAATAAACTTATCATTAGGAGAGAACTTAACACACATAATGGTTTGAAGACATCCAGAGAGTTGAGTCTTGATTTTTCCTGTTCTAGCGTTCCATATTTTAAGAGTTTTATCTGCTCCACCAGTAGCAAATACATCTCCTTCATTTGAGTATGTTATAGAGTTAATATCCTTAGAGTGAGCAATGAACTTATGTTTAACACGTTTCGGAACAGAAACTTCCAACTGAGTTAAAGCTTTAGTTTTATCAAACATACTACCTTTAAAAGCTGTGTTAGATAGTCATTACTGATTACTCATACATACTGTTCGTATCTAAACCTTTAACAGGCTTATTGGAACTCGCAGCGTGTATCAGATTTGCCCTAAACATTACTAAGAAAACTTGACCAGAGATCGAAAGTGTTCTTGTAGTTTCTGAATGTCGACTATCACGTGCCTTGCCGCTTCTTCAGATTTTATTGTATGCAACCTAGTCAATTCGTTTATATGTTGGACCTCTTCTTCCTTTTTTTGTATCCAACGGTCAAGAAGTTGTTTGTTGTCTCTTTGAAGTGATTTATTTTGCTCTTGAACTTTTATCAATTCAACTTGAAGCTCCTGTAATTCTTGTTGTATCACTTGAATAGTTAATTGTTTCTCTTCCATCTCATCATTTTGACGTAAATGTGTCTCACGTGATTTAATGTATTTTTCAGTGATATCTTTGACTCTAAAACAAACAAGTTAGTTTTTTTCTCAGTTTCCCACTTTTTCAACAAGTTCTTTTTTATCTTGAGGACTTGCTTTTTTCTTGTCGCTTGTAACTCTTCATCGTGGTCCTTTAGTGTACTGGTAAGTTCCAAGACTTGCTGACTGTGTTCTTCTTTCTTACGATACCTGGTTGTGTCATTAGATGTAATAGTTTTGGCAACTGCCTCGAGAGGCACCGGCGTACGTTTCAAAGAGCTCGTTGGATAAGTCGCTTATTTTGGTCTGTAATTCAGAGATTGTTTGGTTTGTACTTGTAGTATCATTGTTTACACCAGACCCTGTTCCTAGGCGAACCTTGAAGAATGCATGAGTCGTTTATGTTAAAATATTCTTTAAATTTCGAGTGTTCCTCAAAGGCGTCTGCTTTCGCGTACTTGTTCCTTTAAACGCGCATTTTCACGTTCTAGAGTTAAAATTCTCTTTTTTGCTTCTATTTCATACGCAGCGAGCTCATTCGCTTGTATTTGTATTAGTATAATGTGTAGTATAAAGAAAAAGCCATTTAACATACTATGTTTGATTAAAGCACTAAACGGCTGTGATTCTCGTTTATTTCGTTCTGAAAGTGCTAATAGTACGTGGCTTTTCCACGCAGACATTCGTCCACACCTGGTTTTATACTAAAGGCCCTGTTGTTCAAATAAACTTCTCAAAACTTTAAGTTTTCTGCTATGCTTTCAAAACGAAAGTCAAGCTCGTTCAATTAATTGAAACGTCAATTTTTGCTGTGTTGCTGTGCTGTATGCTCTTCTGATATGTGCCTACGAGATTATTGAAACAATTTAAGTAACCAAATCGCGCATTGCGTGCTTCAAAGAGCTAGATAGAGAGTTAGACTAAGAGTCTTTCTGAGCTGATTAAAGTTCAGTATTATACCGCTGGTGTGCGCGTTTATCTCTGTTAGCGAACTCTATAAAATTCCATACTACTTCAGGGTAGAACTGAGTTAACATGTTTGGATAATAAGGTACTAAACCAACAGCACCATGCTTGATTATTTGAGATCTTGATACTCTATACCAATCACTTGGCTTGTTTATATTATATTCTCTTTCTAATGCCATTATACTTCTTTTTACATTCTCATCGTTTAACCAAAAACTCTTTGGCTTCCTTTCTAGATAAGCACGACGTGAGAATTTAAGTTTTATTCTCAAAATTTCACTAAAGATTTTGACACGTACCGTTCACTGAAGTTCGAAATTTTGACACTTGCCATTTGTATTTGGGGTATAACTTCTGTACCATTCTTGAGAATGTTCCATAGTTTCTTACGAGTTGGTGTAAACCATAACTGCATGTAATACAAAAATTGCGTACTCTAAAAGGCCTGAACCACCATGATCTGTTAATCTCTTACAAGTCAAGTTATAGTAATCAGAAAGTTGGTACAATGACAGGTCCTTTTCCATCTACAGTACTAAATTAATACATAACAGTACAATGTAACACAGAGAAGAACATACATGGTAAATGTATTGTCTTTGATTTGCTTTTATAGACCAAAAACCACGTGGAACGCTTGCTACCAAAGATGTTAATCTTTCCTTCATTTCTTGTGTTTAACTTACGAAACTTCCACGGTACCCACTCATGTTCGGGATACATACGTTGAAGCAATTTCTGAGGAGACTCTCCGTATTGTCTTATGTACGTTAAAAGATACAGTGCAAGTGTCAGAAAAAAAAGGAAAAAAAAACATACGACAACAAAGTACGGCCTTGCAAAGCCACTATCGCCTCAAACGTCACGTTATACCAATCCTCTGGCTTACTAATGCCAAGTTCTTTTTCTGCCTAATTCAAGTAAGTCTTGCAGAATACATAGTTCTATCCTTGACATACGTAAGCCATCCACATTACTTGGTTTTTCTTTTGTTGCCAAAATCCTGGCGGTAACTTATCAGAGAATAGCCAAGGGAGCCATGAGTATTCTGGATATACTGCAGACGCTATTGCGAATACAGAGCCACATAGACTGCCTGTTGTTAGTTGTTAATTGAAGCGTTTTTAACCGTACCGAAGAACAGGTACGCTAGCGAAGGTGGAGAGCTGTGACAACGTCACAGAGTACCATGAGTTGACATTTTCAAAATTAAGCGCTACTTCAACCTATAAGAGCGGTTATGATGTATATACGCGTATATAAGTACATGTGCAGCAAGTTGTCGCTGTATACTAAGTTTATCACGCTTTCTTGCTAATATTGTTACATAACGCGTTTATACTATAGGTTGGTACCAACAGCGACATTAGCAAGGTTTTTGGCTTGATTTGGCCTGAAACGGTATTGTTGATTGGCTAATAAAGCACTCCCGCGCATTACGAGATGAGAAACAGTAAAAAAAAGCGTTCAAAACGCGTCACATTGTCCACTATGGTCAAAGCTACATGTCGACATTTGAAAATGCCATCAACAGTATGGGTATTACATGGTACAATAGTTTGATATGAAGTATATGTGATGAGAAAATTTGTTTATTTATATTGGGCGTTGAGTAGTTGCAGCCAGTCCGGTTTGCTAAACATGTGATTGTTAGTTAAGTTTTTTTTGTTTGTTGAGTTTTTAGGTTTTTGTTGATTTTTTTCCATGTACCTTTTTTCTATTATTGAGAGTAACTTCATTCTAGAGAGTAATGTATTACCTTTTCTCTCTGATACAATTTTTTTATATACAGCAATAAAAGCTTGTAATAAATGAACACCTTGTATTGTTTCTTGGTTATCTATTTCTATAAGGGAGTCATCATCACCTATTTGGACCTCTTTCACTATATTTGATGCGTTTTCTTTGCCCTGTTGTCTAGCAATAGCTTCTCTTGCTGCACGAATACATGCTTCATTTGTCAAAGACTTTAAATCACCGCAGTTGAATCCTATTTTTTGTTTAAGCCTTTTCGATTAAGTCAGATGGTTCTTTGTTGTACCTCTTGTGCAATTAGAAAATAATTCAAACATCTTTTCACTCTTAAGATTGAGGTAACCAGGTTTTTTTTGTAGGTAGAAATCAATAAGCTCCTTTCTTGTATTGACATTTGGCATTGGCATGTTGATTATTCTATGTGGTGTTAAGTTTCGAACCCTTTTTTTTTTGGGTTGATTGTTGACTTACCTGTCGAATCTACCACTTCGTAGAAGAGCTGAATCAACTTTAGTTACATCGTTTGTGGCAGCTAGTACAAATATATTCGGATTCCTTCGTGATAAGCCATCCATACACGTGAGCTTTTACATTTTTTGTTAGTTCATTTTTAAGCAAAAAGTTTTGGACTTTTACCATTTGTGAAAGCGTTTGTGTTCTATTATCCATTCTATTACGAGTACCCAATGAATCCAATTCATCTATAAATATGATACATTTTTGGGTAGGCTATTTGTAAACGTCAGAAAAAAAACCAACAAGATCTTGATTCCTCTTTTTTTCGGATATTTCTTTACCTTAACAACTGCCTTTCCAGTAAGTGAGCTCCAAAACTTCTCTGTAAAAGAATTTGTAGTGTGTTTTTCAGCTTGATCAAATAATCCTCGAACACGTTGGGCACCACTACAAACATCTCGACGTCAAAAAACGCATCTCAAACCCTAAAAAAAAAAAATCATACCGTCCAACATAAACTTCATCGAACTGTGCAGCGCTGGCATATAAAAATTTGGCATCAGTGATCCACGCCAATGCACGTGCGTAATGTGTTTTACCAGTGCCTATAAAAGAATGTAAAAAAAGGAACTCAACATCAACAAACAAGTCTTCTTAACCTGGTGGACCAACAAGAAGAACACTAAAAGTCGCTTTAGCACAATTAACAGAAAAAAGTGTACAAACTATTGTATATAGCTTTCTTTACGATTCGTACCCTCCAGGCGTATGAGAACCAAAGCGTTGATACACCTCAGGGTATTTTATAAGTGTGATAATCTCCTCTGCGTCTTCTGGCATTTTACCTGTAAGAATTTAGCCCACTGAGTACGAGAAATAGCGATAGTATGCGTTATTGCGTTTAAATTTAATGTGTAGCGGTATAAAGCAATATACCTGCCCAAAACTGCTCCAATGCACGATTCTTGTCTTTTGAAGCGCCTTTAAGCCTAAAATTGAAGTTTGTCTTGTCTGTTAACATTCTCTTCATTAATCTGTACATATTAGGGTTGTATAATGATTTCTACGCGTACAGTTGTGTAAGGAACACCATTAAAGAAAATCCGAGCAAAGTTTTAGCCAATTGGAACAGAAACGTTGCAGTTTGCTTTTTCTAGTGCTTGTCATCATTCCGCGGGCGTTTATTATCATACCTTGGCAGCATTTGTAGCTGCAGTTCCTAAAAGATTGCCCATACTAATGAATCTTTAACTGTACGTTTGTAGACAACAATGACTATACTTCAATAGAATTTGACTATCAAACCGACTTCTTGTTTTGGATGATAACAAAACAATCTGCTTTTCGTTCACAATAGTGCAAGGTGTGAAGAATATTAACATGCTGGACAACGAACATGTGACACCCACGTGATTAATTATGGTACATTATTTTAAAGGTACGCTATCAGGTCTGTGCCAATAGAGTCCCAAATGGTTACAATAACATCATTGGTTCATGTATACCTTATGAAATGGTTTTATTTATTATCACAAAAAGATGGATATTAACAATATTCTAATTAACTAATGTACACTTTAACACTTTTGTTAAAGAAATCAACGTTACTGTAGTAACGCTAATAGATCGCTTGTTTCATGTTCTAGAGATGCTAGAATATCATCCAACTGCGAAGACTCTAATAATTTATTAATTCAAAAGAAGAGAACCCAATTCACAAACAAAATATTTTTGAAGAAAAAGGTTAGACCTTGTTGGTCTTGACGTACTTCTGTACAAAACCTTTTTACTTTTACGTGGAGGTGATAAAGCTCTAGCACTTTTATTAGTACTAGTAAAGCTATTCCAAAACTCATCATCAGCATCCAAGTTAAGCATATCGAGGTTTGAAGTATCCAAAACATTAGATTCTCCACCACTTTCACCGCTATTACCAGCAGCTTGTTGCCTCTTTTTAAGTAGATGAGGTCCGAAAGATGCTTCTGAGGATTTAGGACCATTACTAGACGTATTTGATATTGTAATAGTTGGGTTTCTTTCAGCTCTCTTTTTAGCAAGCTGAGAGACAATACTTCCCAAAGAAAACATATTATCGGCCACTTGTTCTCGCTTATGTTGAGAAGGCTAAGCGCTTAAATTAGCGTACTCTACAACATTAACACTTTACGTACGCCTCCAGTTTTCCTGAGTTGTACACCAGCTTTAATTTGATCTATTAATGCGGCTAGTAGTAGCGTTTAGTACGTATAAAGTAGGTAATATACGTACTTGTTATTGGATCAAGTCTTGAACGTTGTCCTGTTTTATTGATTTTAAGTGCTGTGCTAGCAGAACTCATTGGTGGTAATGGAGGAGGTGGTGGTGCAGCTATAAGTATTGTTTAAGTCAAGGAAGCAGTTTGTATTGTTTCTATAGCACTTACGGCCGAGCTCCAAAGGACCAGTGAACATATCAAGTACTATATGGAGAGTTAATAAGTGCAACACGTGTTTCTTTTTTAATACTTGTGGACGTACTACTGTCATCATTAGAGCTAGGGAATGTTTCCGACTCTAGCTGTTTGACTCTATCTTCTGCCCTTTCTGCACGTGTTAAGGCTTCTTGGAGTTTCTAGAAAGATAAAGTTAATGACATAAAATCATTACACTACTAAAGGTTTTTTTGAATATGAACAGTTACCTTTTGTAGTTCGGCTGTATCGGTTCCAACTTCGAAGTTGTCTATGTTCTGTAGTGGCTTTATCTAGTATAAATTAAACTAAAGACTTGTTTTAGAGCGAACATTTGCTAATTTTTCTTGAGCTTCTTTTAAATCTTTTTCAAGTTTTAATCTAATCTCCTTTTGTGTTTCTTTATCTTTTTTTATTGCCTCAACTAGACGCCCTGTCTTGCTCTAAGAGTACTTATATAAGCTCCACAATCTTAATTACTTACACAAACAACAATTTATATGAACTACGTACTTGTATCTGAGCTGTAAGCACCTCTGCATTTCGAGCTCTTTTTAAAATACATTAACAAAAAACGCAATGGCTATCTATAGTTTACCTTTCTTCTGCTTGAAGAGCTCTACTCTCCAAGTCTGAACTACTAGTTTGCAGTCTTACAGAATTCTCTCCTTTAACAATAGCTAACTAAAGAAACAAGTAAACAATCAGCGAACCATACAAGACCTTAAAATGGTTTTTTTTACCTCTTCTAGCTTATTTCGAAGTTCGTTCCTTAAAACCTCATTTTGCCTTTTTACAACAGCCATTTCATTCTCTAGTATCTCATAATGCGTTTCACCATCAATTAACTTTACTTTCATCTCTTGTAAAATAGAACCAAATCTTTGTTTTTCATCTTTCAAAGTTTGACATCCTTCCCTAAGACGTCTAATAACCTCTATTTTACAAGTTAAAAAATTAATCACGAAAGAAAAATGCTTTAGTTCAAATCATTCAAACTCTTCGCTTTTTTTCGCCCCCACTCCTTGAAGATACTGTGTTTATAAGCGAAACAAACGCTATGTCTTTGTGGGGTGAGGGATAAAAGTTGGATTGGTGAGCTGTGATTATGTCAGAGGTCTATTTCTTTCTTACCAATTGAGAACTTTAGTTTTTTTGGATACTCCTCTATTTCAGCCTTTAGCTGAATATTTTCGCTCTCTATTTGGTCTAGCTGATCACTAAGCTGTACTACTAGTCCTTCAGCCTCGTTTGCTCTTAAAACAATTTAGTAACCTTCCCAATGCAAGACAAAAAAAAGATGTCGGTTTACCGTGACTCAGCTTCTTGATACTGCTCTAGAGCAGCTGGATTACCAGCGTTGCCATCATTTATCTAATTTGGAATGACATTACTAATTTTGGTTGAAACGATCTGAGAATACTGTACCTGTGCCAGTACAGATTGGTGCCTGACTCGCTCAGATTTTATTACACCTACTAGTTGAATCATCTTTTGCTCGTATTCGTTGGCTCTTATTGTTTCATCATCTAGCGCTTCTGAGAGCTTGTTGAATTCCTACCAAGCGTTCTATGAGCGAAAAAATAGTCCAGTACAAATGCAAAGGGTAAAAATACCCTAAACGTACGTTTTCGGCACTTTCTCGCTCTTGGTGAACTGCTTCAGCGAGTGCTTCCAGTTTTTGTTCAGTAGCCAATGCATGTAGTTTTAACTCGTCGTACTTGCTTTGCCAGTACGTTTCATCTGCCGTAATAGCCTCAAACGGCGCTTGCTAGCGATTTCTGTAAGCTAATTGTGTAAAATCGCTTTGTAGTACCTGTGGTACTGCCTCGGGTTCTGGTGCTCGTGGTGTGACATCCGATGATGCTAGCGCATCAATTTCCGCCTCTAAGCTAAATAAGATGCTGTCTACGTTTTCATCCATGAATTCCATCGCTAGCGCGGCTAATAAGCCGATAATAACAAGTCTGCTTCGGTATACAAAAAAAGTCAACGGTAGCTACCGTTTTACGATTTGTTGCGGAAGAATGATAGCCGCTTCGTCTAAACCTCCAACTAGCAAATCGAAGCTAAATTACGCTCATTGCCTGTAAACATAAGCTGAGATATTTATTGTTGCACGTGATTTGTTGACTGTAGAACAACCTTTGGCCCGCTGTAGTTTCCGTTTCTTCCTGGTTGTATATTGCTGATTTGACGCACGTGGTCTTTAGTTAGCCCAGAAATAGGAAACCTGATAAGTCAGAAAGGAAGTTTAGAAACTTGTTTTCACATAAAAAGTGTAAAGCAATCTGTTACAAAACCGCAATTCTCTCATCTTATTTTGGTATGATGGCTTCGGCCAAGCAGGCTAGAATTGTTGAAATAAACGTTGGTGGCGAGGTATTCGTTACTCTCCTTTCGACACTGTGCTCTGTGCCTGGTTCAATGCTTGAAGCTGCCTTTTCTGGTCGCCATACCTTGCTAAAGGACGCAAATGGCAGGTATCGCTGTTTTACGCTTTATCACATTACAAACATCAAGTACTAGGCATTTTCTAGACCGCGATCCAAATTACTTCCGATATGTGCTCAACTACTTGCGATCTAGTAAGTTACGACTACCAGAGGTACTATTGAGTTATTATTGTGGCTCTACAAAGAACATGACATCAATCGTTTCTAACTTTCCTTAGGATAGCGTCCAAGCGCAAGTACGTACCGAAAACAATGCGTGTCACTTTAAAATCACCAATATTAATTTTCTATCAGTACGTTATGGACGAATTTAGCTACTTTGGCGTTACACCGCGAGAAAGCAAGCTAGAAACGCCGAACATATGGCGAAAAGAAGAATTTGTAAATTGTAAACTAGTAACGCTTCAAGAAGCACTTCACAAGTTTGTACAGCCTACAGAATGTAGAACAGTGATGCTACAAAAGTATAGAATTAATTGGATTGAAGTGTCAATGGTACGTTTGAAGTTATTTCGAAATAGAAAAAAAAAACGCCTTCAGCCTTCTCTACTTCCATGTAGAGCTAATGACTCAACTCCATACTAGGGAAGCACACAGTATTATTATATAAACGCATCACACGATAGCATAGATGGACAGCAAGTGCTCATGTGGTTAGTAGCGAATAAGTACGAGTTCATCATGCAGGCACGTTTTTCTTTTTCACATAACTTTTGTTTTTTGTTGATCTCATGGAATTGTATTGATTTTCTCTGTTGTTTATTGTTATTAGCATCTCCAGCATTATGTCATGCAAAAGAGATGGCCTTGGCATCATGTAAAGCAGAACACAGCCAATGAAAAGAAATTAAAAAAATTAAAGAAAGGTCTAGCAAACAGCTCACCGCAGTAACCTTGCAACGCTTTTATTTTTATTAAGCAAGCAGCCAACCATGTATTAGTACAAATAATAAACAAATAGATTGTTTTCATACGTACCATTACTAGTGGAGGTAAGCTGTTAAGAGAATACTTTACTCTACCATCTTTAAAATCTCGAGATTCTTCGGGTTTTTTAAATCCCATGTCGAACTGTTGCGCTATCTTTTGCCCTAGTAACTGACGAGTCAAAACAACATAAAGAAAGAAGTTGTCACTTTGGGAATATTAAGGTAATCAAAAGGGTAGATGCTTTTGTTTTTACACGCACAGTGACGTGCAAACTTCTGTCGTAATAATAATCCATAATAAACCAATATAAATTGCCAGTAAAGGTATATGTGCTTCCAATTGTCCCCGACAAACGACAAATGGCGTATTTGTTTTTTTTTACTACAATACTAAATGTGATCTTTACTCCTATTGACTACCAAAACGATGAAGAGATCAAGGAAAAGCAGCATCTCTAGCAAGGTCACCCACTTTGGTTCTGACTTGTTAACAAAGGCTATTGCCACATCAGAAGGATCTCTTTCTGAAAAACCAGCTATAGAGCTAAAAAGACGTATAGAGAGTCGTGTGGTCCTCCATCCAAAGTCCTCAAGCGAAATGAAGCTTGTAAACTCATTTAAGGAGTGTAAGCATGATATTAAAGAGATAAAGTTCTCAACGTTATTCTATTGCGTAAGGTATGTCATATGTTGAATCCCACACGTGCTTGAACGCTTTTAAGGGTAAAATAGGCAAAAAAAGAAAAAACGCTTCGTTTTATTCCTTTTTTAGACTAATGACGTAATAAGCTTCAAGAACTCTCCGTTACTACGCCTTCACTTTGCCAAACGATCTCCTGGCGTTGTAGACTATAAATCGGATATTTTAGCTATTGAAGTGTTAGGAGAACATATTTTGTCCCTACACGCCGATAAAACACTCCGAGTACGTAGTTTTTACCTTTTATACACGTCTAGTTTTGAATCACGTACCCTTCGTAACATCAAAAAGGTGATGGATAGCAGTACAGGCGATATTACAACCTCAAAGATACCACCAATAGCAAAAACAGAGTCTTTAATCCAGCTTGTTGCTACAAGGAAGTATGTAGCTATAATTGGCATCAACTACCTGCATACTATTGAACGCCACGATAAGGTTTCTTTCCTCGTTAATACATTCCAATCTACAAAGCTGAGTATGCAGCCAAAGGTACAGTAATATAGTAGTATTATTTTGCACTTTTTTTTTGGAGTTTATTTTCTTGAATCATTGTTGACTCACGTGTTTTATATAGGCATCTCTTACAAGCGCTGCCGGTGAACTTATTTGTATTGGATCTACTAGCGGGTTTTCTTTACATAATATGAAGACGTCCGTTAAGTTACAAGAAGTTAAGCTTGGACACTATGAGAATTTTATTCGTGTTGCTTTCTGTGGCATGTGCGTTGTTGGATCTACTGGCCATGGACTTAAACTATGGAATTTCTCTACAGCAGGTACATTTCTATACAAAACAAGCGAGCTATAGTTTACGAAGTACGCAGATATTGGTCAAAAGGGAGACAAACCAATTAGCGACAGAAATATTGACGATGATCATTATTTGATGCTAGACGAAGAGTCTGGAACGCTCATCACTGCATTGCATATCGATGAATCTTTTCTTCTTACTGGTGACGAAAATGGTAAAATAACACTGCGGTACGTAATCTCATTTGTCTCAACGCAACTTATTGACATGTTCGCAGACATGGCAGCAATGGAGAAAGTTATCATGCTCTAAACGGTAAAGAAACCTACACTAAGGATACAGATATTGGAATTAGAAAGTCCCTTGCACAGCTTGATCTTGCGCAAAGTATACTAAAATTATACCGTGTTGGTTCTTGTGTTATTGCTGGACACAAGGAAGGGTACCTTATTTTTTTGTAGCTAAAAATCAGTCTGATGAAACTTTAGATTTATCTCGATATGGTCTATTAATAAGAGAGATAAACGAACTCCACTCCTGTCCCATAAAGTAGGGCAGCCTGTAAAATCGTTCATTGTTTGTGAAAATCTTTTGACAGCCCGTACGCTTATATTTTTATTGATTTTGTTTCTTGATACCAACTTTTTTTTCCAAGTTGCTTTTGAACCTGTCGAGCGAAATGTCAAGTTACTTACATGGACAATCGAAATGCCAACCTTCTTCAAAGAAAATCCGTTGACAGGAAAGAAAGGTTCCAACGCTGTAACAAAAACAACGTATCAAGAATATGTCGAGACATTCAAGAATCCAGTTCATTGGGCAGAGACCGAAATTCAAAAGAACGTATTCACTGTTCTGGTGTTCGTGAGATCAGGTGATGACCAATTCTGCTCGGTACGATTATTTTGATATATCCTAAAGCGTGTTAAAGGGTAGGACTTCAATTGTTCTACATTCACGTGCTACAAGAACAAAAAAAGTTGCAAGATTCTTATTTTTTGTTGTAGCGCTTCTTGACCCGTTGGAATGCAATGAGTCAGTACATTGACGAGATAGGAGCTAAAATATTCGCTATATCTGCAGAAAGACCAGAAAAGGTCAAGGCGTGGAAACAAGAGTTATTCTTTCCTGGTATTTCGGATAGAAAGAATAATCTTGCAAGATTCTTTAATGTTCATTTAACAAAAAAGAAAGGTTTCGAATTCAAAATGCCGGAATCTGGTACGCTTATCTCTTAGTCACTAATGTCATACTCATAATATGATTGATAGCTGTTATTGTACTTACTAATAAGCGCGATATCATATTTGATTGGCGTAACAAACCTGTGCTCCGTAATCTAATGGGCGGGAAAGAAAGGTGAGTTTTTCCTGCTTTTTTCTCATTAAAGTTACAGTGCACAACCTTATTTTTTATTCTAGACCCGATCCATATGATATCATGCTTGTAATATTTGATTATGTTCTTAACTTGGAAGCAGGTAAGCTCCTAGTATGTAAAAAGCACCCTCTCAAACGCCTAGGGAATACAACTTGTTTGGATGCTAAGGTTAAAGTACATTTCGGTTGTCCTCTCACAAAGGTTGGGTGGAACTCATGGGATTTAGCTGTACGCAATTAATTGTTTTGGCTTTTGTTCTTATCAATTACTTTATAGAAATGGAAGACACGTATTGAGGCAGAGAAGCAAGCAAAGAATAATCGAGTTGAGTCTGGAAAACAAAAAGATTCGACTTCTGAAATGGTTACTAAAGCTAGTATCAAAGTATCTGTTTGTTTGTAGAAAAAACTGTTGGCATTATTTGCTTTGTTGTATATTTGTATAAATGTTAAAAACAAAATTAAAATCGCTTTATAACAACGAGTCTAGAACGCTTAAACCCATGCTACGGAGTTTCGAAATGGTTACAAAATCTATCAATTGTGAGAATAAAGCAAGATTGTATTCTCTATTCTATAGGCTAGCTTGTCTTCAATGAAGGATGTGTTGTGATAGCTTGATATTTAAGTAGGGCTCTTGCTATATCGGTGAATGATAGCTACAAGTGGACAGAAAATTGCTGGTACAAGGGCCTTTCTGTCGTGTCAAGAGGTTCTATTTGCCAGCTGTCTTAAAGAAGGTTTCATGACTTAGCCCTTGCGCCTTGTAAAACAACTTGGGTTACAAGTCTGCCGTCTCGCTGATACATTTTGTGAACGTTGCACAAGATATTCTGCAAGGCCTGACTTATTAGCAAACCTGCTTAATCACAAATCCTTGTTCGCTTTACGAAATAGCCGCTAATTAGTGCGAAAAACACTAGAAACCACTCTTAAAAACCGTTTTAACTACAATTTGTTGTTTAATAGCGTATGGTACGTAAAATGCCACTTCAAAACAGTTGCACCCACTTTATATAAGCTACACCATACGTTTTTCAACCAAAACTCGGCTTTAGTCAGTGCAAGCTATCTTTTACTCCGTAAAAAGGGGACCATAGTTTTTTACGAATTTTCCGAAAACAAAAATTCGAAAAAATAGAATTCGTAGAAAGATGCATAGCTAGGGCAGTCCACTAAACTACAAAGCGCCTGGTTCACTTACGGTCGGGTCCTCGCTGTGCTCGGAACTAGAACCCGACCTTCGCTCACATATAGTGATCCATAAAAAGCACAAAACCTACACTAGCCTTGTAATTCATAGCTAAAGAGAATCTCCTCTGACCTTTTTATTCTTGTAGTCTCATTCGAAGAATAAAAAGATAGACAGCAAACTTGGTCGTTTGAGTTTACTGGATATTCCATGTGAACTTCAAACTTATATTTGTACTTTCAACATAGAAGCATTCACAAAATTCCACAGCCTATCGAAGAGAGCTGCAATTAATACACATTTTGATGAAACACTACAAAGGAAAGGATTATGGATACAATGGTATAAAAGTGGCAAAGTAAAGTGTTATATACACATAGGGAGTGGGGTGTCTAAAGAATGGTATGAGAGTGGACAATTGAGGTTCAAGAGCATGTGGGTTGACAACAAACAAAATGGTGAGAGTAAGGAATGGTATGAGAACGGGCAACTAAAAGGAAAGCATGTATGGGTTGATGATAATCGGCATGGCGAAAGTAAGGTGTGGTATGAGGGCGGACAACTAAAAGGACAGTATACGTTTGTTGCTGGTAAACTGTGTGGTGAGAATAAGGGATGGTATGAGAGTGGTCAACTAAAGGAACAGTATATGTTTGTTGATGATTTTCTAAATGGTGAGAGTAACGAATGGTATGAGAATGGACAACTTCGTACACAAACCATGTGGGTTAATAATAAAGAGCACGGTGAAAGCAAATCATGGTATAAGAGTGGGCAACTAAAGGATCATCAGACATTTGTAGATGGTGAGCTGAATGGTGAGTGTAAAGGATGGTATGAGAATGGGCAGCTTCAGGGTCAATTGACGTGGGTTGATGGTAAAGCACATGGTGAATGTAAAGCATGGTATGAGAGCGGACAACTAAAGGAATATAAGACATTTGTAGATGATAAACAGAATGGTGAGTGTAAAGAATGGTATGAGAACGGACAGCTGCAAGGACAGCATATATGGGTTGATGATAATAGGCATGGCGAAAGTAAGGTGTGGTATGAGGACGGACAAGTTAAGGAACATTACATGTTTGTTGATGATAAACAGCATGGTGAGTGTAAAACATGGTATGAGAGCGGACAACTAAAGGAACAGTGCATGTGGGTTGATGGTAAACCGCATGGTGAAAGTAAAGAATGGCATGCTAATGGGACGCTTGAGGGACAAGGCATGTGGGTTGATGGTAAACCGCATGGTGAAATTAAGAGATGGTATGAGAATGGGCAACTCGCTGAACTAAGTACATTTATTGATGGGAAACCGAACAATGAAACCAAGGAATGGTATGAGAACGGACAAATAAAACAATAAAATTGGAATCCGATTCTACTCAGCTGAATAAAACGTTTTATTATTATGTACAATAACGTTGTCACAGTCACAGTTTGTTAACATGAAATAAAGGTTCATACTTATACTTTTGAATAGTTGCAAACTCTAATTCAACTGAGTTTGGTTTGTCTGTTTCTGTCCAATTGAACTGTTGAACAAGTGATGGAATTGCCTTGTACAACAAAGTGATTGCTATACGTTCTCCAGGACATCTCCTAACACCTTGTCCAAATGGATTGATTTTTGTTTGCTGTGGCTTCTCCCATCTGGATGGATTAAACTTTGATGGTTCGTCCCAAGTATCATTGTAACATTCAGATTGATGCATCAAATAAACGATTGACTAGTAAAAAAAGGTGAGTATGAAGAAATTGTTTAAAAAAGGAATCACGTGATAGGTGACAGTACTTACGTTTTTAGGTACATTGTATCCGCCTATTGTAACACTTTCTCTCGCTTTGTGAGGTACTTGAAGAGGTGCTATAGGTTTGATTCTGAAGACTTCTTGTACAAAGTTCTTTAGGTAACTGATTGCTTGAAGCTCCTAGTGTCGTGTTAGTCTTTTGTTTTTTGATGAAGTTTCAATTACCTTAACAGACATTGATGATATATCTTTATCCCCTATCGCTTCTCTGAGCTTAACTTGAATATCAGGATGTTTGGAAAGCATTGTAAATGCGCTATGAGCAAAGTGTCAGAGCTTGAAATTTTAGCTATTTTTTCACTACATACGTTTGCAAACCATGTGCTGTTGTATCGAAACCAGCCGCTACCATTTCGTTGAGAAACGCAATAAGCTCTCCATCAGTTTTTTCAGGCATAGAAGTCAAGATTATATCAAGCCAATGTCTTGTTTCTTCTGGATCATAAGTGTCACGTGCGTTTTTAACAATATCCCCAAAAATCTGATTTCGCTGTTCCAAAAGAGATGAAAACTCTGCAACCTTGAGGTTGATGTTAGTTTACGGTTATGGTGTCAAAGCAAACGTACTCTTTTTGTTTCCAATACGGAGCACATTGGAAAGATATCTTGCAAGAAAGGAACAAGAGCGCCTTCCATCACTGCTTTTGATACTTTGAATAGGTCTGATAGCTCATTGTTGTCCTTTTTATACGCTCTTATACCGAACAATAGAGTTGTTATCATATTGAAAGTCATCGCATATGACACTTCACTTCCGGTTACAACTTCACCATCTTTGGATCTTTGTGTAAAAGCAGTGATAGCTGCATTTATCTCGTTGTCGATTATTTTATTTATTTTCTATTGAAAAAAAAAGTAAGAAGTTTGGTGTCACAATTTGTATTGGTTACCTTCATTCCTTTTCCAGAAGCTAAATCGTTCTTGAAAATGTATCTGTAACCCTTATGGTAATCGTTATGGTCAGAGGTAACACACCCTATTCATGCGTTAGCGGTAAAAAGAGAGATTCTTTCAAACTTGCCTCCTCTTGGGTCTGTACTGTAGATTGTTCTTAGAGCGTGAAAGTCATTCAATGGTCTATCTGATAATACGTTTCTGTGTTTTACTACTGCTTCTTTTATGAGAGAAGCATCTGATATAAAAACAAACTAGAGACACATGTGAGAAAAGCAGCGAACTCTTTTGATTTTTTTTTTAAGCGTACTGTTTTAGAGCCAAAGTCCATACTGAAGATACCTCCGAGTTTGTTTGCGTAGTAAACTGCTGTACTAAAAGAAATGTTAGCTAGTCCTATAGCGGATTACCAGTACGTACTTGACCATTTCCTTTGGATTTGTCCAGAGGTGAAGGTGACCAATAATTGGAACACTGAGTGGACTTGGAGGAAGACGCTTGCGAGATCTGTTCCAGTTTTTATAAAAAGTGGTTGCTACCACTAATGCTGCCAATGTAATTGCTATCAATAGAATCATTTGTTGTTACTTTAAGAATTTCTGTTGTGGTTGTTGCTTGGTTGTGTTTCTGATTTTGATTATTATTAACAACCCACGTGAACGTGGAAACGTCAACATTCAAATCTTGTTCAGTGAAAATAACTCATTCATGAAAGTTAAGCCAACGCTTCATTTTCACGTGAACGATACTTCTCTTCATTTACTGAAAATTCATCGTCTTGGCTATAAACAAACAACGCTTTGCTCCCAAGAACTGTTTCGGTTTTCATTTGGTAAATCTGTATGATGCTATCCAAGAAACAACTTTATCCCGAAGTGACGTTTCTTGACGAGTCCGTTCGGTATAACATACTTTCGATTCCACGTCCTTGATACCGTGGTCTGTGTTTAGGGATAAAAACTTGCTGAGAAGCCAACGTCGCAATCTAACCACGAAAGAGTACTTTACCATCGATATGTATCTTGGAACGTGAAACGAGCGATACGGACTCGGAACCCGCTCATCAACCGCCATGCGGATTCACAAATACGCACATGATGTAGTTAACGTCAGTCAACTTGTCCAAAGCAGATTGGATTCATTTCTGGATTTAGTGCATTCACGATAATTTAACAAGAAGCTGATGTAACATTAACTCATCAACACGGTCGCCAAGAAATAAGTGAGAACCGCACTATCTGAGTTTCCTGGGCTGATTTAATTTATCTTCCTCACTTGAATTCTATCAAAGTTTTAAGAAGCTTAACTTCTCTTATGAACAATCTAAAATTTATTTTACAATTTTTCTTCGCTTGACTTCTCTTCATTATCATCAGAGTCATCGTCTTCCTGAGCTTGAGTTGCTACAGCAACAGATGCTTGTTGTGGTACAGCAGTATAATACATACCAGCACTAGCAGCCTGTGGAGACAACGCAGAACCAGGCATACAGAAGAAGCTAGGAGAAGTATACGGTGGTACCCCAACACCTGGGTAATAAGGCGAAGCCATAGGGTACGGTGATACGATATAAGAAAAGTCTACTGGTGTTTGTATTAGCCCTTCACTTGGTGTATTCAATGATAGAAACCCAGGAAATGTCCCTGTAGTTGGTGTTTTAGGTATAGAAACTGTAAGATTTCTGAATCTTTTCGCTGGTCTTGGATCATCAGGTGGATCACGTTCTCTGTTAATTTGAGGTGTAGTGGTAGTTGAAACATTAGGCATAGCGAATAAAGGACGAACTTGATCTGAGAGAGAGATGATTAACATAAGACGTAAAAAGAGGGCTGGAAAAAAATGACTGGTTATTGGACGTACTGTTGTTTACTATTTGTGGTTGTGTTGGTGTTTCCTTCTTACGTTGTGTACGAGTACGCCGTTGTGTAGTTGTAGGTGGCTGTCCGTGAGGAGATTCTGTTTGTGATGGAGAGTCCGCTACAACTGTGTTTGATCCAGGTGTGTTGTATTGTGGGTCTACAGAAGGCGGCGTTGAAGCGCTTTGTTGTTGTTGTGCTTGTTGCATCTGCTGCATTTGTTGCATTTGCTGCATCTGATGCATTTGTGCTTGTAAATGTTGATTCTGAACTGCTGCTTGCCAAAAAGCGTATTGTTGAGGATGAATAGCTTGTTGGAATGCCACAGCCGGCTGAACTGGAGTACCTGGTGCTTGAGCTTTACAACAAAGGTCAGATTGTAATAAGGCAAATCTCACGTCTATAGATTTGATCAAAAATGTACGTACTGACTACTGGGATATGGGCCATTGGAGGCACAATTTGTGGTGTTACAAAGTTTTGATGTGGTCGTATTTCTGTTGCTGTAGGAGAAGATGTTTTTGATTGAACTGCTGGATTTTGTTCTGTTGATTTTGGAGACTGTGTAGTTTGAGGCGTATTGTTTGGTTGTTGTTGGACTTGTTGCGCTTGTTGAACTTGTTGAGTTCGTTGGGCTTGTTGTGATTGAGCTTGCTGTGCCTGGTGAGCCTGATGAACTTGTTGGGCTTGCATTTGAAGAACTTGTTGTTGATATAATTGTTGAACTTGTTGTTGATAAGGATTCGCGTAAGCAAGATTTACTGTTTGTACTGGGAACAATGATGTGTTTGGTACAACTGTACGATAGACAACAGGTTGTACTGTATGATTAACAGGTAGCTGAAACAAAAAAAAATTATTGACGTGAATACATAGCAAAGTAAAAGAGAAGACAACAAACAAAAAGGAGGTGAGAAAAAACGTTGGATTTTCCATTTTGTCGTTTCGGTTTTGTGGAGTTTTTTTTTTTTTTTCGCCGTACTGTTTTTTCACCGTCTTGTGCTTTGTTTGGTTCTCCTGGAGCGAATAATTTTGTATACTAACAGAAAAAACGTTATTGTTTTAGGCGAAGGAGGTATAGCTCGTATGGGCTTTGTCTGTGCGTACTGAATTGTTAGTTAGCGGTTTGCTTGGTGTATTTTTGACTTTATCTACATAATTTGAAGCGTTCTAATTTATTGTTAACGCTCACTGCTCCTTATGCGTTTTGATGGTACCTTCAATAGGTCATTGTGAGAATTGTAAACGTGCCAATTTTCTTGACCTAGTTCGTCCGTTTCATACACTACTACGCCCACCGGACAGTCACACAATATAGATAACTCCATCGCTTTTTTCATAACACCATTTTTGCGCTTATGAAACGTATTCTGGTGTGACTGAGTTATTTACACGGCGTATCTACGATATTTGTACGCACCTGTCGTTTCTTTTCATTTTGTATTTTCTTTATTTCGATCTTCTTCCTACCCATTGTGTACGGTTGATTTTATCTGTTATTCTTAAATGCGTTCTAATCGTATTGTATTTTCAGAAATAATACCCAAAATCTGCTGTTGTACGCGACTTGCACAATGAGGTAGTATTTGTGCTTAAACGAACCTTGTGCGTTTTAGTTCCTGTGAGGAGTTGGTCAAAAAATGTAGACGTTAGAACTTTTTCAGTTACTTAAAACAACACACGTGGTTCTACAAGGTTCTTTAATTGTATCAAAACAGACGTGGTAAGTTTACAAGTTTATAGTACATCATTCTAGTTCATTTACAGCTCGTGATCGAATTTTTTTATAAATTTGATTGCTTTTAGTTTAGCAGCTTCTGAAATAGCAGGCGTATTCGCTATATTGATGCATTGAATTTTTTTACAGTTTTCTAACGATTATAAGCTGAAAATAGGTCGAAATCAAAAGAATCGTACCAAGAATAGCGTTAAACGACAAATCTGTAGCGTAAATCAAGCCTTGAAGACCTAAATTTACCAAATCAGGACACTTCATCGCCAGTGCCATTAAGCTTGGATCTCGCAAGTCGTAGCATCCTACTTCGTATAAGCACAACGGAATCAATACAACAGTAATCAGTACCACTAAGACGAAGAGTTTTGAGCTTATTCATGTGCTTTGCAATGAGAAACAACGCCCCATTATCCATCAACACACAATTTTGTAGGCTTAGCCATTCCATATTTATACATTTTTCTGCAAGCGTACTAACACCTCTAGGACCCATAGCTCTGTTCATTTGAAGATTAAGATACTTTAACGTAGGTCCTACAGTGTTGCCAATAATAGTCAAAGCTTCATCTAAGACATAGCATTAGATAAATATGAACTCTTATTGAAATGTCAAAAGTACCATCTAGCGTATAACAAAAATCAATTTTGATGCTCTCTAACTGCGTTTGTGGTTTAAGTATCATCTCTAGTTGTGTATTACGCATCTGAGCATTCCTTCCAACATCCAATGACTTTAATTTAGTGAAACGCATACCAATAAGACCACTCAAGAAGTCCATTTGTTGGCATTCTAAAAATATTAATATAAGATTTACTACATCATTTACACTGTACGTACGTGTCTTACGGATACTGAGAACCTCTAAATCAGGATGTAATTTGTTGAAAATGCTTAACAGAACTTCTGGCGTGACATGTGTCAAAAAATGTGACCACCTAAGCAATACCAAGGTTAGAAAAAAGTACATGTTTTGAAAAAACAATACCCAAAGTCGACTGCTCGGAGATTAGGGAGCTTGGAGAGTAGATATATAACACCTATAATAACTATTAATCCACGTACAATGTGAAAAACCGGTATAATCACTAACAGAGCGTAGATTGTCATTGTACCTTGATGGGTGATTTTGTAACATTCTCGCAAGTTTAATGATGTAATTAACTCTTTACAAGGTAGCGAGTCAGCAAGACGCATCAATCCTTTGTGATGGTGTTAGTTTCTTTTGAAGTTTGGGTGTCAAAAAGATTCTAAATACAGAAATGTACTGTACCTTCATCACGAAGGCTCGATTTGTGCAAATCGAGCGTTGTTAACCGCATATCGGATATTACTGTTATCATCCCATCAGTTAATTTTTGTGCGGAACACAGCTTTGCAAATAGTCTCATGCGCACGTTGGCGGTCAAAGCATTCCATTTTGAGTACTACACAATCGTTAAAAAAACAAAACGAGTCGAAAACGCGTACGTTATCAAAGGTGTGACTCTCTCGTAGAATACACGAGTAGCATATATCCTGCAGAGACGCTAATTTGTTTTTTCCTCCTTTACCAATCTATTCACGTTAACGAGTTGCCAATACACTTTCATACGTACTGCATAGTGTGTCGCATGAGTTTCGATGCACCAATATTCTTTTGCTTTAACATCATGTCGTAGTTTCTTAATATCCTTAATAATACCGATCATAGTTAGAGTTGTTGCGTGTTTGAAAGTCAAGGTGTAATACGGCAATGTTGGTAAATTTGAGGCGAATTTAGACGAAAAAGTTGTGAAACAATTTTGACGGAGCAACAACTTTTTTTCAGCTGGTTCAATGAAGACATACTCGTGGTTGCTTGAAACGTTTAATAGCGCTTGTACACACTATGAAAAGTACATGGAAACTAAACACCATTACTATTTAACGCAATATTACGGTGTAAGAAAATGAGCGGAAAAAAAAAAAGTCAAAGGTCAATTCGTGGTTTTGTTCGGTTTGGTTCGCAACGTATTTAAGGATTGTGGTTTCTTGAAGTACTATAACTTTATAATTATTTGGCGAGAGATATGAAGAAATGAAGGATTCCGCAAGCACAAAAAAGTTTAAGGTTGGACGTAAGATTGGGCATGGACTCACTTGTGAGGTATTCATACTATATAACGCGCGTTATTTTCTTTTTACTAACTCGTAGTTTAATAGGTTTTTGCCGGTCGTTGTAGAGAAACGAAGGAAAGGGTGGCTATTAAGTATATAAACACAGAGTTTTCGACAAAGTTTCGAAAAGATATCCGTCGTGAGATAAAAGCTCTAGAGCTCATTGGTTCACACCCACACATCATAGGATACAAAAGCCAGTTCAAAACCGACCAAGGTACGTGCGGAAAGCTGTTTTCAATCACATTTTCTCCAATTATCCCCCATTTTCTGTAACATTAACTTGTCGTACTTTATGACACGATAGTGTGAATTGCACGAACAAAAGTAGCGCATTGAAAATAGAGTTTCACATTTTAATAATTTCGTTTTAGGCAAACCCGCGCTAGTCTTTGCGCGAGCTCGTAAGACGCTTCGCGATCATTTACGTCAAAATAGCACAATTTCATACAAACGAGTTACCTCAACGGTAAAACAAGTACTTCTTGCGCTTGTAGCTATACACAGGGTTGGGTTAGTACACTGCGATGTAAAAATGGGTACGTTGAAAGAGGAAAACGGTTTTTTCGTGCTAACGCGTTTTTCGTATGATCAGGAAATATTTTCATTGGTTTCGATGGTGTAACCAAGCTAGGCGATTTTGGGTTCGTTAGAACCATAGCCAAAGCTAGCCAAGGTGATTTACCAACGATTAAAGGGACACCAGAGGTAAACGCCCTTCAAAAGCCTACTTTTTGGCTTTTTTTTGTTAATTCCTACGCTGCCTTCTCGTTTTTCAGTATTTGCTATTTATGGAAGAGAGTTTCGTTGATAATTATTAATAACATATGATTAGTACATGGCTCCAGAGCTTTACGTTGGTAATGGCGCATTTAGTGAAAAGTTTGATATTTGGAGTGTTGGTGTTGTTACGTTCATAATGCTTCTTAAAAGACAACATCATCAGCTTCGTGGCACTGCTATAATGAAGTGGAAGCTTAAGGCAGTACACAACAAAGGATACCTAGACTTTGAAACGTATAAAAAGGAATTGAGTACAATGGAGATATCTTTCTTGCAAAGGCTTCTTTGCGTTGAGCCAAATAAGAGGCCAAGTGCAAAGAGGTGTTTGAGGCTTGATTGGCTACGAGGACCACAATGCAGTGACAGTGACTCCATCAGACGTCACTCTCTTCGAAATAGCTTTAGAGAGAGGTACAGACAGCGTCGTAATACTCTCACTGATTTTGTGTGAACGGTATAGACAGTGTTGTATTATCTCTCACCAATTTGGAGTGAATTTTTTTAAACAGAATGTAGCATAGTAAAGAAGAAATTTGAAGTGTTTTAGTTTTTTTTTTTGGTTTTTTTTTCTGTCGGACGGAGTGTTAAGTTCGTTTTAGCTTATATTACGTGTGAGCAACCATGGAGCTACCTGATGAGGTTAAGAGCGGTTAAAGTCTGTTTTTAATTGTGTTTAGACTGTTTTAACAATATTTGGTTATACAGACGTTAATGTTCTGTTCTCGTGCATGATGACATGTCGAAGGTGGAGTTCTATTGCTTTAGACGCGAAGGTGGCGATTTTGGTTTACAAAACTGTTTAACGTTTCAGTAGTTATGGCAAGCGTTGTTTCTACGTGATTTTAGTGCGCAGGCACGAAATGAAGCCAAAGGCAAAGGACCACTAGAGAAATACAAATACGGAGCTGCTGAAATGCCGGTAACCGCTTTCAACGCATTTTATGTACTAACACAACATCTAAGCTTCGCATTTTGAGTTATGCGAAGCTCATACTGCATTATGGGAGTGAGTGACAGGTTTTTTTTGGTTTTTTTGATTGTTTTTTGGCAGATTTGCAAGGCAGAAACTCGGAGAAGCATTTCATCGCGTATTGTTATAGAGGTAAAGACAAAAACAAGTCATAATTTTTTTTTTTCGATTTCAGCATGAAATTACTACTTGGTTTTCTGAACAATTTTTTGACATTAGGTGAACTCCAAGCCATCAAAAATAATGCTATTATTGATAAATCAAATAAAGCCTATTATGATATTAATACACTTTATTGTTATAAAGGGTGGTCCTATGGTAATAACAAAACTAAGAATTTCTTATTTTTTTCTGCAAGTTAGTTAACTACAATTATAGAATGTGATTATGAATACTTTTGGGGTGGTATAGGTACTTGACGAAGGTTGTATATCATCTCATTTCTCTTTAGAATATTCTAGGGGGTGTCACATTTACCTTCCATCTGATTTTGACCAAGCACATCCGACTACAGACCACTATAGAGATATTGTACGTTTTTTTTTTACTCACCACAAAGTTCTTCCAGTTTCTTGTTTTTAACTGTTACAATTTCAGGAATTAGATCCTCCTATAGAGTATGGGGGAACACCTATCATGTGGGCATGTATTCAGGGTCATTTGAAGGCTGTTAAATTGCTTATTCGACTTTTTCCTGAAGGTTAACTACAACTCTTTGTATTGTTTATTAACTAGTTTTATAGTGGATCTATCAGTTGGTATTACTCATTTAAACAATGCAACAGCATTGGATATTGCATTAAAGAATAAACACTTCACATTAGCGAAATATCTATCAAAAATGCAAAAAAAGCAGATAAAAAAGAGAAAAAAAGAGGAAAAGAAACAAGTTACAGGAAAATAAGAGCAAGTAAAAATAAAGTATTTATTTATGTTATCCATGAGCCTCTATTGATAATCTTGATTATGTGTAGTCTCCTCGTCCTATCTGTACTTTCGTTACCGAGCATGTAATTCTTTGTTGAACAATAAGACTTAGTTCCTCACAACCGAGTAGGCCTTAAACTGAACTTTATTGATGGGAATGTTACATTCTTTTCACCTCTAATGTTAATATCTTTCTACAAACAATTATATGTCAAAAATGCAAATATGCGTAGTGAGATATAGCCTTTACATCTGCTTGATGATTTGCTACGAGTTTATTTGGTGAATCAGTCTACGATAAATACTTTGACCACGGAAAGGATTTATCGTTGTTGTCCATGTGCGCCCAATAATGTCCACTCAATTGGCCATTGTCATCATAATAACTTTTGTACCTCAGAGTACCGTCAGAGTTCCAAAACTCATCTGACTTTTCACCGGTAAGTTGTCTTGTAAACATGAGTTGACCATCGCTATACCACTTCTTTTGAAACTCCTTAGTGTAATGCTTTGACATTTGTCCATTTTCATACCATTCCTTATTTTGTTGGCCTTTTTTGTAACTTTTCATTTGACCATTTTCGTAATAGTACACAAACTCAACAACATCACCAAGAAGACTGTAAGTCTTTCTCGCCTTTATTTGGTCACTCTCGTCATACCACCATATCCATTCACCTGCCCTCATGTTGTTTTTCATTTTACCTTCCGCAAAAACACAGCCACTTGCATACCACCCAGTGCATGGACCATTCTTGTACCCGTCTTTGTAGAGTTGTCGAATCTTTCTGCCTTTTGCAGTGTACTCCCTTATGCCATCAAGTTTATCATGTTTATATGTTGTTAGCCACCTAAGATTGTTTCGGTAGTGCTCAGTGTGTGCCCCATGAAGCCTTCCTTGGTTGTCAAAAGCTTTTCTTTGGATGTAAAACTCTGTGGAGGAGTAAGCTCGTCTCCATGCCTTCCAATACCCAACTTGTTTTAATTCTATTGAATAATGTGTCATAAATGCAGCTTTTCGTGAGAGAACATGCCTTAAACATAGATATTAGAACCCGGAACAAAATGCAACCAATTACCATTTAGAGAAGGTTGTACGTTCCATTTCGCAGATGTACTGTTGTATTTCAGGTGGTAATGACAACAGCAAGGAAGTATCGTCATCTAGAATGGTAGCGTGTTCAGCTATAACTCTTAGTGCAGGCACTGTTCTTCTGTTTGCCTTTAAAATGCGACGGGATACTTCAACAACTGGTTTTGGTTTTGGTTTTGCACTTGTTGCTACATCAGGAGGTGCTGCTTGAGGTTTGGGTTTAAAAGCGAGTTGCTCCTCTTTTATCTGTTTTTTGGGTATGAAAGTAAATGAAGGTACAGCATCAGCATGAGCCGAAAATAGAAAAAGAGGTGGTTGATCTGCTTCAGCTTTTGTATTTGACAAAGGAGTAGTCGGGTTGAAAACAAACGGAGTACCTTGAGCGGAATAAATACGAAGGCAAAACAACAAGAAGAATAAGTAGAAAAATAATCGCCAAAGAATACCTTTGATACTACTACTGTCACTGGGCTTTGTAGGTTTTTGCATGGGAAGACACGGTGCTTTGCCGGCAAGTAGTTTATGGTTTATTAGAATAGAAGAAATGACACGTGACATACAACAAAATTCACGTGAATTCGACGAAAGTTCTGTGTAGCACAAAATAAGTGGTCTCTTTTAAGAAGAATTGAAGATTAATTTTCGAAGAACTACACTGCAATAATGTAATTGCAATAGAAATAGGCGAAAAACTATGAGTTGTATCACGTGGCGAAGAAAATCCAGATTCTGGATTTTTGTTCATCTTTGTCCTAAATGAGGCTTATTTTTTAATCTACTGTCACTAGTCCTGTTTCACAAGAAACAATTACTATTAAGAGTGCACTTGTTCTTATTTTAGCTGTTATGCATTTATTGTTCTATTTGCCTCTCTTGTGTAGTAAGTTTAACTAACAACGCGTAAAAAGTTAGTTTTAGCACGTGAACCCAATTTATTTGATTATTCACTGTTTTTTTGTTGACATTGCTTTGGACGCTTTGGTGCTTATTTTTTAGCTATCCCAATCCTAATTTATGACTCTACATACGCTACTTGCCAGTTTTTAATACCACGGACAATTTCGGCAAAGGAAAGCTTCATCTACAACGTAAAAGCGTCAAATCACGTGTTTTGGAACAAAAAGGTAATAAACATTCAAAAAAAAAGACTATTTCTAGGCGCACATCTCCGGTGGAATCAAAACGCTCAAAAGCCTTCTCAGACGCGAATTTAGCTATCTCTGAGGGTAATCCAAAGAGGGATACAAGTGCCTGTGACAAATTAATGAATGTTTTGAAAGAAATTTCGTTTAAAGGAAGCTAATGTTAGTACATACTTTTTGGCTATCTGTTGGCGAGAGTAGTCCTCCCTGAATATTATTTGCTGTTGTAAACACTTTAAATTTATCCTCTAGCTCTTTCTCCGTTATACTACCAAAAGCACGTGTTAGCTCCTCCATTATTTAACTTTCCGAACAGATAAGGGTAGTTTTGTTAGTTTGATGTCTTTTTTGTTTTTAGTACACTTTTTCTCCGTTTGTCAACGGTGTTCTATTGAGCACAAGTTATTGATTGTTTCTTCTTGCAGCACATGTAGCCATTGGGGTAATTATTTATAAATACATCACGCTTATCTCAATCAACACAAGATAAATAATTAATGCGAGAGCAGTCAACGGGGTTCTCCTGGATACTTTCCATTAGTGTGGCCATTGGTTGTCTCTACAAAATTATAAAATCAGATACAGTTGACTGTCATCTTAAACACCCTTTGCAGTGACGTACCTTGGTACAGAAGGTGGAGGACGTGTTCTAGAGTCAGAATTACGCCAAGTGTAAGGGTCAGGCCAATTAGCACTCGTTCTATTATGAGGCAAAGTAGGCGATTGAGAGGCATCGTTTGGGTTTGCAGACAATCTGTTCAATGGCGCTGCACGAGGACGAATCTCAGAACGTTGTTCTGAACTACGTGGTGAAGTACTGATGCCATTTAAGAAGTTTAAAGCAGCGCGTTTCCACGTGATAAACTTTTATTATTTTGTTGCAAGTTTTCTGTTTTCTTTACAAACTTATCATTAGCGTATGTTGGCCATCTTCGGTTTTTTCTTTACACTTCCCTTTACAACCAAGTTTTCTTTTATCGCCAGGTGGAAGTTTTACACTAATCGTGTTGTACGGTAGCTCATATGATCCTTCAACAGTAACATCTACTTCAACAAAATCAAGTTTTGTGTTCACTCTCAAAGAAACAATAGAGAAGATTTGCTTCTCCAAGAAATCGTTCGTTGACCCTTTGAAATATCGTTAGTCACACATGTGAGAGTATTTAAAAAGGTTATGTAAATTACCATCATCTTCATAAAGGTCAAATACACTTTCTTGCCCTGGTTCGAGAGATGGAAAGATTAGAAATGTGCGCCCATCATCTTGAAGTTTATCACACGTGCTAGACCCAGCATGGTTTGAAAATGGTATAATTCCTCCATCAGGTACAAATAAAGGTATAGTATCGAGTTTAACAGGAACTGAACGAAGTTATTTAATTAGAAGAAGCCACCAAGACAATAAACCAAAAACGAAGACAAAAACATACAGAAAAAATTGAGAAAAAGTTCTTGCCTGTTATCGTTGTTCCACCCTTGTAACGTTCTCCTGTAAACAATGACACCCAATCATTTGATTTTGGTAAGTAAACAGTACGTGTTTTGGCTTCTTTTTCGTATACTGATGCTACAAGAAGATTTTTACCAAGCATAAAATCAAATGAATTTTCTCGACACTTAGGATCTTGTTGGTAACTGTACACCTATAAAGAAGGTTTTAATTCTATTGTATTTACTCAAACAGCAGCTCAAGTCACTTTAAATCAGAGATATATGTACCATTGGGCGCAGAATTGGAGAACCTTTAGAACAGCATTCATGAAATAGTGTATAAATGTAAGGAATCAGTTTATATCGAAGTTTTATCATTTCCTGGACAATAGGAAGAACTTCACTATGCATCCATGGCTCATTTGCTGTCTGATCAGTATTCCAAGAGTGAATAGAGAATCTAGGCATAAAAATACCTTGCTAGAGGACAACGTCAATGGTACTTTCGTATTTTTGTAAATTTGTTAAGCAGTACTTGAACCCAGCGAACCCATAGTTCCGTATCTGGTTTAGGTCCAGCAAATCCTCCTACATCATGACCATAGTGAGAATAACCAGAAATGGCCATACCTAGTAACTATTAAGAATTTTCTAGTCGGGTCAAGTAAAATAGCTAACCCAAACCCATAGGAATATTCCACTTTAGAGTGTGCCAACTGGTATGATTGTCTCCTGACCAAGTTGCAGCGTATCTGTTAATACCATTATTTTTTTATTAGAAGCGAGCAGTATCGTACCTATGAAGACCTGTACAGCCAGACCTAGAGATAACGTATGGCCTTACTATGTAAAGACTTAAAAACAGCAAATTAAAACGCAATACCATTTGGAGAGTGTTTAAGTTGAGCTTCACGTGAAGCCATTGTCATCAAGAGTGCATGTAAAGGGCGCAAAGTCCCAATAAGTGCCTAATGCTATGTTAATACGGTCTTTTAATTCTCCATAATGTTGCGTACAGGTGTACCGAAACCATCGCAAGCTGCAAAATCTGGTACAGTTTCATACCTTCAACAAAAGTTAATGGTTCAGATTTTGTTTTAATGTTTGAATACGTACTCATTGTTATCATTCCATGATACGTCTATGCCATGATCAAGCAGTTGTATAGTGAGTTTTTCTTTCCACCAATCACAAGTAGCTTTTTTTGTAAAGTCAAGGAACGACGCGTTCCCACCCCAGAATTCGGATACTTTAGCAGTCAGTTTCATAAAAGTTATGTGTTGCAGTACCTTGAACGTTGGTTTTATCTTCATCCATTATAAATAAACCAAGGTCTTTCGCTTCACTATATAAAGGATGTGTAACCAAGAGTGCAGGTTTAATATTGGCAGCTAACTATACTTATTTGTAAGCTAGGCTTGTTTTCTTATTATTTTCTGAATTACCTTCACATTTTTATCATGAAATACACGTGACATTGAAGAAGGATCAGGAAATTTACTTTCATTCCAAGTAAATACGTAACGCTTTCCATCAGCCCCACTAAATTAACAATGAGAGTTTGGTTATTGTATCCGCCTTGAGGAGCTTTATGTCAGTTGTGACGTGCCTTGAATACCCAGAAGATAAATGAAACATATCACAAGGAATATCATGTTTTTTACAAAGAGAAAGAAATTGTGCAACTCTCTTTTGTGCATCCGGTTCATCAGTATACTTCATAGTAGAACCTGTTATGATTGCATAAGAAGAAGATTTTAAACAGGTAACTAGTGCATTACCAAGGTAACCAAGACTCCATCTTGGTGGCATACAACATCTGCCAACAAGCTTTGAGAATTTTGTTACAACATCTTCTATTGTAGGGCCATAGATGAAGTAGTAGTCTACGTCACCGTTTAAAGCTTTATAGTATCGATATGGCCCTAAGTTATACATTAGTTAGGTTTGGTATTCCAAGATGTTAAAGAGCAACCTGAATAGTTTGATACTTCGCATCCCATGTTAAAAACCGATTCACTTAAATTATCGTAAAATATACCTTTTAACATAAGGTGAGAAAGAGTACAATAAACACTATTAAATTACCGTAAGCAATATCTAAAGATGGTACGTAAGTCACATAGAATGGAATGAATTTATATAAGGGATCCGAATGCTCTACAAAACAATGTCAATCTACATCAAAGTTTTATGGATTAGAGGAAGTCTTACCCGCATTGTATGCTAGAGCATCTCTGTTGAGCATACGCATACTCCTACTGTATTTATTCAAAGCGCCACTCTTTTCACCAAATCCATAGTAGTACTCTATACCCTAGAGTAGGCGACTCAGCTAATGTTTCTCAAACTTGGGACTAACCCAATCACCATCAGGTGTGCCTCTGCGCATATAATGGTACACAGACCTTGTATTGACTCCTTTTACATAAGCTTTGGAACGTTCTCCCATGCCTGAGCAAGTGTCGGCATCAAAGAGATTATGAAATAGCCACAAATCGAGTAATACCTTGGTAGTTTCCACCAAGATCCTGAGCGAATACTTTGCCCTTTGAAACATCTTCCCAACGGACATAAAATCCCTCCTTAAAGTTGACATGTATCCTAAGCTTGCTTGTCGTTATCGACGCTGTTGAATCTTGCACGTCAGTCTTGACAACTGGACACGAAAAGGCGTCTGCGTCTTCCTTACTTCTACCTGTTGTTTCTCGTTAACAGTTGCGTTGTATAGGACGATTCACACCTTCATAAGGCATGCACCCATTGGAATCAACTATAGACCACGTTTTTGGTTGTCGTAATGTACCGTCTGGTAAAAACGTAACTCTAACTGTATGATTACGTTAATAATACGCCCATTATAACGAATAATACCAATATCATGCTCTAGTGTTATCACAGAAAATTTTTCGCCACCACTTGCTTTAAAACGTAATCCATTACCGGATTTAGCGTCAACGTTATCACAAACAATATGTGATGGCACTACAACTTTTTCCATGAGCTCTAGAAGTTTTTAGACTACTAGCAGTAAAACAAAGTCTGCTGTGGTAGAATACTCCTGCCTACAAAATACTTGAGATCTGAGTGCAACAAAACGTAAAGTAAAACGAAACAAGGTAAGCCAGTCAATATTTACAGTCTTATTGGCTCTATAAAGTACAAGGGTTCAAAAACGGCAACTAGTAAGGAAGCACAAGATAAAAAAAAGAAATCCGAATAGATCTACTGCCGCGAATCCATTTTGTTCAGTACGGATTGTAAGATACCACCAGAAGTACGTGTACTTGCTATAGTACGCGTACCAGGTCGTATTCCTCGCGTTGTGTACCCTCTAGCTGAACCCGATAAGTTCCTTACCGGTGAAATAGGAACACTCCCAGTAACAATTGGCCGCGTTGGAGCGTTTGTACAGAATTTATCCCAGTGACCTTTACGCATGCAACGAAGGCACACATATTGTTTATCAGCTTCACGTAGCATATCCCTCACTGTCAACTACAAAAAGACGTTAACACTAAAGAAACCGACAGTGTTTTATTCTGTAACGACCACTACTTGCAAGTAGTGATGCACTTTTTTTCATCAACAGTGACTTACTTCTCCCTCTATCAACTCTTTTACCTTATTAGAGGTATCAGACTTGAGAAATTTTTTCAAGTTTGCAGCACGCGAAACATAAGCATTATTGATCTTATGCTCATCATACATAGCTTGCTCTATTTTACGAGCCTTTAACAAACATATAAGTAAACTACAATATCAAGTAAATGTCTACAAAAAAAGCCTTACCAGCAACGCTGTAGTACCATAATCAATATCATCGGTTTTCTCTCCCTTTCGTAGTAATTTTGTCAAGTCGGCAATATTATTATTCCTTGAGCTAGTCTGCAAGATACAATGAATACAAAGGTGTACAACGAGAGACAACACTGTGTATATCTCAAATAAATATATGAAAAGAAAAAAAACGCACCTGTGGCGATTGTGAGCCAGTAGCTACTTGATGTTGTGGATCTCGATTTTCAATTCTACTATTTCGGTTTGGGGAAGGCAGAGAAGGTGGAATATACCGCTGGGCAGTTGTAGTTCGAGGTGTTCTGACAGCTCTTATCGTATTACGAGGAGGTGTAACCGATCTTATAGTTGTACGTTGTGGTATAACTGCTCTTATCGTGGGAGGTGGTGTAATAACTCTCGCCGTAGTGATCTTTGGAGGAATATATCTTTGTGTAGTCTGCCTGTGTGTTATAACCATTGACGATGAGCCATGCATTGAAGGCAATGATGTATGCATAGGTTTTGAAGGTGATAAAGTTGTTTGTTTAGAAATATGAACTGTCCTCATAGTGCTTGGTAAAGAAGGTGGATTCTTAGGTTTATGAGCATTACCAAAAGATTGTTGGATTGTTATTTGTCTAACAGGCTTTTGAGGAGATCCAGGATGCTGTATAGGAAGTCTAGAAACAACTGACCTAGGGCTAGAAGCCTTAGGCGAATGTGGAAGCGACATTGAAAAACTTCTTGAGGTTATATACACTAAAAGCGCTGTTACTCCTTTGAGACAAAAAAGGGATGAGAAATTCACGTACTGTTTTCAGGCGCAGACGAAGGATTCGATATACTAGCAATGAATAAGATTAAAACATTACTCCTAAGCTATGCTAGCTAGGTAGCTATAAAAACAAGGTATTGGAGCGTACCGTTCTGCAAGTGTTTCAGAGGTTCTTCGTTTTTTTGTAGGTGATTTTATTGGAGTAGTGGCCTTGCGCTTATTACTTCTTATCCTCTTTTGAGGCGATGTGTGCCTTACAGCCTTCTGAGGCGATGTACGCCTTATCTTCTGAGGCGATGCATTCCTTATCGTCTTCAAAGGCGATGTACGTCTCGCTACTACTGCGTCATTAAATGACGTGAACCGATTTGGTTGTTCAAGTCTAGTGGCAGGCATTTCTTCTGGAAAAAAAAAGGTTACTACTTCGTTGTTTAAAAAATCGTTAGTTCTTACCCTCGTCATCGCTGCTATCACTAATTTCAATAATACTAACTTCAGGGTTTTGTAGCTCCAAGGAACTCATAGTTTGACTTTGATCCGGTGTATTAATGCTCAAATCAGGCTCAATTTGTACAGAACTTGCATCAGGTCCTGCCGATTCAAGCAAAGAACAAAAATAAGAGTCCACAATAACATCACACCACTGTAATGCTTTGTCGCATACTGAACACTTCCAAGCCTTATTGTGTATATTCAATTGTAACCAAATACGTAAATCAAAGCACTAAAGACCACAATCAGACAAAGAAGCCAATGAAGCCAAAGAAGAAAAAAAGGAGAATCTAGCAACACTAATTTACCTGTAGATGTGTACACGTCCTACCCCTGCAAGGTATCTCAATACGAGATAGACTCATAGGATCAACTAGAGGAACGTCTGAGCTCATTATTTCAACACCACTAGATTCAAAAGACGCTTTTGCTATTCGATAATGTCAGGAGAAATTCAATAACATTGATGAGGATTATCAACGTACCATTTGCTTTCGACTCCTCCATTGAAATACGCTGGTTTTTAACATACTCAACTACAGAGTCTTCATCATGCTCTTTAACATACTGTAGGACTCCATAGAAACACTAAAATAAAGTCAAGCGAAAACAACTTTACAGCAATCAAGCTACCTGTGCAGTACTAGTCGAAATCTCAATACTGTTTTGACCAAACTGAATATTTCTTAGCTTCAATGGCATATCTGGTTCCTAATTAAGAGTAAGCACGATAAAATTAGCAATAAACGTACTGTAGGCACTTTGATTTGTTCTCCATTAACAGTCATACGAATAGAACCTGCACTATAAATTAATAACTCGAGCCTTGTAATTTATCCTAACCAATAGGCCATGCGTGTCTATCTGTAGGTTTATCATAAGGAGCATCAGGATCTACAAATGTCCTAAAATAAACACTGACATTATCTGTGAGCGGTTCCTAAAGAGAAAATGAAAAACCGAAAAAAAATGGAATAAAAAAAAAATGTGACACATTTTGGCATCGTGTCAAAAAAATTATCGGTTCCTTCCATCTCTGCCAATAAAACGGAAAGTTATGGACAGCATCCAAGCGTAAATGGTAAAGAAACAATGGTCTACGAGGCTTACAAAAGCGCAGCGAGACATGGATGGATGTTGATAAGAAAACGTACTGTCACGAAAATAGAGAAATAATGACAGACTAGTAAACGCGCTTCAAAAGCCAACAATGGCGGTTGAGAACTTATAGGCACATGAAACGGATCTGTGGCATCTGCACGAGCTATCAATTCTCGAATTGGAGCTGGTATTTCAAAGGGAGAAAGAATCTCTGGACGACAAGCTTCACAGTCCAAAAGCTCAGGTAATATGTACCTAGGTAGTTGACCAGAAGACTCACTATAAACACAAAGAATGTCAGTTGATGTTTAAGCTATTTGATGGTGAAGAATTCGGAAAATTCGCCAAAATTCTTTACCTGTAACTAGCGAATCGTACACATCTGTTTTTTAGTACTTCAAACGATACTATATTGGCAGCGTGTAATTTAATGAGTGACTCGAAATTTGCAGAGATAGTCTCTAATAGCTTTGCTTTATTCAACTGATGCTCTTCATTATCACAAAATACGCTACAGTGACGGTTTAACACAAAATCAATAAAGTTAGATTTTTTTTCGATCTATTGAGCTTAAACGTACTGTTTTAGACATTCTAGAAGCCTTGTACTATCAAAGGCGTTTCTAATAACATTCTAGTGTTATGTTAGATGTGACCATAGTATTTAACCGTATTTCTACGCTATTGATTCTTAAAGTTACCTCAAGCTGCTCAAAGCTCAGTAATTTTTTGATGCGCGTTATCTTATCTGTAAATGCGCTATCATCGGTCATAGTGTTCCTTGTTAACGCATTGCCACCCCGTAGGCATTTATATTCTCTAGTCGTAGTTTTTCGCGCCATCAGTGAGGGTTTTTTACCGCTCAGCTAACCGGAACTTGTTGCAACCACAAATCAATCAAACAGTATGTTTTCTCAACTACTAGTACACTATTCTAGTACACGTTGTATTATCAAGACACGTGGTCTATTTCATGAGAAACAAAGTCTTTCCGTTGTTTTTTGTGATCCATTTTGAGAATACAGCATAGTGTTGGCACAGTGGCCAATAGTACTTCGAAGTAGATAGTAGCTTGATAATAAAAGAGTCTAAATAGACACGTTGTAAAGGTTTTCGGCTACGTAGCACAAACAATTCAGCACGCGAAGTCCAATTGGAGGATATTAGAGATTGTTCAGTTTAATAAATGTTAGGCTACTTTTCGGTTATACTATTAACACGGGGGAATAAATATTGCACCGGGACTCCGAGCTATAGCAAAACTTCTGGTTAAGAATGTCGGGAACTTTTATTTTTTTGAGTCAGATCCAAGTAAGCCTGCAAACGCAGGAATAGAGTACGTAGGCATTGCCTATATTTAATAAGAATATTGCTTGCAAAATTACTTCATAATAGCAAGTACCTTGAGGTCTGGTTTCTCCAAATCAACTAACTTAGAGACACCTATTGGTTTAAACAAAAATTTAGTGACACGCGACAAGATATCTTTCTGTTTACCGGTCTCGTGAACGAAAAGGGTAGCTAATCCATTCTTTTTACCGAATACAATATCAGTTAAAAGGTTATCACCAACCATAACAGTACGCTCAGGGTTCAAATCAGGAATTTTGCTTTTGATTATTTCAAAAAGATGCGTTGATGGTTTGCCCATCACGTCAGGCTGACGGCCAGCGGCCATTGCCAATGCTGCTACACCTGTTCCAGAACCTATTAGAGCTAGTTAGAAAGGCTGTAGGGAAAACATAGAAGCCAATAGAACCTGGATAAAATCGGTTATTTGCTCCTGGAAACACGTGATCTGTGTTGCTTGCAAGGAATAGGCAATCTGGGAGAGCACGTAAATGTATACTTGCGTATCCCAACTTGAAGTAATTCAAGTTAATATCCCATCCAATTAGTACAGCTCCAATCTTTTTGTAAATAACTTAGAACAACTTTCATAAAAAAAAAAGTAAAGGTACATTTTCGTCAATTTCAACTTTTGTAAGCTGTGTTAGAGCATCTACATCAGATTCTCTATCCCATTTCTCATCAGCACGAATAAAATCAATACCACTTTCAATGAGCTCGTTTTCTAAAACAACAATTTTAATTTCTTTCTTCTGGAAAAAAAAAAGAAACAAAGTGTCAAAAAACAAAATTGCAATGTGTCAAAAAAAAGTCACAGAATGAAATATGAGGGATACCAATGCCAACAGACCCAACCAAGCAAACTTTTTTATTCTTGCTTTTGAAGTCTACCATCTCTAAATAGCCAACAAGAGCGTAGGAAGATGGAAAAATGTCTTCCTGATAGTAATTCAGTAACTGTTGCGTACATACGAATTCGTATATTGTGAGTATACTCAACGCACCTTTGCTACTTCAATGCCGAGCTTTTTCATTTTTGCTTTGTACATTGCTCTTGAACTGGAGCTGTTGTTGGTTACAAAGCAAAGACGCTTACCCTATGCGTTTTATAAGTAAAAGGAGACTTTCTGCAGTGCGATTCGTACTGCAGCCTCTAATTTGTCTAGCGTATCTTTCGCGCCAGGCAATTGCTCGCCCCCACGCCATAGAATACCTTTCAAACGTTACGCGTATTTCGTAAAATAAGCTTTAGTACCATCACAATCAATTAAGAACGTATCATACGCGTCTAGAAACTCTTTTAAGTTAGCGTCTGTAACGTGCGTTGTCATTGAGGCGATTTACTTTTTTTGACAGTTAAGCCATTCCCACTTGCGTACATTGTTTTATATTCTGTCTATTTACACCCGCTCTTGTATTTTAAACCAATATTTGTACTTATAAACTTATTACAACATGGAGCCAACAACCAGTACCATTACTACCGCAGACGTACCAAAAGCGCCTGAAAATAATGTATGTAACATTACAAGAGAATTCAGAATTAAAACAAAGTAGGAAACAATGTTGAACACAATTGAAGAGGCGTTCAAAGTCATTGATAGAGCTAACAACAAGCTTGGGACAACTAAAAAGCCTTTGATAGTAGAAAACCCTACAGAGCCAACAAAAACGGCAAATTTATGGATGGATAAATGCCATATGTGTAGTAATACCAACGCAAAGTACAGATGTCCTCGTTGTGACATACCGTTTTGTTGTGTAGCGTGCTCCAAAGCCCACAAAGAAGCAACAGGGTACTGCCGATCTTATCTAAGCGCTGAAACTAATATTTTGAGTAGATGTAGTGGAATTCGAGATAGAACAAAGTACATACCATACTCAGAGTACCGAGATTCAGCGTTTTACAGTGGTGAGTGCTCAAGTAAAACTTGATTTTTTTCTTCCGTCAGTTCATCGTTGATGACTAACTTGTGTTTTTTACTACACAGATTACAACTTTATTTCTACTGCGCAAAAGAAGCTTAAAAGTTATCGTGAAGCTAATAAGTCGAGAAACGGACGTGATAGGAGACCTAAGGATAGAAAGCAAGGTTCCAAAGCATCTCTTATAAAGCGCATAGCTAAAGACAAGGTTAGTTGAAAAATCAGTCTTTGTTGAACAACGACAATTTACTTTTGTTGTAGGATATTCACTGGCGTTTTTTACCTGATTTTACATCAAAAAGGAAAGATAATACTACTTGGGTGAACTCACGTGCTAAAATTATACACTGGCGAATCACATGGGCATTTGTTCTTGACAAGAAAGAGATAATAACTAATGAGTACGATTGCTTTTTGTTTACTTTTTTAGGGTTTTTTTGCTTACTTGTTTCATAGTGTACAAGATAATAAAATGCTTGGTGATGTAATCGCACAAGTCATTAAAGATAACAAAGATGATTTACCGAGTTATCAAAACTTAACAGCACAGGAGATGGCTATTTTTTGTTTCAGAAACAGGACAGACTGTTATTTTATGCATAAAGAATTACCACAAGAAGAATCTCTTGCTACTGGTCTCAGTGACTTGAAAATTGTAGAATGGCCACGTATTATAGTAACAAATACAGTAAATGATAGTGAATTTCGACAAACATGGAAGGCTTGGAAGGATAAGCCAATGCCCGGAAAAGAAAAAAATAAGAAAGAAGACGAAGAAAGCGAGTCCGAGTCCGACTCTGATAGCGATTCTGATTCATCTGAAGAGTCTTCAAGTGAGGAGTCTGATTCTAACGGTTCTGAAAAACAAACTAAAAATATAAAACGAAGCGGAGAAACACTACTAAACAAAGACAACAAAAGACAAAAACTTGAAGTAAAAACTGAGGAGTGAAATAAAAACAAAAAAATAAAAATACGCGTTTATGGAACTCTACAATGTGAAATGTTTGATTTATGCTTAACGAAGTTTGTGTGACATACAAAGTGTGTAGAATATAAACAAAAATAATAAAAAAACCCAGACATCAGTTGTAGTCATCATCCTCAAAACCGTCATCAAAAGTATTACCTTCGTCTCCCCAGATAATCCTACAAAATAGTTGTTAAACGCACACGTGATTTATTGGACGTACTCATCATCATCTTCTAACATCCAATCAGGTGTATCGTCCTTTTTAAATGCATCTGTAGGAGTATTCCAAATAGACCTTCAAAAGCTTAGTTTTCGAAAAAACTCGAAATTTCTCTTTTTTTCAAACCAAAAAGGAGGATTCGTACTGTTGTGCTTGCTCTTGTCTGACTTCTCTTGCTGCACCTCTCATACGTTGCATAAATAATCTACCAAATTCAGGTGGTACTTGTCCGTGGGTTATACTTCTGTTTATCTTATATACAAGAGGATAAGTAGACTTTGTTTGCTGCTGACAAGACCAAATAGACATTTCACTGGTTATTGATGATATTGCCGGTCCAATGCCTAACCGTTTTGTAAGTTGTGAGTTCACTCGGGTATAACTGACGCACATAAAGCAGCGAAACCACGAATAACAGAAGAGCCTAGTTTTTGGTATGAGTCGTTAACGGTTAAGCGTAATAACGCGTGAAACACGCGTACTTACCTCTCACACCGTAGAAAGCACCAGCTCCACAGAGTAATCCGAAACCGAGCGTCTGGTACAGTCAATATCAACGAAAAACGTCATTTTAGTACCTGGTACAACCTAAGAGGGCATGTGCGCTTCATTTCAAAATAACCTTTTATTTGCTGGTCTAACATTGGTATTTAGCATAAATATGAACTCAAAGGGACATTTCCATACCTGTTACTTGGCTTGCTGCTTGATTCCAGTCAAAATTTTCATCCAATGGCTCATCATGTTGTGGAAACACTGGCGCTTTAAGTGCGCCAATAGTGGAAGAGCTAGCACCCATGGCAGAACAGTAAGAAATCAGACAGTCAACGGTTTTCGTTCAACACGAAAAAATAAGAAAACAGACATTTATTGCGCCACTTGATTTGACATGGCGCAAATAGCTCAAAAGGATTTAATCAATGGGTTTTTGCTCTACAACACAATACAAGATCGGTACGTTAGTTACACGACAGGCAGCGCTCAAATGTTCGCGATAGGTGTCGTGGAATAGCCCCGCGTTGTATACCAAGCACACCAGCAATATTGAATTATGAAACAAATGTGAGAAAAGCTGTACGCGGTGCTACAGGTGCGTTTTTTCGAATAAACTATATCCTCACATGCTTTAGAGAGTACCCGCGCGGCTACGGGCGTTTGTGACGGTTGTGGTTCTTACACCAAGCTTTGGTGTTCTCCGCAATGGGCAGTAAACATGAAGCATAAGAATCTGATCGTAGAACCACCAAAGGTACGCCCAAAACTTTTTTGATTGTAATGACCGACTAACGGGCTCCAGGAGCTTTGTAAACAATGTAAAGAACTACTAAATACCGCTGACTTCATAAACAAAAGTATGCGAAACGACAAATCTAAGGTCCGCGCTTGCAATGCAATAAAATTATTTTCTAAATATTGGAGCATATAGATAGACGCTACGCTAGATCATTTTGCTAGAACAAACGGCATTAGCGAAAACTCACGCGAAGAATTTATACGTTCTGTCCAAACACAATATAATGCAGCTTACGCGTTACGTGTATTTTTGGTTGATTTTATTGACGACTTTTCAATCGTCTCACGCGAGGTACATACCGTCATACACGTGTTACTATTTTTGCTTTTTGGTTTTTTTGGGAAGAAAAAAACGAACTGTACTTTGACAGAAAAAGCTCAGGAATAACTTCGTTTATGACGCTATGCATGTGTTCTAGTAACGCAGGTTTTTGTTTCTTCAAAAAATGCTGTCATGTGTCGCCATGCTCTATTTTTTACCGAAAAGGATCGGTTATTGATTTGTTTTTTAGGGAGTTATAAATCCAGCCGTTGAGTCTTTAGAGTATGTTAAACCAAACCCTACGCTTGAAAAAGACACTACAGCACCTACACCCATTTTAAACCGAAAAAAGTCAAAACGCAACTCTTCTTCATCCAAGGCGAAAAAATCAAACGAAAACAATCAAAAGAATAACGCCCAGAAGATGAAAAAACAGGGTGGAGTGACAAAACAACCAAGAAAGTTGAACGAAGCTCAAACAACAACAAAAACTAAAAAAAAATCAAACACAAAACAAAGGGTTAGTAGTACAGCTACTACGCCTCCTTCGAAGAGAAAAATATCAAAGAAACGTAAAAAGAGTACAGACTCTGGTAGGAAACAATCAAAACGTGCAAAAAAGGTTCGAGTTCAAGACCGTGACGACATGCAAGCAGTTGCTGCCTTTTTGAATGGGTCTTAAGTTACTCAAACACTATGCCCTTAACAGTTGCCAACAATTGAAGAAATATCTCAAAAAATACCCCCAAGAGTTGTACATAAATAAAAGATTGAAGGCAAGTCATAAGTGAGAAGAGGTTTTCGTAAAAACGGGCGAAATTTCACTGTCTTTTCGAGCACTTGCAAACCGGACTAAAAAGTTGTACCGCGGTCAAAATAGTTTAACCGGGCTCCGGTACGGGGAAAGTATTAGATGGAATACACAGACGGCAATAAACTAATGGCGTCTGCTACTACCGCGACTCAGTTCTTCCATGATGTTAACTTCTGGAACAACAGAGCTGGGACACTGTCAACGAAAAAGACTTTCAGCAATATTTTCTTGCGTCAAAGTTTAATGAAAATTGTTAAGGTAATGCCTCAACCAAAGCAAGGAGAAATAGTTTTAGATATCGGATGCGGTGATGGAAATGGTTTGATTGTACTTGAAGAGACATATGGAGACTGTGGGGCTTCCTTTCATGGCGTGGATTTTGCCCCTAAAATGATCTCTTGGTGTGAAGGCTTAAAACTGCCAAACGTAACAAAACTTGAGGTACTGCAATAGCTTGATTAAGCTCTTACTAACTATATCCAAGGTCCAAGATGCATGTAAGATGGACAAATTAACATCCGACACGTACCATCACGTGATAAGTACTTTTTGTTTGGAGTTCGTAAAGGATCACGTGAGCGCATTCAAAGAACTTTTCAGAGTAATGAAGAAAGGGTCAAAGGCGTATGTTGTAGCATGGTCAGGGCAGACACCTTTTGCAGCTATTCAAGCGATTACAAAGAAGTTTGCACCTGAAGACCCTAGAGCAGCACTTGGATATAACAAACCGTTCCTAAGTAGCGAGGAGTACTTCAAAAGTGTTGTAGCAAAAGCTGGTTTTACTATTGATAAAATGGAGGTTGGCTACCAAGGGACGTTCGACGCTTGGTATACCCTTGTTGAACCAGAAATTGTTCGAAGAATTTCTTTAGAGAACGTAGAAGGGTTAACCCTTAAAGAAAGTGGCAAGGGATACAATACAAGACTTATTTGGTATTGATGACGGAAAGTTTACTCAAAAGTGCCCATGTTGGTTGCTAGTAGCTAATAAAAATTAAGTAACCTTTAGTTCTATTATATTTCGACAACATGAATTAGAAATTCGACCTCGAAGAAAAGTACTAGCGTTTCTTTTTCCCTTGCTAGCGTTTATTTATTGTGTTTTTTTCTCGAGATTCGTAATGTCAACTTGATATCTACCAAGTTCGCTGCTACTATATTATGAAAGCCTCTTTGTTAAACTTTGTTGGTACACAAACAACACACAGTTTTCTCTTTCAAAAAAATAGTACAGAGACTTGCGTTGATTTAGGTAACTAAAATTAGCTGAAAGAACTAAACCAATGAACCTCAGCAGAAATACATTTTAAGTCACCTCTGGAACACCTGTATTAAAATTCACAACACGTGATGAAAACAAAAAGTAAAAACCTGAAAACCTGTACATATTATTGGCGGGTAGCTTTGTTCTTGTTCGCCCTAGCGCCGCTAGCTAATGGCTCACTCTCATGGTCTCAAAACGGAGTAACTGGTACGTTATTAACTACACAACGTTGCGTGGCATACGCTTTATATCGTGCGATCAGGTTTTAATAATCAAAACCCAAATAATTAAAACCCATTGACAGCTTTATTATTTTCAAACCTTACAATTTTGGACGTAAGGACGCGAAACTGTACTAACGTACTTTGTAGAGCACGCGAATGCGCCTTTTCTGGACTTTAACGGAGTTCAGGGTATTCCTAATACAACACTGGATGGCGTATTATGTAACGCAGAAACAACGGTACATTCGACTCCGAATCTGAAACTGCTCAAAGTCGAACAAGTTTGTTGGCTTTTTTTGCTCTTTTTAAATTTCTTGCTGCGTTACGCCTCGCTGTACCGCTAATTAACGATTTATAGTATCTATGCGCGAATGAGAGCGTACATTTCTTATTCGTAAATTTTGAGCAAAGCACACTGGACAGAGCTATAGACTCGGTGCTAGCGATACTTAGCGACCAAGCAGCTATAATTTTGGGATCAAGTGACAGTTGCGTAAAAAACTTGACACGTGACTACAAAAATTGAATGTAACTTTTATACGTTAGTCATAGAAGGGCGCGGTAGATATTTATACGATGTGAATCCAAGCGGAATGACAACTATTCCTATTTACGAAGTTAACGAGAAAGCTGCAAAAGAATTAAAAAGCCTTCTTGAATCAGTCTCTAGAATCGACGTAACACTCACCACTGGTGGTTAGTACACTAAAATCTTACAGAATGTCGTTCGTAGTTAAGTACTTATCACCTTTTGATAGACGTAAATCCTTGGCAACAGTTGGCAGAGTCACCGTGGAGTGTTTTATTACAAATACTATTATTACTACCTCCATGTGGATGTTTTGCTTTTGTTGGCATAGTAGCGTATACTCACTTCCAATACCACGATAAAAATGTTATTATACCCAGAATTGTAATAGGACTGCACCTGTTTGCTCTTTTGTGCACGTGTTTTTCTGCTTTTTCTAGAAACTATACGTTCTTTAAAGTTTCTGATTTCCTATTATAGCAATAATTGTAATGTCCACTGACTATCAAATACGAAATCTACTACCTGGCACGATGATACTTATAATGTTAGACATGTCCGTAGCACCAACTGTCATTGGTACCTCGAGTGTTAAAGATGGCTAGAATTCTAATTATTTGTCTTCAATAGCTACACTTCTGGTAACTTTGGCTTGGCAAGATGCACTTACAGCAAGGAATCTTGAGGTTAAGGAATTCCTCTCTAAAAGGTTACGCATAGTCTTCATATGCATAGCTGTATTCTTGGGGACAGTATACGTACTAAGCGTTTTTTCGCGAATATTTATAGATGGTGGATACTTCGGATATGTGGCTGGCGCTCTAGCAGTGCTAATAGTCATTGGTATGTTCTAAATCCTCATTTTTAAATTACAACACAGGGAATGTTTTCATTGCTTTTACTTAATACTCCTTCCTCTTAACGTTTCAAGATGACTCATATATTATAGGTATGCTTGTGTTTAAATTTACAACAGCATACTCGATCGGTAAACAGTTGTATGCCTTTCAGAAGGAGACTGACAGTGGTTCACATAAGTTTCTGAATAGAGTATGTACATATCCCCTTTTCTTAAGAGTACAATCTAATACATAGAGTAGCTTAGATGGCGAATGGTGCTTGTAGGAGTATCATATTTTACGTATATTATTGGGTTAGTGGTTATTATTTCTGGTGTTGTTGGAACTCCCATAGGTAGGTTTTTGGGTTATTTTTCGCTCTTAGCCTGACCGTTTGAGTAGGGTTCTTTTGTGTTGGGTTACTTATTTTTCCGTCAGTATCTATGGTTGCTGTTGCACAAGTACAAACTTTTTACCAACATAGCAAGTCTATCAAAAGTGCTTCGTCTTCTAAAGTTCGTCCAAACTCTACTTCTGCATCAACGATTAAGTTAGCTGCTATACAATCTGTGCCAAACATTAATGGTGTTGGAAACAGCTCGTTCCTTAAAGAAACAGACAGTGATGATGGGAACGAAGAAGAGGGTTCTCAAAGCAATAAATCTACTTCAGATTGTGAGAGCACAACATCAGCAAAGATGGAGAATATAAGAACAAAGACACGTGTTCAAAAAGTTAATTCAACAATAGAGCTATAATAAGTAACTTTAATCTGTAGTATAATAAAAAAACCCTCAAGTTAACTTAATTAAGGATACAAAGAGATCTATCGTAACTGACACAGATGAAAAAGTATCTAGTTAAAACCTTTGGTGTTATTTCCTTACTGATCCCATGCTATACGCTGGTAGTGAACCAAAGTTTGTAAGTGCAACTCAAGCAATTACTTGAACTTTTTTTTTGCAACAGCCTGTCTTAGCATTGGTTGCTGGTACCGATTCTTATGATATCTCCATACACAACAGCAACTTCTTTAACAACTCGTAAGTCAAAAAAACACGTAGGTTGATGAGAAAACTGTTTCTTTTTTTTGTTCTAATTCATCAAAATGACAGGTTGCACTTTTGATACTAGCACCTCCATTTGGCGTACAATATAATACCTCAGAGAAGTTCACAATGACTTGGCCTGAACATTCAACAATAGAATTCGGGGTTTTGCTAACAAACCCAAGTGCGTTTTTATTTATCTCTATTGTTTTCATTTGTTGTTTACAAATAGCATCCTCTGTATGTTGGTAAAATGAGACGCTAATATAATTACATCTCCAACATACAAGGTCAGCATTTTAAGTCAGTCACTGACTTATTGAACAGTACAACAATTTTGGTTTTTTGTCGAAAATCAACCTTGCGAAGTGGACAACTTCAAGCCAGTTTAACTCAATTACGTCAAAAACACAAAATTGAGTAAACTTCTGGAACTGTGCGTGTATCGTAGGCTTGATAACAAAAGCCATGCAGCACTTAAATCACAATCGTGTAAATTCAGAAGCAACTTCGGAAAAAATGTTAACTTAAGTTGGCAACATACCTTACCTTGGGTAAACACGTGTACTAGCGAACCATTTATTATGTCTCTTCCTATTCCTTTTGGCGATTTTGCCTATCCTGTGATTGTTAACGCTATAGCTATCATAGTATACCAATCTTTTGCTGCTGCCGTTGGCGGTGTTCGTAGAAAGTACAAGGTAGGCGATAACGCAGCACAGTTTGTTTTTTCCGCGTTTATTGACCAAAAAAATGGTTATAGGTCGCTCCACCGAACATGAATGGCCCAGAACCATTCCTACGAGTATTGCGAGTACAATTAAATACATCAGAGCAATTGGTACCATTCGTGTACGTATTTGTTACCGACACGTGTTTCGAACGTTTTGCGTGCTTATCAAGACCTTTCTTCGCAAGCTTTTGGCGCCTTTTTTTTCTCGGCATGAAAATAATGTAATCACGTGTTTTCCATGTTACCTAAGAAAATATTGTAGGACTGGATTATGGATGTTCTCTATATTTGTAAGCCCAAAAATTGGAGCAGGATTAGGCGCTGTTTGGATCCTTCTTCGTTTGTTGTATCAGTATATTTACACAAGTGGTGCTCCTATCGGAAATGTTTTATTCGCTACTATTCCCGGATATGTATGTCTACTACTCATGCACATTGGATCAATGGTTGCTGCTATTATGTCACTCATGAAACCCTGAAAAATATAATCGGTTATAACTCCAGCACATGTTTTTGAATACAACTTTGTTTTTATTTACAGCAGTTTTTCTGATTTTTTTCCGGTCCCTATGGACCGTCATATCATGAGCATTAGTGGTTCATCTGACATTGTATTTAAGCAACCGTCTAAAGGATCGAAATCAAACTGTGAATGAAAACTATTTGTAGTATCCGGTGAAGTTATGTCTTGTTCTAGATTTAATAAGTCTTTGTTCTCCCCTATCTGAGCAACCATTGTTTCTATGTTTTCATCAATAGGACTTACATCCATACCACATGCTTTTGATCCCATACCACGTTTCAAAGGCTAAAAAGAAAAGACCAACGTTAGAAAACAAAAAATAAAGAAAAAAAGGTGTTGTAACTACAAAAAGGCTCGCGGTGCTGTGACTGTACATAAGCAGTGTCACTGGCATATTAAAACGTATTTTTGACAAGGAAAGAAGCAAGTATTTGCGCTTTATCATGAAGTAAAAGAGATGTTATGGTGGTTCGAACAAGTGTTCAGACCTCCTCCGAGATGACCAAAATCGTCTAACTGAGGGAAAAAAAAAACGTACCCCAATAAAGTTACCAACCATAGGATAAATATCAGCAAACTTATCAAGCATTTCGAGTAATACGTCTTTGTGTGGAGGCTCTTGACCCCAAATATTATAGACAGAAAGTGCTCTACTTATACCAAAGCATATAAAAGGGTACATTGGTATACCTTGATCATGAACAGACTTTATAAAGTCTGTTATTGTATTAGCAGCCATTAGTGCCTTATCTCTTATTTTTAACACTGTATAAATCTTTGCTGTTGATGTTAATGTATAGAATTGGTTCACGTGATCCATTGTATTTGAAAGTCTTATAGCTTCATCCAAGTGATCATTACAACGTATATAACTCTCAGGTGATTTATCAATGAGCCATTGTTCAGCCTACAAAAAACTTAGAGGAAAAAACGAAAATAAACTAAGCCAAAGAGTCGTGATGGTTTTTTGGTTTTGACTGACTCCAAGACACTCACTGCAAGGTTCACTGCGAGTTTACTTGGTTTGTTTGATTATTTACCTCCATGAGTGCAAGTCCTTCGTGGACATTCTTTAATGGTATGGCATTACAACCAACTGAATCTGCTGGTATAATTTGTACAACTTCTTCATAAAGCCTCAACAGTCTTATTTTTACATCTGCAAATGTATCGTTACTATCGCACAATTCTCTACTAATCAAAGAATGTAAAGCCATAGTATAAGCTTCTTCATTATTGTAACAAGCAACACCTAACAAAAAATTAAAAAAACGTGCTGTAAACTCATCATCAAGGTTTTTTTTTTGTACACGTACCATAACGAAGCTTTCTTACAGATCGCAGAAACATTAACATATCATCGCCTTTGGCCATATTCATCTTTGCGTCGTCATGGTTTCCTAGTGAAACTTCGTACAGCCCAATAATTAGAGTAGCCTCTGAAACAAACACGTGAGATTCTATTAATATCAAAAAAAGAAAATACGAACCAGCACGTTGGAAATTGGGAGGTCCTTGAATTCTATGTTGACAATCAGCTGCTAACTGAGCATAGTGTCGAGCTTGTTCCATCTGTTTATTGTATAAATGTAACGTTGCAAGCTTAGCATAAAGTAGAATATTTGTGTTCGTTGCTAAAGATTGAATTAATTTAATTAGCTGTTACTGGTCATCCTTACGTTTTCGCGCAAAGAAATCGTCAAAAACGATTTCAGGTTGCAATGTGGGTGGTAAACCTATGCCCATGAACTGGCTGTATCCATTTATACGTGATTGTATATCAAACGCCCTTGTTAACTTTGTAGTTGATAAAGATACGGAGTATTGCTATTAATAGTTAAACACGTGGTAAGAGAAGACAAAAAAAAAATTATTCTTACTATCGGCTGTTGGGTGGCTTTTCTCTTTCTTGATACGAGTTGATTTGTATTGGTACTATCAAGAGATTGTTTATATCGTGCTTGCATTGCTTTTTGGTGAGCGATTGCTGCTTCGAGTTCTTTGATCCTGTTTAGTTGAGCTGAGTTATTAGAAACGCCTTGGAAACGTTGTTAGTGGTTTTTGTTCAACAATGAAAAAGTTTCATTTTGACGTTATTTTTAAACGCTTCTGTGTCGCGGAGACGCGGTTAAAAAATATTGCAGCAGTCCGTAGGTTACTGATAGCCTTTGGAAAGACTTAAAAAGGATTTTTATCGAGTTTGTAATTTTTACTGCACGTTTTCAACGCAATGCGCTGGATAACGACTACAGTCGCTAATCGACGCGTTTACAAGACTGTGTAGAGTTTGTATTAATTTAGAAATTACCTTTTTTACGGCCACGGTGCTTTGGCGGAGCGTATTGGCATTGTATTTTAGCTTTTGTGCAATTTGCTACACCAAAGTTAGTACGTCGTGTACAAACTCACACTCGCACCGCATGGTTGCTGTTTATCGCACTTTAAGTGCTTAGTTCTGCATGTTTTACAAGCGTGCTTCTTCATCTGTTGTTCTCGGGAATTAAACTTGTCCGCCCTTGTTTTTTTATCGCAAAATAGAAATGTGGTCAATTGGAGTCGAGCTGACTGTTTGCGTTTCTCTGAAAACGACGACATCTAATTTTTTTGATGTCTGATGTCATTCTTATGCATTTTTATACTGCCCGTGGTAGTGTCCGGGGTATTTCGCATATATATGCTACAACCACGTGTTTTTTTGTTCAATTTCAGTGCAACTGTGAGTTCAGTTTTGTCTGTTTTTCAAATAATGTAATACTGACCTTTGTTGTTGTAGCATTGGCGTCTAAGATGACTTACGTAGCATTTTTTAGAATTACTAACACCATAATTACGTTTTGAAAACGTGACCATAAGACTCTTGATCTTAAAATAATGAGTTTATTCGAAATTTTGTACATGTAGCAAGAGTTGCTACTTTGCGTTCTATCTGAATTTGTTTGTACAAACGCTAAATACAGCTTCATTTGTAACGTCACATTTTCTACCTGCTTGCATGCTCACTGAGATGCCCTGTAGACACGGATCAGTTTTGTTTCTACTTCAATATGTTTGACGTACTTGAAAGAGGGACTTTAAATACATCCTGGTACATGTGTACAACATTCTGTGTTTGACACCAGACTTCATAGGACACCAATAAAAGAATACTGTCTTAGATCTTTTACCGTCTGAGCCAAGGTCATACTTGTATGAAAACAAGACATATCTTGGTTCATCTTCTGGTAGCGTTTCAACAAGTGTTTGCCAATCATCACCTTCTGTTCCCTGTGTTTCAATGACAACACGTGAATGATTGTTGACTAGTTTGTAAACAATGTAAGGACTTCCTTTGCCCATCTTGAACCTAACAAAGACGGTTAGGAAGAAGAGAAGGGACGAGTGTTGTTGAGAAAAAAAGCGCTCACTTTTCAAATGCTGGGATACAGTCGTCATTTAGTTGTGTTTGGACTTGTAGTACGCTCATGATGTTTGCTTTATAGTTGTTGTAAATTATGGTTCTAGTTTGCTAACTTCCAATACGAAGATGGAAGTACGCAATGTTTTTTTCGTTGCAAAAACTCATTACAAAATAGGAAGAAAAAACTTCCATTCACAGAACGTCAAGTGTCAATAATTTCGTGGTTTTTTATTTCTGATAGCTCACTTGAACTACGTGGCAAACATGTGTCTGTTGCGTAGTAGCTATGAATACGTACTTTAATGCGAATACAGTAATCGCACTTAACAGTAAACGCGCTGTATTAACGCATAATGGCAGCTTCGGGTATGCTCTTATCAACATTACCGCCTGAGTTGCTCTATTATTGCGCAAACGTGCGAAAACTAATTTACAACAATCAAATACCTAACTATTAGCAGATAGCAGATAAAACAACTTCAGGACGCTTGATAAGCACTTGTAATGATCTACGTAACACACTAGACACTGAATCGTACTGGAAGACCGTGTGGTATGTCAGGCTAGTTTAAAAGCGCGTCAGCTTCCACAAATACCCTAATCCTCCAAATTGTAAACTAATCTTTCACAAAACAATAGTGTACGCGATACTGGCAAAGAGCAAGTAGATTCAAAGCTTCCCGGCTTAAAATGGAAGGAGTGGTTTGTAATTTCAACACAAAAAACGCTGATAGTACAGGCAGGTGATTCTTCGTACGTACACAAGCAGGCTTTGCATATTCAACGCCTTTAATTAAATCCTGCATCAAAAACGACACACGTTTTCTTCAAACTCTACAAAAACCTTTATGATTTACGCGGTTTCAACAGTAAAGATTTGGACGCCCTAGGCGAACTATTGACAAAAGAAAAGTTTCCACACGACACGCATTTCATAAAAATAGCAATTGATTCAAAGGTACAAGAATTACGCCGTATTGTGCCATCTTACCATACTGTGCTTTTCTACTGTGACGGTCGTATGAACGAAAAGCTTAGAGATTCTATTGGCAATATATTTGTACAACTGATTAGCCGTGGAGGTGGTAAGTAGTTTTTTTTTCCAATATTCCAGATGTCTTTAAACCGACGCCTTTCACTGACACGTGAATGTTATTTTTATGCTTATTACGCTACTGGAATTGCAGTGTTACCTGATGATCGTCTCTTACTTACTTTTCTTGTATAGCACTCGTTCTTGGAGCCTTTGCTACAGCGAATAAAAGTGAAGCACCAGGAGGGTTTTTTTCTTGTCCTGGGAAAGAATACAATCCTATGAAGCTCTCAGGGCAAAGAGACGTTGAGCAATATGTAGCATTATCAGAAGAAGTGCTAAAACATCCAATATTTCATAAGCTAGTATCATTGCCTACATTCACTTATCGAGTACGTTAAGACTTAGTAAATACAATAAGAAAAAAATTGGAATCGTTTTGATTTTTGTTTTAAGCTATTAATAGGGATCCGGACAACTAGAAAAAGGTGCAAAACTTATTGCAAGGTACACTGCAAACACTAGATCTTCCGATTACTCTCAAGATGAAGAAGGAAAAGGATCTGTGTTTGCAGCAGAACGTGAAGTAAGTTCACAAAAAAAAAGTAGTTTTATGTTTTGTTATCATATGCTTACTTACTACTTTTTTTTGAAATCTAGGTTGTAAATGAGGATGGCAATAATGGATTTATTCTAGCGCTGAATTTGTATCCATCTTTAGATGGTGGTTGGCTGAATTATTCATCAACAACAAATCCGGATGGCACAGAAGGAGAGGAAATTGATTGTGATTATCGTGTACTTCATCTATTAATTAATAGTATGAGATACGCTATGTATAATGGTACAAAAGGAGGTCCAATAGATACTACCACTATGCAATCTTTCATATCAAAAGTTAAGTCAGCTCTTCATTTGTAAAATAAAATTAATAAAAAGGCCAAAATAGATTGACATAAAAAACCACGTGACATTCACTGCTGGCAAAAAAAAATCAACATCTAGCAACTCACACTTCTCAGAAAGAAGGGTAAAATGTAGGTTGTGTTTCCTATAAACACTTCCATTAACTTACACGTGATCGATAAAAACCTTTTAGATTTTTTTTTTTATTACAAACATGGCGTGGCAGTCTATTGTGCAGCTTTTTTCTTTGCCTCTTGTTTTGCTAAAAACTCTCTATTACAATAATAAGTAAGTAATTAGTTATAATTTTTATAAAAATAAGTATAGAGACTAAGCTTGAGGGTAGGTGTACCTTCTCTTTTGTTCCATAAAGAGTTTTTTCCTGTTTTGTAAACTTGATTGACGATCCTCAGATGTAGCACCAAAACTATCTGCAATTGCTCCAGGTTCAGCTTGTCTACCTTTACTTGCCTTACTCATAGACTCTGGGTCAGGCTCAATATTTAAGCTCAAGCCCCAATGGTCTGAAAGTTCCTTTCCTTAAGAAAACGTCAGAAGCAAGAACCAAAAAAAACAAGCAATGAAGTTTGTTCTCGCCAGATTTTTCCCAAGAGGTCGGTTGTACCGTCGTGAAAAAGCACAAAAAAAATTTCTTTAATTTTCTATTATATTGTAGCAACAATTTATCATTTGTAAACATCACGTGTAAATCAGATGACAAAACTTTTCGTTTCCCTTTCCAAAACTTGATGAAAAAAAAAAAGTGTTCGCACTTTTGATGTATGTACCTTTTTCTTGCTTAATAATATCACACTTATTACATTTCACCTTTAGAAATTCAACTGTTCTATTACTTTGTTTAAAATAATCAAAAGCCCATAACATATCCAAGCGTCCTGTATCATAATCTTCAAAAGCATAACTATTTTCACCATCATATGTTTTAACCTTCGCCAAATCTTCATCTGGATGTGTCTCAACATACAAGTCACGTGCACCATTCTTAAATATTTGTGTTTTCATCTTATCGTATAGTTCTAAACCAAACAATCAGACTACAAAGCGCACAAACCAAAAAACGTGGAAATCGAAAAAAAAAAGGAAAAAAAATTTCAAACAAACTGTCTTTTCTTTACTAATCATGTAATTCTTAATCAACGAACCTCCACCGTTAATGTTGAAGTCCCCACCAAGTACTACAGCGCACTTATCCCACGAAAAGTTTCGATGACGTCTCAAAGAATGCTTCGAAATGAAGCCGCTTAGAAGTTGAGTAATCTCTATAAGCTGCGCATGACGTAATTTACAGAAATTGCTTGTCATTGTATCACAATCCAGATGTGTATTCATTAATAGCAGAAAACATCCTATAAACCAAGTAAGAGACCAACACAGACAAAAAGTAAATCAATAGTCGATTTTTCTTTAAAATCAACTAAAAAGCCGTTTACACCGCCATAATATAGCTGTTATAGCTCGGAAAGCGAAGTACAATGTACTACTGTTTCTGACACAAAGCCAACATAAAAAAACAAAGTTTTTTTGAGGTTCCACTAAATGTCACTCCGAGGGTGACTTTAAACATAACTAACCTGGCCATACGTATGACATATCAAATAACATCATTATCACACCTTTGCATAATCCACCAAGAGGCATAGCTTTTGCCTAGAGGAAATATTTTAATCACTTTCAGCGACGATAAAAAAATTTTCACAAAAAAAGCGTTACCTCGAAGTCGCTAAATGTTTTAAATCGATAATGAACCATGTCAATCAATGTGGCTTTCTTTGTCCACGCTGGCCACAACCCTACGACGTTTTTTAGGAAATACAGAACAGTTAACACGAACAAGCTCGTATCAGTGTTATAACTAGCTTAATACGCGCTGTTATAGTAAATTACGCACCTCCGTTTGCGTTGAACCAATATCTCATTGAATCAACAGCGGAATTCAAGGATAAGTACGGCTGTAGCGTCATTGATAACCCTATGCTTTTATATCGCGGATGTATGACATGCGTGTTTTTAAGTGGCATTTCAACCTTGTCAGCATTACTTCCCCACATTTCCTTCGCTCGTGGTTAATGTAAGACGTAAACTAACAAAGTACCTGTAGCATAACGAAATCATAGTCCTTGGCCATCATACCCAACCCAAGTGCTCTCTCTGGCTGCTTTACGCATGTTTTTGATTTATCGCCAACGAAATACGCTGGTATCTACAGTATTTAAACAAACAGCTGTAATAACTAATTGGTTACCAAATATGCGTTGTAGCAAAGTATATTCACGTCTGTCATGACGCCAGAGCTTGAATTGTCTTTGACTGCCCTTCAAAAAAAGGGTGGCTTAACACCCTTTCAATAAAGCGTTAAGCGACTTCTTTGCCACCTCAACAATGTCGACACTTATTTATTGCTTACAATACTAATTTACAAGCGATTTACAGCAACCAATCCGGATGAACGTGCAAAAACCTTCTTACAAATTAAATAATCCGTGGTGCGCTTGGCGTTAACCGCCCTAATAAGCACAAACTAAATAGAAGCCTAACAGCTATACTAGCACCGCAAACATCTGCGAAAATATATTAGACCTTCCTAATGAATTATTGACGCTAGTAGCTCAAACCTCTCAAGATGATGTTCGATACAAATTGGTTCAGATAAATCGTCTTTTCTCAGATATTATTCATGACAACGTTGGTTACATCAAAGCCATACTATCAAATCCTCAGCAAGTTGACATGATATTTATACACATGGGCGTTATGAGACATACAAAGATAGTCTTCAAATTAAATAAAGAGGAGTATCTACTACTGCTGTCGGGAGTTAAACACATTACTCTTCCAGGTCTTGCACATAAAAAAAACCTAGATGAGTCATGTATTAAGTTTTTATCTGGTGTACACACAATCAAACTTCAGAACCTTAACATCCACGATTCCACACTCAAATCACTTTCTGGAGTACACACAATAAATATTTCTGAGTGTCGCAAAATAACTGGCAAAGGCGTAAGAAGTTTGGCAGGAGCTCATACAATCAAGTTTGATTCGCTTACGCTTGATGACCCTCGTGACTTTCAAACACTTAGTGGTGCTCACACAATCTTTTTCAACATAACAAACATAAGAGATGAAGATCTTAAAGTATTCGCAGGTGTACATGAAATAAGTCTTCATCAATGCCCTCAAATAACAGATAAGGGTATCAAATACCTCTCAGGTGTTCATACTATTTATCTTGGAGGTACTTCAATAACAGATGAAGGTTTAAAAGCACTTGCAGGTGTACATGCCATTTACATGTTCAACATGGTTCGTAGATCCAAGATTACTGATGAAGGAATAATTGCTTTGGCTGGTGTTCATACAATATATCTCTCTTCCCTATCTTTTGTAACAGATAAAGGTATTGCTTCTCTCGCTGGTGTTCATACTATCAGACTCTCACTTAAAAATGTTACAAACAAAGGCATCATTGCTCTTGCTGGTGTTCATAGCATAAAACTGAATAATCAAATGTGACAAGTGTTGGTATTAATGCTTTGGAAGATACTGCACAAGTTGTGAAAGATGAAAAAGTATTACGTGATGTAAAATAAAAGTACAGATATTTAGAATCTAGAGTTCCTGAAAGTACGATTCACCCAGTTCAAAGTATCTGTTATCACGTAATAGTAAAAGTGCTCGTTGGTGATATCAACACAGGGAAGACTAAATCAGAGTATCATAAGACTATTATTCCATTGATTGACTTGGTTAGAGATCAGGCATATAAACTTTGCAATCCTGAAGTTTCTGGAACTATAGCATCCCTTCATGTTCACTATAAGCCCTGTCACGTGGACCTTAACCCTTATCAAATAACATATCCTAACAAGAAAGGGTTCAAACCTCTTCATTTTATTCTACAACCGTATTTACCAATTTGTCATTTATCTCCAAAAAAAATACAAAGCATAATGTTGACAACTCCTTACAACACAATGTTGTCAAGGTAATCCTCTTGCGTAATCTACTAGTAATGTTTTATCACAACAAGAACAAAATAAATCATGTCCTAAGCCGCCATTATTTGCTTGCCACCTGAAATCAAAGAAATCGCAGCAGCAAGAAAATGGATACAAACAGCAACAGCATAGCCAAGGCACTAATCTGAAACAAGGAGTACACTCTTCGGAGGTATCGATATAGCGTTCTATATCATCTGGATGCCTTGCTACGCTCGTAGTATAAGTAAAAGAGCGTTGAATGTACGTTTAAGAGTGTTTTAAGTAAAAACGAATAAAGCTATTTTTAAACGCGCGACACTCTGCTAGAAGTACTTTAAAATACTATTGCAAAGAAGGTGTACAGAATACTACTGTTGGTTTATAACTTCTACGTACATGCTACTGTGAATTCGTCCCGACTACTACAACACGGGTAAAATGCGTATTTCGCACAAGATATTACTACGCCCATTGCTATTACTGTATTTGTTTTGATTTTTATTGTGTATACGACTTAATCAAAACAAGTCGAAATCATTTTTTCGTACTTAACCTCTTTCAGTAAGAAAACGAAGAGACAACTGTATGATGACTCAATCAAACCATATACTATAACGTTTAGTTTTTTGTGTTGTCTTTTTCGGGCTGTACGGGTCAGTCGGTGAATAGTTTCAGCTTTACCGGAAAAGTTTCAACGAATACGTTTCCATTTTTGTGTTTTTTTTATTCGCCTAAGCTCCCAAATATTGAGGGGTAGCTAAATACACAATCCACCACTACTTTTTGTACATATTCGAACAGTTGTGCACTTACAAAATTTACATTACAAGAGTCTTGCCAGTAAACGAAATAAAGGTAGCTCTCCACTTAGATACACTTTCATACTGAATAGAAGACCTCTGGTCTCCTAATCCTTGATACATCACTGCTTCTTGTGGCTCTTCCCAATAATCTAACAACTTGGCTATTTTCAAATTTACAACGACAAACAACCCTTTAACTTCTGCTCGACAACTGTTATAAATCCTTTAAAAATACACGTGAGCAAAAAGGTAAACGAAAAAAAAAGAAAAAACTAGATAACGACTTTTTGGAGTGTTTCATCCAAACAAGGCGCACGTTTTCGCTTCTGAGGGGTTATCTACAACATCTAAAACCGTTATAGCCCCGTGCTTAACTACAGCAACCATATATTGCTTCTTTTTATGCTTAGCTTTCAAGAACCCAGTCTCCTAGGCGTACAGTTAAATAAAAAAGAAAATACAATCGAAACTTCACGTGGTGTACATCAGGAGGGCTAAAGTACTCTCTTGTTGGTGTACGTGGTTTTTTATCACTCCCACAGCAACATCCCATGTGGAAAATGCTGTATTGACGAACCAAAAGCTAAAATAATCAAAAAGATCTCTAGGAAAGAAATGGCGTCTTTGTTGACTGTAGTTGATTTACGCACTACAAAAAAACAAACTACTACTAGTGTTACAAGATGAGACGCAACTTTGCCGTGTGTCGGCGTCTTTATTGTACACTTGATTATTATCTCACTCCTTTCTCCTTTTACTTTACAAAATGGTACATATTATTCACATTAACGCCCTGCTGTGCATAGAATACAGCAGGCCTATCATCAGGCTTTTTTGTTGCAAGCACCTTTGCTTCTTGCAATAGAGCCTCCTCGTACATCATACCCAACTCACGAGCGATGATTATACCTTTGTCCCATAATCCGCGACTTCGCGTAGGCGAACCAAGCAAGTAAAAGAAATATCCTGCGAAGAAAAAAAAAAGTCAGAAAAAGTATGCAATAAAAATTTTTTGTTGAACTCAAACTCGAGCGCTCACTCCGTTGGCTTCATATGAATTTTGATAAATACGTACCTCTTACTCTACAAAGTTGTGGCTTGGCTACTCTAAATACATTTGAAAAATTTTCAAGTAAGCATATCGATGCTTGTATCTTGTCAATCATTTTCTCCTTTGTCATTTTAATTTTCTTCAAGTCTTCTTCAGAACCCTCCCACTGTTGAAAAATGTGCAAGTACACTAATGGTAGATAAACGTATGCTGTTATTGTAAATACGTTTGTAGGTGTAGACTCTTTAAGTAAAGACCAACAATTCTCAGCTGTATAGTATGCAAGTTGCAAATCGTTCCTGGAAAAGTACATTAGTCGCCGTTAGATTTTTTTTGAAACTCTTTTAATGGTTAACTAATTGCGCTTCAATTACGTACTGGTATAAGAAACGAACACTATCCAACACATGATATGTTACTTCACAAGAAACATCCATCTTATAGGAAGATTTACCTCCAAATAGACTGTGTAATTCATCGTTCTTTTTCAAGAACTCTTCCTTAAACCCTAAACCAAGCAAATCTCGTGCTTGACTTAAATAGCCTAAGGTTTGACATTGCATATCACCTCTGATCAAGGCTGAATCAGTAGCATCAGTACTCATTATGAGTGAATCCTTTAAGCGACCTATTTTTAAGTTAAAGACAACACCAACCAGAACGCAAAAACTACAAAAAAAAAGCAGTACCTCTTAGGTGGTAATTCACCGATAGAAAAATACGAGACTCATCAGCGACACGCATATCACCTTGCTGTATTGAAGCCGCAATAGAGCTCTGTAAACTAACTTTACCACCTTCAAAGAGGCCTGTACCAGTTGAATAAATACCTAAAGAGTTTAGTGAGCATACAAGGTGCTGCCTACATTTTAAAAAAACGATTTTATGTTACCTTGTGCGCTATCACGTGCGTGATGGTTACCAAACAGTTTCTCATACCAAAACTTGTATTGATGCTCATGTTCTGGCTTTCCATTTTGACCAGCACACATAACACCAAATGCAAGAGCATCCCTTAGTTCAGGACTATCGGTACCTGTAATTACAGTTAACTTTTTGAATTCTCGTAACAAAAAAACCAATTTCGCTTACTTAATTGCTCAGCTACTGCCAATGCTCTAGCGCAACAGTATGTCATGAGTTCACCCTGACAACTGTAAAAGAATACCTTAAGAAGAAAATAAGTACGAAAGTATACAATAAAAGATGCAAACCAAAAAAGTTAACCTAAGGACTATGTACCTTTGACATTATAAGAAGTATCTTGACAATCTCCTTCCATTTAACACGATTATCTCTCTTCTTCAAAACAGATGACAGCTTGAACCGTTTTATTGCCTTTCTAGCACCTCCAGATTTCTTTTGGATAATATGCTTTAATGTAGGGAAATCACAGTTCACCTTGTAAACACCAGGAACCTGAACAAATGATAAATATTATCACTGTAGAAAAAAACTAAAGCATGGGATTTACGAGTGGTTAAAGTGTATAAAACGTACTGGTTCTTTGAGAGACTCTAGTGCTGTTACTAAATGACGCTTTGCAAAGTCAAAGAGACCCATACAAAAGTAACATCTTGATATTTGCCTGTGCCATCGACTAACACGCCATAAATCCTTTAAAAGAGGCCTAGGTTCGTAAGTTCGTACGCCCCTTTTGGTCTAAGATTTAACATACATGTATCTTGGACTTGGTTCAGCGACTTTGAGTAGCTCATTGTGTAAGTTTACAGCTTTCATTAGGCACTATTTTTGGATAAGGATAAAGGAACAAATCCTAGAAAAAAAATAAAAGACTTCGTACGTCTACACCTTCTGAATACGAATTAAGCTTCAGAGATCTCCGACCAGCTTGTTCATAATGTAGTATAGCACGTGCGTAGTTATTTGCACACTCCCAATGATGAGCCTAATGCGAGATTTAGAGAGGGGAAAAAAAAGCAGGAATAGTGTACCAAAAGAGCTGAAACAGAATCGACGTCATCACGGTAGTTTCGTTCATACCAATTAGCAATCTTCTTATGTAGAGCTTTCTTCTGAGAGAATAGCATAGTATCATACGCAACCTCACGAACCAAATCATTGGTGAATTTGAACATAAGATTCGGTTCAGGAGATGTAACACTGCATAGCGAAAAACGTCAATAAAAAGTCAAGTATGTCTTTTTTCTTCCAGAAAAAAAAAAGCAAAGGCAAGCTTCGTACCGTATAAGATCTAGTTCTTCAAGATCTGATAGAATGTTCATCAGACTTACACTCTTTTGTTCATCTCTAGCTGTATGAAGCGTAGAATAGTCAGGAAGGTTCTTAACAGACTTTAACTTCGCTTTCGCAAGGCTATCCTTGAATTGTAGTACAGATTCTCTTGTAGATATAGCATCATCTGCTGTAGTAGGAATACGCGCAGATAAGTGCTTTTTTTTAACACCTTCAAGATTTCTCAATTTTTTCCTAGAACGCAGTTGTATTGGTGCTGTTTTTGGTACTGGCTCTTGTTCTTCTTCTTCTACTTTCTCCTCATTGATACTAGATAAATTAGCGTGAGCAAATATGAATAAAGACTGAGTTTAGATAGTGTCCAGAGGCCGTACGTTTTTGGTCTTTCATCTTCACTTTGTTCAATGATATTGTTAATGACATTTTTCAAGTTATCGTATGAGTTAAAATAAGCAGTATGGTCGTTACTCTTTGACTGTTTTCTCTCTTTTCTTACAGGTCCAGGAGAAGAAGATGACGATATTATATGTCTTTTTGACTTTCGCCTCTTTCTAGCACCACGCTGTTTCTTTAGATCGACCTTGAATCGCATTGAGTATTTTGGATCTTCTTCATTTACATCTTCTTTGCCTACAGCTGGTTTCGTTTCAATATTTTCATGTGAACGTCTAGGTCTGTCCTCGCTAGAGATAGAAGATTAATTAAAGGTCCCTCTAAGTAATGACAGTACCTGTTAACACGAGAACGACGTCTTTTGTAAACTGGCGGGCTACTAAAAGCAGTTAAGAATTTGCTTTACTAATTAAAAAGATTGGTTGCTGGCAAACGTACTTTTTTTCCTCTGCGCTATTACTCCTCTGCCTGTTGTGTCTTCTAACTGTTTCTTGTATAGACGGAGGCATCGCACGTGGAGAGTTTCCTGGATCCGAAAAATCATCGGAAGACCTTTGTGTTGTTGTTAGTTTGAGGTCAACAAAAAAGTTGTTATTACCCTCCGTTTGGCAAGTACGATCCCGCTGCACCTCCAAGGCGCCTCAATCGTGTAGTATTGAGCCTTTCTCTTGACGTATTTGATGATTGTCCAAGAGCATTTGATTTCGCTGGTAGTGTATCGTACAACAATACAACAGGGAAAATACTAGAACAAGTCTTCAGCAAGTTTTTTGAAAATGAAAAAAAAAAGAGATGTTGACGTACCTTCCAATACATGCTGCAGTTTTCACTACAATACGGTGTGGGTGTGCTAGTCTATCCAGTTTTGATGTTATCAAAGATCGGAGTGATCTTGGCAACGACATTGTCTCCGAACGACCCTTTTTTGTAATACTCAGTCTGTTTTTACTATCAATTACAGCATCGCCAACTTGTATCATGCTACTTAACAACCCTTGAGCCAAAAGTGGGTTACAACCTGACTTATCGGCAAGTAAATCCTGTATTTCCTCTGGAAAAGACTCTATACGCCATTGAGACTTAAGAAGTGCAGTTATATCATCCTTAGACAAGCCCTAAACAAACGGAATTAGATTCACTTCAACCTTCACTAATAATATTACGTACTTGAAGTTTAATGACTTTTGTTGTTTCAGCGAAATAAATCTGCTGTAAAAAGAATGGTAGAGGAAACGTCATAGGCCTCATGACTAATACAATTATTGTACCGCTCATTTGAGCTACTGCTCTTGTAAGAGCCCAACTTGCAGAGTCCATCCATTGTATATTGTCTAGAATGACAACACGCTTCTTTTTACTTGCTGCTGTAAATGCAACTAATATATCATGGAGTTGAGATACTCTTTTTAGAGGAGACATTCCCTTAATTTCCTAAAACACAAACGTCAAAATGTGACAATTTTTGTAATAATGCAGATGGCGGCGAAAGTACTAACCTCATTATCTGCCCATTCCAGAGGAATAATACTGTTAAGTAAAGGAACATATGAAACCATATCAGGCTCCATTCGTCTTACCTTAGACTCAATATGTGCTGAAAGAGAAAAGGTAAGCAGACTGCTACTAATTAATAATAAAAAATTACCTCTTATCAAGCTAACATCCAGATCACTGATCGCATACAAGTCAAAGATATCAGCGACAATACCTCTCCATGTAAAATATGGCGTATTACGCTCTAGAGAATCTGCACTACCTTGAAGAATAGATACAGTCTGATTAACCATACTCCCAATCTCATCAGCAAGTCTTGTTTTACCTATAAAAAAAAACAAAAGTGTCAATTGGGTTTTTCAAACAGACTCATCTATAGAGTACATACCAATGCCTGCTTCTCCTTCAATAATTATAACAGATCTTATATTTTCTGTCTCATCTTCAGGTTGATTATTCAAGATACTAACACTTTCTCTGAGTAAATCGAGTTCTTCTTTCCTTCCTATAAATTGCAACCTTATTATCCATTAAAACAAACATTGTACTACACACGTTCATAAAAATTATTCTTACCCGGCTCTTGGAGATCTATGACTGCTCGAAGGAGTAGACCTACGATGACTGAGGGGAGAAGAACGTTGCACTTTTACATCAATCGTTCCATTTCTCCTTTGATACTCAATAGCAGACTTTCGTATACTGTCTAGTGATATACTCTTTCCCCAGCTTCTAAAGGAATGGTATTAGAATATAAAATAACACACTACGCTAAAATAATACAAGTAGACATCAAGAATAAACCGTACCCCATAGAAGACACTCTCAAGCTTCTTATTGTCTTTTTTTCCATTTTAAACATTCCTTTTAGGAAATACTGTGTAACATTTGTTTGAGTGTGAGGCATGTAAACATTAACTGCTTCTTTCTTCCCTTTAACACGTATAGGCTTCAAAATATCAAATTCTACTGTCTTTTTTGTAGCCTATATTCTTATTTAGTAAGGTACGAAAAAAAAGACTCATTTTTCTTTCCACAATGAGCAAGTCCAAAAAATAGTGAGGATATAAACGTACAACATATGTTTCATGGTCTGTAAAAATTTCTCCATTTGCTGCTTTACTCATTAAGCGTGCTGATAGATTCTAAGCGTAATATTAGTGTACGCCTGTACTTTAAGAACAGAAAAAAAAGTTTGTAAAAACATACAACAATGTCGCCAACCATAGCATATTCGCGTCTTTGAGAATTGCCAACGTCACCGCAAAACGCTTTACCAGTAGTAATACCTATTGAAGATTCAATACCTAGAGCCAGAAGGTGCCTAAACAACAACAAAGTCAGAAAATAAATAAAAAAATAAATTTACCCTTGAATCTCAGCTGCAGCTCTAACAGCTCTTAAGGGATCATCTTCATGTGCTAGTGGAGGTAGCCCGAAAGCTACAATTAATACGCTACCCTATACAACGTTTTAGACGCTGTACATTTTGCAAGGTCGTAAAAACGGATTATTTACCTTGTCATCCACCAAAAATTGTCTGAGAGTACCCACAAATTTTTTTAACGTATGTATAACGCCAGTAAACGCGTCTTGAAGCCTTTGGAGCTTTTTTTCATTATCCGAGAAATGAATGTCCAGATTAACAAAAATAACACTAACAGTGCGTATTTCAGCAAGATACTTCATGCTTTGAGCTAGTAAAAGTAGTCAGATACTTCAAACAACCGCCAAAAACGACTTTTTAAAAAAAAGAAGCGTCAAAACACCGCACCTTCTTCCAAACGATCTCTGACTGGCTTTGGTAGATAAGGCATGACTAATTTTGAAATATTCTGAGTGTACGAAAATTGTCCGCTGTCACCAGGTGGCACAAGTCTTTTATCAGTCCGTACACCTTCATACATGTTAAGAAAACAGCATGAAATCTAAAAATGTACCAACTAGCTGTTTAGGATCATCTTTAATTAGCTTAAGCTCCTCTGTTACAGCTATATGGTGTTAATACGATAAACTACGCATAAACGGACAAAATTGTCACTTGTAGAAAGGTAGGAAAACCAGAAAACTAATCTGATCCGGAGTTACGTACCAATATAATGCCGCTTGCCCAAAAACCGAACTTGCTCTCTCTTGCGCTTACTCCAGGACGAATATTTACTACTGTCAAGAAAAGCAGGACGAGCAACTAGTATGAGCTCTTTTACGTATAAATGGGCTTCTTTTGATATAAATATTTGTCCAGGCTTTGCCAGGCCTTCACATTTAGATACCTAAAGAGGTATTTAAGCATTTTTTCTGAAAAAACCAAAAAATAATAATTTTCCATTTTGCTACAAAATTTTCCATAATTATCGCGTCGTCGGAGTAATGGGTTAAAAATACGAACCTGAACCATCGGGTCTCCTGTTATTAAATACTCAAGACGTTGGTCTGGAAGTCCAACATGAAGGCCACCTATTTCCCCTGCTCCAATACCCAAGTGAAGCTTAAGGGTGTGCGTGTAGTTGCTATCTTTGACAACAAAATCGTGAAGGTGTTCCTGTGAAAAATAATCAAAATTAAGAACCTTGTATCTCTCTTTTTTTCACTGTAAAAAAGCTTGTCGCTACGTAAAAATGGAATGGTACAACATTTTAGTGCTTGAGCTTATAAAATAGATGGAGTAATTGTTTTTATGGTGTATAGACTTTGAATGGACTAACCTGCATCTCTAGTGCGCATTGGCAACATAGCATTACACTTTCTACGAGTTTTTCGCTCTTTTCTGAGGCTTGTTAGTTTTTTTTTAGACGGACCAATGTAAAAAGCCTTACCAGGCGCGTCTGTTGTCCATATAGCTATGATGGCGTCTCCAGCGAACTTTATAATGTCGCCGTTGTACTTATGGACGTATCCTATAAATTGTTAACAATGCATCAATAACCTCGTATCAGCTTTGCATACGTATAAGCTCTCCAAAGTACAAGTTTAAATGCTGGCTCATTTCTTCAATGCCTTTTGACCCCAACTTTGCCATGCGCTCTGTTAGCGCTGTAAAGCCTTTCAAAGCGGTTAAGAATTGAAAAAGCGAAATTACAGTTTATAGCAACGAACCCGAAATATCCGCCAGCATAACTGCTGCGGTGGTGGTCTCCAGTTGAGGGGAGTTTATTACGTCTTTGGTGCGTAGGTATTTCGATATCAAGTGCCTTGGAACATAGCTTTGCATAGTCTTAAATATCTTCTTATCTGATAGCGCTTGGGACCGGCGTTTGTTCTTTTTACTGCTTTTATTGCCCCATGTTGTAGGTTTATTTTCGGACATGACTGCCAAATGCCTCAACGGCAACTGTTCGTGCTAGCTGATCACGATGTGCGGTTTATTTTGTAAAAAAATACAACAAAAAAAATAAAAGTTGGTCAAACTAAAAGGCAGTTTTCAGTTCAGAGGTTCAACATATCCTTTTATTCCTTGTTGAATTCTTAACGTTGCAAGGAGAATTAGGTTTACAGAAAACAAAACTATCAACAGATTACAAGTAGTTGCAAGAAGAATTTTGTTTATATGTGATCCTTGCCTTTACAATTTGGTGAACTAATGCCAATGATGACGTGGTGATGTCCACGACTACGCCATGACGCTTGCTTAACACTTTATTGAAAGGCTTCAATGAAATTTAACACTGAGAAGTAAAAGTCTACACAAATGGAACCACGAGCACCTCCACCTGGCTTTGGTGCGGTAAATCCACCACCTGGGTTCGGTGTAGCGAGCAGAGGACCTCCACCAGGCTTTGGTGACGCGTCTCAAAATGTTTCTGATCCCTCAAGCAAGAAAGCAACCCCCAGCCAAAAGAATACCACACCAGAGCGTAAAGAACGACCACAAAATCTACCTACCCCTCAAAGGGATGTAAAGCGTGGTAAGAACAACCAAGGTAGACGAGGAAACAATAGACAAAGGGGAGACAGGAATAGAAATGAAAACAAACAAAGAGGAGGTAAAAACAACAATAAAGGTACCAGGAACAACAATAGAAAACAAACGAAGACCCAGGTACTTTAAAACAAATTTATTTTATTCGTAATTGCGCTCTAACAATGAAAAAACAGCGTCAAAACCAGCGCAGTCCCTCTAAACAGAAGAATTACCTCCCAAAGAAAAATACACAGCAAAACAATACTCCTCCAAAAGAAACCTTTGATCTACAACCAGAGATGGAACCAGAACAAAATCCATTCTCAGCTGAGAGCGCTGATGGCGTAATGTGTATCATTTGCTGCGATGTTATTAAATACTTTCCTCTGGGAGAGTGTAATCACACTGGTATTTGCCTGGAATGCTCTATACGGTTACGTGTATTATTCAAGAACAACAAATGCAGTTTCTGTAACGCAGTAATGAATGACGTGGTCATAACGCCAAACAGCGAGAAAAAATTCCAAGACTTTAACCTTAAAACATTACCTCGAGATACGCGGTCAGGAACATACTACGAGAACGAGGATACACTTATGGCTATAAGAGAGCTTTGGCGATTTAATTGCCAGAAATGTAAATCTCACTTTCCAAAGCTTGGACAATTGAAACAACATACACGACAAGAGCATCACATGAATTATTGCAACCTTTGTCTGAAGCACAAAAATGTTTTTATGAAAGAGCAAGTACTCTACACAGCAAGCGAACTACGCGCTCATCTATCCAAGACTGGTGATCATCCTTATTGCGAGTTTTGTCGTCAACAGTATTACGATTCTGATATGTTATTCAAACATTTTAGAGAAGTTCACTACACATGCTTTTTATGCGAAAAAAGAGGTAACCAAGCGTCAATGAAACATTTTTAAGAAAATGGATTTTTTTTGTTAATCGAAAAACTCTGCTCACCTTCTTTTGTTGTTTCTCAGGTATTCAATTCCAGTACTTTAATAACTACCAACACTTGGAGAGCCATTATGATCGCTGTCACTTTTTTTGTCATGATGCTACATGTACGTTGTACTTCTTTTGATTTCTTTGAAGTGTAGTTGTTATTTATTTTCTTTTGCAGGTCGTAAAAAACGATTTGTTGTATTCGAATCAAAGAATGAACTTCAAGCCCATGAAGTAAAAGAACATTTAAGCAAAAGTGGTTTGTCACGTAGCGAGCTTCGTTCACGTCGTGTTCTTGATGTACGCACCCTTTTTGTTAACTGCATGACCACTTACTTCCTGCGTACAGATAAACTTCACGTTCAGTGGAAACACGCAATTCCGTCCTGATGAACGAGACCCAATGAGAGACGAGCCAACGAGCAATTCACCTATAACACTGGACAGGTAATACTCAGGCTAAACGAAGTAACAACCTCTAAAGACAATTTTCTTAGGACATCTGTGAATCTCCTTGCAAACAACCCACAGCTTGCTCCAGCCAATATTGTAAAATCTACAAATTCATCACCGGTTACCAACAGTACATCAGCGACTAATAGAACGAGAACCAACCTTGTTGGGTTTGGTGCTTCACCTAAAAAGGCTCCTGCTCCTGCTCTCTCAGTGAGAGATAGGAATAGAAATTTGATGCGCGCTCTTAAAGAGTATCTCGGTAGACCGGAGAGCTTTGCAAACTTTAGGCGCATGTCTGGAGAATTTAAGACTGGAGCTATAACACCAAAACAGTACTTTGAAAGGTTTAAGAAGCTTTTTGGTACAAATGCAAAAAGTCAGAAGTTATTCAAAGAACTCGTTGACTTGCTTCCTGATCAACAAAAAAAGATGGCTCTTATAAAGCTATATCAAGCTACTATTAGAAAAGCACCAGCTAAGCGATCTCCAAATAATGGTACACTCTATAAAGACAAAACTTTTTCTGGGTTTTTTTTTAACTTCTTGTTCCCTTTAGGCCGTGCACCTAAAGCTCCTGTACCTTCAAGCTCCCGCCCACTAACAACTAAAAACTATGGAGATTTGCTTCGACCAAAAGGCAACCTAGGAAGCCAAAGTACGTGATTATAAACAACTGGTTTTAAAAAACCACAACGTTAACATTTTTTTTTTCCTACAGACTTTCCAACTTTGGCGCCTCCAAAACAACCAAAGCGAGCAGTTCCAAAACGATCTATGGGAATGCCTAAAGGAAACTGGGGAGCCAGTACGTTGTTTTCAAGTTGACAAATTGTATTTGAAGCTTATGGTTTAATTTTAGGTCGTAATGCTGCTCATCGCTTGAATGTTAGTGCTCAACCTGCCAGAACGAATATACCACAACGAAAAAAGAACAAAGGAGGAAGAAATACAAGAACAGTTTTTTCTTTTGGTTAAAAAAAAATGCACCTTCTTTTTTATGTTTATTTTTATTATAAAGGAGTAGTACAATAAATGACATGGCCAATACGCTGTTAAAATCAAATGACAAGTCATCTTATTATTGTTAGTTTTCTAGAAGGTAGTAATGTCCTTGTCATTTTTGGGTTCCACAGTTTGAGGTTTTTTCTTTGATGTGGTATTTATTGCTTCAATTGCATGACATCCTTGATGCGTAGTACAGTGTATGGCGGTCTGTCACCTTTTGTGCGCTTATAGCCTTTTCGCCGTTTCTTTTTGAAAATAACAATCTTTTCCGTCTTTGAGTGCTCTTCAACTACTGCGTGGACCTATAATGTGGTAAATGGAAATGCTTGGGCAATGTTTAAATGTCAAATGGCTAATAATCGCTGTTATTTATGCTCCAAGTCAGTATTTAGCGAATTAGTGCATACCCGCATGTTTTCTAGCATAGGTTTACCAATGTAAGTTTTAGACTTTGTTCCAACCATCAACACCTTGTCGAGGATGATTTCAGACTGTATTGGACAATCAATACCGTGTATCATAAGTTCATCGTTTGCTGTAACTTTATGTTGAAAGCCAGATACGTGTATGACCGCAAAAGAGTCTTGTATTGGTTCTAAATCCTGCAATTTAACAAGCATTTTTTCTTGAGGAATATCTGGTATTTTAGTGTATACTGGTGCAGCGGGTGCTTTGTCAACTGCGTTTTGCGTCGAAGCAGTTGTTTGGTAGCGAGTTACAAGCCGACTCCTTGTTCTTGGCGCATTTACGCGGCATACGCTCGCTCTGGCGCGTAGGAACATTGTTGGTAGCGAAGCGAATAAAAACTGAGAAGAACGGAGACCAGCTCCCACCCATTTTTAAACGCGGTGGACCACAACCATGCTTACTGTAAGGGCTCTGCGGTGTAACCATCGTGTTGCTTTAGCACAACCAGCAACTAATGTGCGCTTCACACCTTTATTACTATTTAATCGATTATTAGGCTGTCACAAGGCAGTACGCAATGGAGCTTATGGAAAAGAAGGCAACTAAAAAACTTGATATCCCAGATGTATGCCAACAGTGCAATTTAGCGTAAAACTTACCCATCTAGACCTTACGTAAATTAAAACCAAGAACAAACGGTACTAGACATACAATCCTACCAACGTTCGAAGGACTATACAGAGGAAGGCCTGAGCAAACGCTCTTACGCCGTAGCAGAAAAACAGGCGGTAGAGGCAATAATGTATGCAATGATCAATTATATTCTTGCTTACAATGGCACTAGGGCCGCTTACTCGTTAGGGGTATAGGTGGTGGTACAATGCACCATTACAGATTGGTAAATTTCAACAGAGCTAATAAACAAGAAGTGAGTTTCTCTTTCTCTCACGCACTGCTTTCTTACACGTTAAAGGTTGCCATTGTAGAACGTTTAGAATACGACCCAAACCGTAGCGCAAACATCGCTTTCCTTCGTTACATAGACGCTGAGCCTTCATATATTATTGCGCCAGAGGGTCTCAAGGTACCATTTTCCCTACAAATAGAAGCTTAAGTAAAGAAGCTCATTGCGTGTCAAATACAAATAATGAAAAAAGGAATAATGATGTTGTCAAAACTCTAATGGTTTGCGTTAGGATGGTGATAAAGTAATTTCAGGACCTGGCATGCCTCCTCTTGTTGGTAATAGTATGCCTATAAAAGATATTCCAAAAGACACAGAAGTCCACAATGTTGAACTTAAGCCTGGTAAAGGCGGTCAGGTATGCAAATTTTTTTGTTGTTGTCTTTTTTTTGACACGATTTTTGTTTAGGTTTGCCGATCCGCGGGTAGTTCTGCAAGAATTGTAAATCATGATGATAAAACAAATATGACCACACTTATTATGCCTTCGAATGAAGTGCGACTTATTTCTAGTGATTGCTGGGCGACTGTAGGCGCTGTTGGTATGATTTATCTTCGATGTTTTAATTTTCTTTTAACTAATGTTCTCGCAAGGTAATAAGGATTACAAGGGTATAAATTTGGGTAAAGCAGGTCGTGCCCGTTGGCTAGGTAGAAGACCAAAAGTAAGAGGTGTAGCTATGAATCCTATTGATCACCCTATGGGAGGTACGTTGTAGCTTCGTATTCTTACTTTTTTTATGTTTTCTGACTTTATGTTCTTTAGGTGGTGAAGGTGCCAAAAAGGGTGGTAGGCCATCAGTGTCTCCATGGTCTAAACCTACAAAGGGAGGATTTAAGACAAGAAACAAGAGTAAGCTAAGTACAAAATACATCCTTCAAGCTCGTCAAGCCAAGCGCAATACTTCTGTAAGAACAGAATCAATGGAAGAAATGAAGAAATTACGCGCAGAGAAGCTTGCTTATTCTATGAAGAGAAAACAAGAACAAGAACAAAGGCAAAAGGAAGAAGACTTGGCAAGAGGTCGGGGAAAGAAACACAGCAAGAAAAAAGGAGCAAAAGAAGACGAAGAATAAACCTTGAATATACTTTTTTTTCTCAATCTTTTTTTTTTTGTACTTGTTTTTCAAGAAATTAACAGAGTATTTTCTTGAGTTGTTCTTTTTGCACTACAATCTCTTTCGTAACCCTTACTTTCGTAGCACTTTTTGTTTGAGAAGTTTCTTGATTCTTCTCTTGTTTATTTTGGTACACGTAGTTTACTCTGTGACACGTGCCCGTAACCGAATCGACAATGTCAAAAAAAGCCAAAATTACTTTTTTTCGTACTAAATTTATTATCACGAAAAGTCGCTCTGAGTATTTTTATTGCATACTATGAGTAAAACAATATCTCCTATGATTGCTTACAAGCACTCCCGTACGTTGTACTAGTGTCAAAAATAGCATTCTCGTTTGTTTTGCTTGTTTTAATTCTCTCAAACTCATTTATTTAGAAAATGGCATCGCACACGTAGTAAGCGATTGTTGGGCTGTACTTAGCTTATACCAACACTAATTTTAGGCTCCTTCTGTAGTCAAAATATATACAACAAAACAACACCCTAACTACGCAATACCATGGCAAACACACGCAGTTGGCGTATCGACAGGTTACAATTGGTTTTATTTTGAAAACTTTATTTTTCGAAAACAAACAATTTCTGAAGTAGTTTTTTTAGGTTCGGGCGCTGTACTACATGGTGGCCTTATACTGACAGCAGCGCACGTTGTCTGTGATCAAACATACGTTCAAATTCAAAAAACAGATGATCCAGCTAAAGAACCAGCCGTGGTGTATGCTGTATGCCACGACTGTGATTTGGCACTTATTAAACCCAAAAATCCAAAATTTCTAGAAGGCGCGTTATTGATGCTCAACGTTTTAGTGCTAACAGGCTCTAGGCGTTAAACCTATTTCTATTGGTAAAATGCCAGCACTAAGAGACAAAGTTTATGTTTGTGGGTTTCCTATCGGTGGTGAAGAGGTAAGTACAACAAGCCAACAACCAAACAAACAAACAGTCAAGATTGTTTTTTAATACAATTTTATCTTTTTCGACATCTGCAAAAAATTGATGCTATTTTGCCGACATTTATTTATATCGGCTGTACCACGTACATATCCTTTTTGCTAAATTAGCTCTTTTTTTGTTGTCTAGATCTCTATAACAGAAGGTGTTGTTTCACGTATTGAGTTACAATCTTATACTCATTCACAAGTACGTTAGAAAAAAAAAACTGAAAAACGGTTTTTTTCTGAATTGTATTTGTCCGGAATTATTAAGATTTTTTGGAACGTTTATAAAGCAACAGATTTGACTCATATTTGTAGAGAACCTTACTATCAGCTACGGTTGACGCTGCTATAAATTCCGGTAATTCTGGTACGACACAAGAGTAGTGAAGCGCTAGTGTTTACTTTTTTCGTTTATTTCAGGTGGACCTGTTTTATCTCATAGTAATGAGCTTGTTGGTACGTTTTCTTACTTTATTTCTCGTTTTCTATTTGTTACGCGCGATCAAAAAAAAAAAACCGGTTTTACAAATATAGGTTGCATTAATACCCTTTGTTGTATTACGAAGTGTATTTTTGATTTTAAAACGCGTATAAAAACGAGAAAAAACGCGCGTTAATAATAGTGGCTACGCGAGAAAAACCTACGCGTAGTTCCTTCTGCAATTGCAGATTACTAAAAGCTTAATTAATACTTATAACTCCAAGGTATTGCATTTCAGTCGCTAGTTGACGCCGAAAATATGGGATACGTAATACCACCAAACGTTGTAAACCACTTTGTAAATGGGAGAAAACAATATGGAGACGCGTATCAAGGCTTTCCAGGTACTTATAATCATAAACGACAAAAAAAGCATTAGAAACTAAAAGCGTTGTTTTTGTAGATCTAGGTATTCGCGCTCAGGATCTAGCTAATCCAACGCTTCAGAGATATCTTAAAATGGGTAACAGAACAGGTGTTTATATTTCTCAAGTATTTAAAAAGAACTCTAGTGATGGCGTTCTACGCGTAGGTATGGCTACTACAGGGTTTAGATTGTTTTTTTTTCTCTTACACCTATTATTGGCTTTCGATTGATTTTTTGATTAAACGCCTTGTAGGTGATGTTATGGTTGAGCTTGGTGGTTTTAAAGTAGCTAATAATGGTACTGTTACTCTATACGATAATATCCGTACAAATTGCTTGGCTGTAGTACATAATTACAATGTTGGTACGTACCATCTTTTTTTTTTTTTTGTCTTTTTTTTTTTTTTCTTGGAGATTTCTTTATCGTGAGCCCCGAAAAACTTTGATTTTTTGGCATCTAACCTTTTTTAGGTGATACTATAAAGGCATCAGTTATACGTGATGGAAAGGAGATTGAGGTAGATATTAAACTAAAGCCTTTATTGGATCTTGTATCTCTTCATCAATATGATAAGATGGTTGATTTTTTCGTATATTGTGGTCTTGTTTTCCAAACTTTGTCTATGGATTTTTTACAACAGGTTTATACTAAAGACTTTGAAAGAAAAGCTCCTGCAGAGCTTGTATATTTATTTAATCTTGGAAGAAGACCTGAAACAGATAGGAACCGTGTAGTAGTGTTAAACATGGTTTTAGTTGATGATATAAATATAGGTATTGTTTTTTTTTTTCTGATAAGTTTCTTCTTTTCTTCTTCTACTGTACGGTATTCTGGTTGACGTTTTTTGGTTTTTTAGGCTATGATAGCTTAGTTGGTAGTATTATATCACATGTAAATGGAAAGAAAATAGTGTCTTTAGAAGACCTTGTTAATACAATAGACAACATGTCAAACGATGAAGAATTCATTTCTTTGGTTACATCAATGAATTGTACTGCAGTTCTTCCTGCACCTCATACTCAGATTGCAAAAACAGCTCATGATCGTATATTGAAGCGGTACCGTGTATCTTCCCCGCGCAGTGTATCATTAATGACAGAGGTATGCGTTAAAGTCTGTTATGTCACCAAGAACGGAAAATCATACGCTGCAAATGCTAACATGTTTGACATAATTTGGGTCGATATTTTCCGTCCTTGGCGTACTCTCTTTGACCAGAAACGGGTTGATTTAGTGTGATTAATGTTATTGTAGGCTTTTAAAAAGAAGTTTTTGAAAAAAGATGGTGATACAAAAGAAACAAATACTGATTAAAAAAAACCATCTTTGCACACCAACCAAGGATCAAAAAAATGCTTCATGATAAACAGATGCAATGCAATGATTCAACTTAAATTTTTTTTGATGTGAGAGATGATGAAACCAATCAAAGGGACAATAGTGTTAAACTAGTAATTAATCGTACTGTAAATTGTAAAAACAAAGTAAAGTATTTATTATTTTGCTTCGTGTCGTCCGTATCAGACCTTGTTGAAGCTATTGGAACTATGGTTTACATACTAATCCGTAAGGTTTCTATCTTCGCCATTTGCTGATAGTTTAGCTTCAGTTAAGGTTAATAAACCAACTCTCTCGGGTGGACAAAAATGTGTACTGTAAGATTGTCACGTGGACAGTACTGTGGAACATAGTTGACAACAGGATTATTTTCGCACCCTAATGATGGCCAACAAAGCCTGCTTGGTTATTTTGTTATGGGTAGGTGTCATAGCTGCTCAAGAATTTATTCAAGTGAAAAAAGACGTTAATGGTAAATGGTGGTTTGTTCAAGACTCTAAAATGTTTCTCACGTGCGCTAGTTAATACAACAATTACGAATTTCGAGCCGCGGTATTTGTATATTACACTAACAACTCGTTTAGAATTGGTGTTAATCACGTGAACAATGGTGGTCCAGACGATGGTGTCGGTTGGTTTTTTTTCTTTTTCAAGTTTTTTTATCTATTTGCTAATGTTGTCTACGAGGTGGACGCGAGAAATCAGAGTGCCAACCTAAGTACCCACTTTGTGGTGATACTCTCAGTTTTGCTCCAAAATTGGGATACGCACCATACTTCAATACGACAATGGTATACGTGCTATTTAGATGAATAAATAACGTACTGTTGTTAAGGCTAGATGGGGTAGTCAAGAAGCATGGGCAAGAGAATCTGCGACAAGACTCAAATCATGGGGTTTTAAGTATGTTACTATTTTTATTGTTGTTTGATTGGAGATTGATCTTTTTAAGCACTGTTGGTGGATGGAGCTGTAAGCTTGTGGAAGAACAAGGTTTAATGTATGCGCACTTGTTAGATCTAGGAACAACATGGTACACGTGTTCTAGTTGTTTACATTCTGTGGTGACAGTGGCTTAGGCAAAACTCTTCGTATTTGCCAGATCTGTTCTCAAAAGAGGTGAGAACAAGCTCTGTCAGATATTTTATGTTCAAGAAAACCAGGCATAAATTTCTCTATGTAGATTGAACAGCAGATGGATACGATTTGCAAGAAAGAAGTGGCACCGAGGAGACTTGACACTAAGTTAATAGGATATCAAACTGACAACGAATTAGGCACCTGATTTCTAGCGATAAACAGTTGTTCTTATGTTTGCTTCAGATTGGGGAAAGGATTTCCTGAAACAGTATCTTCTATTTACACAACCTTCTATTGGACTCAATAAAGTTTTATCATGGTTGGAAGGTCAATACAAAGGCATTTCAGACTTGAATACACAGTGGAATATTACTGCAGATTCATTCCAAGATGTTTATAAATACCTTGATTCACCATCTTTAAACAAAATTGCTTATGATGTTGCTGTGAAAGGATGGTTGTATGAAGTTGCAAAGCAATATTTCTACTTGACTTCAACGGTACAGTACATCTTTGCAAAATTAAGTGTTTTTTTCTATCTGTTTTTGTAGTATGTTACTTTTGTTACTTGTACTTTCTTCGAATCAGACCTTTGCTGACTTATTTGCTATTGTAGGCTATAAAACGTTATGATACAAATCATCTTATTCTTGGTGTCAGGTTCTATAGTCTTCCTGATGAGGTATGAATATAATACTATAGTACATCCGCAACTAATTTTACTTACTTTTTGCTATAAGGTGCTTAAAGCTTTGATTCCATATGTTGATGTTGTGGATCAACACGGGTATGAAGATAGTCCTCCAGCGAATTTAGAACACATTCACCAAGTTACTGGAAAACCTGTCTATGTTGGTGAGTCACGTGTCCTATTTCATGGAAGTTATCATCCATTCTAACGCTTTTTATAAGGAGAATTTTCGTTCACCGCAGTTGATTCCAACATGCCAAATACTAAGGGTACTATTACCTTTGGTTTATGAGACTAAAACAAAGTTCAACCTTAAACTAGGAGCACGTGAGGGGCATCCTTATGCGACTCAAACAGAAAGAGCTGCCGGCTATAGAAAATACGTTTCTGAACTTGTTGTACAAGAATACGTATTAGGATACCATTGGTGGCAATGGGCAGATGAACCGAGCACAGGAAGATGGCCAGATGGCGAAGATTCGAACTACGGTGTAAGCACCGAGTAAATATCTTTTTTTTTCTTACTTTTCTTTGTAGGTTGTTTCAATTTGCGACGATCCGTACCAAGTTCTGGTCGCAGAAATGACAAAGATAAACGAGCAACTGGAATCATGGCATCGCAATGGTCACGTGTGATCGATTATTTGGTAATAAACAATGTATCGTATTCAATTTGAACGTTCTATGTGAGTGTTAATATAAAATGAAAGAACCACTACACCGCTAGCTGCAAAGTTACCATTCAGCTTGACCTAGTTTGACATCGTTGTGCGTGTTAAGATACTTGGTTTTTAGTTAATTTGAATCCTTTTGCACGTGATACATCGTGGAGTGCAGCGCTATTACTTGATAAAGCGATTTTGTACAACTTTTCTGAATTGTATTTATAAATTCTAAATATCTGTGCTCCACTTCATTTGACCACTAGTTTGCGTTAGTATAAACGACGACAATAAAAAAATGTCACGTTTAAAAGGAAGCAAGCATGCTGTAGCTATCATGGGACCAGGTGGCGCAGGCACGTTTATTATCACGTGGAAATATGCTTTTAGAATGCGCTAGCAGCTGAGATCTTTTTTATTTGCTCCAAAAGTGCTAATGTATGGTATCAGGAAAGTCAGCTTTAACTATTCGGTTCTGTACAAACACATTCGTACAAGAATACGACCCAACGATTGAAAACCAGTACGTTTCAATAAAATAATGCACTCATGAGCGAATAAATGCTCCAAACTGCACGTGTTAACTTTTATTGTATAGCTATCGTAAGCAGACTGACGTTGATGGTTCTCCATGTGTAATTGACGTGCGTTAATTATACACGTGATTTAATTATAATTTTAATGGCCTTTAGATATTCGACACTGCAGGGCAAGAGGTACGCGCAACCACCGAGTTGAACAACTATTATAACAAAAAAAAAACCAAAACCAAAAAACGACATTAGGAGTACAAAGCGATGCGAGCTCAATATATGAAACAAGGCGAAGCGTTTGTACTGGTTTTTGTAAGTACCTTACTCTCACATTTTACGAATTTTCCCATCTACGCCATACACGTTTTCTGTCACGTGATTTTTCAAAACCATTAGCTAACAACTTCAATTTTTTGTTTAGGATATAACAAGGAGGGAGACGTTTCAAGAGGTTGAGAGTTATATAATACAAGTATACAGAGTAAAAGATGAAGAAGATACACCCATTGTATTGGCTGCAAACAAAATAGATAGAAGAGTAGAAAGACAAGTAACACAAGAAGCTATTGATAATCTTAGTAGCAATTATGGTATACCTTGCTTGAATACAAGTGCAAAGAATTATGTTAACGTGGATGAGACTTTTCATGAGTTATGTCGATTGGCACGTAAAAAAAGTGGATATGGTAATCCTCAAAAAAAGAAAAAGAGAAGATGCACTATCCTGTGATTTATCGCGAACTTCCAATCCAAAAAAGAAAACGCGAAAAAAAAATTGTATTGTAAAGCCTCCATTTTTCAAAAAAAAAATTTGATTGTGAGCAACCTCGTGCTATTTCTCATTGATCATTTGCAACATTCATAACAAAATTATTGAGAATACCTATAATGCTACTTGCCTAGCATCACAACAGATTGATTCCATGTTCTACAAAACAAATATCTGTACAACTTTTTGCTGTTAAAATTAAGAAAATTCTACGGGAAGTTTGCTTCTTTTTCCCAACTACCAAATGTAAAAAAGGGTAAATTTATTCTTAGTAGCACTTGCGTACTACAGATGATACAAAGGGGCACTTTATAAGGAAAAATAAAGGAGTATAACCGATTTCGGTTTTACGAACTCTAAAACGATTCCTGTGCTCTTGTACTACTATATCTCTGCGTAGTTGTTTCGTTTCTTGACGTGTAGTACAAATATAACAACTCCAGCAATAATCACGCCCAAAACGATAACTAGACCAATTGATAGCCCAACGAAGAGCCCGACCTTTGATTTCCCATCTAGTGGAGCAGAACCGCCACAAGTTGGCACTCTATCCACTTTACATTGTTCACCAGGCCAAACAAGAAAGTTTGTGCTATTGCACGCACTGCATTTGTTAAAGTGCTGGCACAGTTTTACAGTGCAAGTACTGTTCGTTGTACATTTATCAAACACGCCGCCAGGACAAAAGCATTGGCAAGTCTAAACGCCTCGTAGTTAACAAATGCGATTGTACAAAGTTAAAGACAAAAAGACGTACTCCTGTTTGTTCTGCTGCTTTGCACAGACATAATAGAACGCATAGAATTACTACTGATACAGTTAGTGTTTGTAAAGCCATTTTAGTGTATTCTGCTACAGCAGTTTGGCGAGGTCAAACGTGAAACAATTTATCACAAAACTGTTTTTGAAAAAAGCGTACCTCTTTGTAGCTCTATTTGAGTGTAGGTTAGCTTTGAAACTATTCGTCTGTATTGTTGCCTCCTGTGTATATTGTCAGTGCCGGCTGTGTATAATCTTCAAAACACATATCTTACTTTTTACTGGAATGTGAGTTTTTTCGCATTTCTATATTCTCGTTAAAGAAACGCTTGCGCATTTAATAGAGTGCTTACGTTTTCAAAACATAACAATTTTGTTAGGGGTTACAGCGTTGTGGTTCGTACCGTTGAATACACGCAAAGGTATACCATGCGTAGTAGAACTAATCATATTCATATTTGCTATTCTGTTTTTGGTTTCTACCTCGTTACTACATTTGTGGTATGCTTTAAATATAGTTTCTTGGACAGTACTCACATGTTCTAATTGGGAATATGCCTCTGAGAGCCACTTCCTGGCTGGTTTGCACGTCATTTAATACGGTATGGGGTGCTTCTGTATACTAGGTATCATGCGTTCAAGACTTGGAGAAGAAAAGAATGTATCCAATGGACAAAAGAAACGATGTTTGACTCGTCTAGAAAGCGCAACATAATAACTATAAGCTATAGAGGTATTACACCAGTAATGGGACTGAGTCTGTTGTTAGGTTCATTCGATTACAACATGTGCATTGAAAGGTCATGGCCAGCTGGCTGTGTTGTCCAGTAGAGTTGAACAGAGTACTCAGACCCTCGTTGTCCACTATTGAGTTTATGGAAGGTTTGTTGACTAACGAGCAAGTACAGTCTCTTTGAGTCAAGTAGTTTACTAAACTCACCGTGTTTAATAACATTAGTAAGGGATTCTCTTGAAGTCAAGTAGTTTACTAAACTCACCAGATTTACTAACGCAGCTAATCAATTTTCGGATACTACAATGCTACAGCGTATGTAACAATGACTTCAGTAATATTGTAACAAATAACCACGTTTAGGCTCATTTATTGTAGCCTCACGGCCTAGAACCACGTGCAATAGATATCGAAAGGGTTTAGTGGAACTACCACGATTTAAATCTAGAACTACGCAAAGAGATTATAATGTATCGCCATTCTATTGCCCATCACATCGCAGCTATGTCCATAACTCACGTGAGATGACTTGCTACTCTCCTTTGAGATTCTACTCCACTGAGCCTCAAGATAATTTTGTACAAGAAATAGAACAAGTACGGCGGCACTATTGAACCTTTATTCATTTTTGTTTTTGTCACGTGATTTTTTTTTCTAACAGTTTTTTAAAACGAAGGCGTACTATAAAAACAGCAATAAGGTCTTCCAGCGTAGTTACAAAAACGGAAAAAAGAAAGGACTAGTAGAAGAGTTTTATGAAAATGGTACTCTCTCCAAAATATTTAATGTTAAAGAAGGGAAAGCAGAAGGAGAGCACAAGCAATGGAATAAAAACGGCATTTTGACTTCTCATTGCTATTATAAGAACGGTGAGATAGTGGGTGAATGCACACAGTATTATGAAAATGGAGTTAAAGAGTTTCAGTGCTATGTTAAAGATGGCAAGAAAGAAGGTGAATATAGAAAGTGGCATGACAACGGTAATATAGATGTACAATGGTATTTTAAAGAAGGCAAGGCAGACGGACAAGCCAAAGAGTGGTATAAAAGCGGTCAATTAAAGGAACTGTTCTATTGCAAAGATGGCAAGCGTGAAGGTGAACATAAAGAGTGGTATGAAACTGGTCAATTAAAGGAACTGTTCTATTGCAATAGAGACAAAAAAGAAGGAAGAGCCAAAACATGGCATGCAAATGGAAAATTAAAGCGGGACATTAACTTTTTGAATGATGAGTTTGAAGGAGAAGCGAAAGAATACTATGAGGACGGTCAATTGTGTGTACAATGTCACTACAAAGATGGCAAGAACGAAGGTGAATATAGACAGTGGCATGACAACGGTAACATAGATGTACAATGGTATTTTAAAGAAGGCAAGAAAGAAGGAGAAGCTAAAGAGTGGTATAAAAGCGGTCAATTAAGGGCAACAGAATTCTACAAGGATGGTAAAAACGAAGGTGACTTTACAATGTGGCATGAAAACGGACAATTAAACATCCAAACAACCTATGCCAATTGTAAACAAAATGGTTTACGCAAAGAGTGGTATGAGAACGGATATATGTCATCCCTTTTGTGTTACAAAAACGACAAGTTGGAAGGTGAAGCCAAAAATTGGCATGAAAACGGGCAGATGAGTGTACAATGTCATTTCAAAAATGACATGAAAGAAGGTGAATGCATGGAGTGGTATGAGAATGGACAGCCTGATTTCCAATGTTGTTACAAAGGTGATAAGAAAGAAGGTGAATATAAAGAGTGGCATAAAAGTGGTAACCTAAGTCAGCAATGCTATTTCAAAGATGATAAAAGAGAAGGTGAAGGCAAAGAGTGGCATGAAAATGGTCAATTAAGTGGACATGGATACTTCAAAGAAGGCAAAAGTGAAGGTAAACACAAACAGTGGTATGAAAATGGTAAATTATCTTACACGTGCTCTTTCATTGCTGGCGCAAAACAAGGTGAAGTCAAAGAGTGGTATGAAAGTGGTCAATTACAATTTGAATACCATTGCAAAGATGACAAACGTGAAGGTGAATACAAAGAGTGGTATGAAAGCGGTCAATTAAAAGCGCAATGCTATTTCAAAGATGACAAACGTGAAGGTGAATACAATGAGTGGCATGAAAATGGCCAACTAGGTCTTCATTGTCATTTCAAAAACGATAAAGAAGAAGGAGTCGAAAAATTATGGACTGCTGATGGTCAACTACGGGCTATATTCTTTGACAAAGGCTAATGAGAATATTTCAAGAAAACAGATTTTGAGTTTACGTTTTTTTCTTGAACCTCACACAATCGAGTCAATACACTTTGTAGTTAAAATATGTGTCAATGTAACTAAGTAATCATGAAAATGGCGAATAAGTTTGCTCACAGGAAAGTGTTTATTCCTTTTTTTTTTCTGTACATTTCAGAGCTCAGAATCTTTAATTCCTTGCTCAAGTTGATCGTCAGCGTTTGTCTTTCTTACAACTGTTGGTTGACTAGTAACTAACAGCGGTGTATTTTCACTTAAACCACTGTTATTATCACTTGTGCTGTCATTGTCAGAAGATGAAGGAACAGTCTTCTTTTTGTAGGCTAAAGCAATAGCGACCTAAAACCAATAGTTATTATGTTTTACATGATCTCTAGATGTCTTACCGATATTACTATACCGCAGAAAATGATAAAGAAGCCAGCTGGCGCAACTTGGTAATTTCCTCTCACTTCTCTCTTAACAGATAAAAGATCTAATACCTTAGAAGAGAAATGAGCATGAGCTACATGTAGGGAAAAAGAAAAAGTACTTACATCATCAAATAGAATACCACTGAGCGCAATTACGAATCTATGTATTTTAGCACGTGATAAAGTTATGAGGTAAATCGTACAATCTGACTGTCTCATTTCTTAAGTGTACCATGAAAAAAACAGCAAATGCTAGAATAAACGCAGAAGCTGGCAAAATGGTTAGAAATCAAAAGTATGTGTAGATCTACAGTTTGCTTTTTTCTCTTTTGTTTGGCCGTAGACAACAATGTCGTCATATTGTGGCCCTCAAGTAAGTTGATTTGAAAATATACTTCTAAAAGGAGGTTTACCTGAAACCCAGTCTTGGTTAAGCTGTTCACAAAAGCTACCACACTTGACCCACACCATAATAACACCAATAAATAGTACATTTGAAGATATGAACAAATTAAGTATATCTAACATCAGATTCTTCGGTTTATGTAGTTTTGTTGGTACAAAGACGAGGAATGATAAGCCCTAAGGTTATATCAAGGTTAATGATCATAGGTTAGAGAAGTGAGAAGCAAAAAGACCCTTTTTTTTTTAAAATCTCCAAAATGCTGTAGTCAGTACCGTTGGGATTGTTATCATTATAGTTCCAATGAGCTGTTCTATTTTGTGAATAGACTTCAATCCACCTCGTAATATATCATGAAACTGCGATAGCTACAAAGAAAATTATAAATGTAATAATTCTCAAACCAGCTTTCAGGTAAATTAATCAAATCACGTGCCGTAAAACTGAGAATGTCCCAATATATTACTAAAATCTTGGAAAAAGTAAGTGATCAACAATCACGTGATTTTGTTTAGTTTGACATACTAGTAAGATGAGCATTGGGTGGCGTCTACCCCAAAGAGCTAATATGCATAGTAGCGGAACAGATAAAGCGTATAAACCATAGTAATCATATTGAACAGTCAAATGAAGGGAATCATCAGAAGCTCCTAACAATAGAAAAACAGTTCCGACCTACACAGAAGCTATGAGATATCACTAGACTGTTAACAGTCATACCATTGTAACACAAGTGAGACCATAAAGTAATTTAACACGCCATGTTCCGAATACATGTGAGGACGTTTTAAGCTCAGTAAAGATGACAAGACTAAAGATAACCATACCGAGCTAGAGACATTAAAAAACCCTATTTCTCGCGAACTCGTACCAAACCAAAGCCACTAAATAGAGTGCCGAGTAGTACAACGTATTGAGAGAAGTAAGACATATGCCATGAGTCCAATACGTCAGCTCTGGTGCCATAGTAAAGATGCGTAGTAAAGGCATGTGCTGTGAAGAATATAGCAATCATTTGAGACGTTTTGTTGGAGCGTGTCATTACGCCATATAAGCAAAATAACCCAGCGAGTATACCTTGAAAAGATGGCACAAATATCATGTACCAAGGAGAACTAAACCCTGAAACAAAACATGAGCATGTGACGACAAAATTACGTCTTAGCGCTCGACTTACGCCAAGGTGCGTATTCTGGATGATGTAGGCCTGCTCTGTTTTCGAGCCACAACCAACGCATACCACAACCAATCTAAGATGCGTTAGTCTGTTAATATCACGTTTTTATCACGTGCCATTACTAATAAAAAGAGACCAGCAAGTATTAAACTGTACATTCTTTGTAAATCATCTGCTCGTTCATGTATGCTCTTAACGACTGCATACGACAAGAATAGACCTGCCACTACTAACAATGAACCAAATAAGAAGCCTGGTGGGAATCCTGGGTCGTAGTCGAATGTAAGAATGACAAGGGTCCATTTGGCGCTTGCGGCGTAGATCAGAGAGAAGCTCTAGATAGTTTTAATAAAAAAAGAGTTGTTGACATTTTATCGGCGAAAAGAGACAACGACGTTGTCACGTGACATACCAATAATAAGACTGCGCTATCTTTTAGTGATTTGGCTACAAAATTGAGGACAACCGCAACGACTATTGACACCAGGCAGCTTGAGTAAAGAAATTCTGTTGAAGGTGATGTATGAATGGCTATTTCTATCCATGACAGCGGTATGCCAATCTGTTGTTACACTTGAGTTTATGCGAAAAACAGCCTTTGGTTAACGTACAAATAGAAGCAGTAAGCTTATTGCTAATATAATATTAACCGCGCCTAACTTACAGCCGAATACTTCTGCCATTCCTAAAACTAAATAAACGAAGTCAATGACAATCTCTTTCGAATTTGTTTCCCAAATTGCAAGCTAAAACAAAGAAAGTTCCAAGATATGCTCATAGAACCTACATATGAGTATTAAAATAGGCTGAGGTGACACGTGATGTACACTTTTTATAACGATTTTAGTACAACACAAATAGACAAATTAGGTTGTTAACAATGTCCTTTACTTATATACTACGGTCAAGAGGTATTTTCCAACAATTTTGATAGTTTAAACATCGACTGGCCACTTCTCCATCTTTAAAGATGCCATACTCTCTCCAACCACTTTCGTGAGCTAATGAGTACTCGCCTTGTCTGACACCATTATCAAAGAAGCAGGTAAAATACACATCACCATCTTCTAGCCACAGCTTGCTCTTCCCATGCCTTACTCCATCTTTGAACATAGTTGATTTCGCTTTTTTCCTTCTACCAGTAAACCACACTATTCTCTTTCCGTCTTTTTTACCGTGTTTAAAATACGCTAAACGCTTCACCCATAATTCTTGCGGTTGTGAATTTGCCTCGCTTTTTTCTATGTCCACTCTGACCTTCTCTGAGGAACAAGAGGATTCTGACTCTCCTTCATCAGGGTGGTACCGTTGCCAATTTTTGTCCAATCTCGTTGCCTCTGTACAAGAAATTTGCATCACGTTTTCTTTGCGTTGGTGATACCGAAGCCATTTGCCATGCTTTCTTAGGCTACTATCAAACCGTGAGTTTATTGCGGTATACTTCGATAGCACAGGCCACAGCTTATAAACAAAGGGCGATTGTTCTATGATACAATGATGAATCTCAATTGGAAGACTCAATAGATCCATACGTGGAGCTCCTTAAGGTAAACTTTAACTTTTAAGTGCGCATTCATCAAACCGAAAGAAAAAAACTGTGCAACTGCTTTTTCTGGTTTAATAGTCCCTTTTTTTTGATGTCGTTGTATTGCATGCATGATTGCAGGTATGTCTTGAAAGTTAAGCAAAAACAAAAGTGGGACCATTACTTAACATGTTAAGGCAACAGCGACATTCTCGAAGCTTGTTTTTATTTAAAGACTACCGCTAATAACAACTGCGACTGTTATAAAAAGGTTCACAGCTTGGAAACAAACATAACATACAGTATAAGGAGTAATACTAGCTAATTTACGCTCAAAATAGGCAAAAAGGTACGGCGAACCCTTAACAACCATAATATAACTATTATCCGTTTCAGTCAAGCACCTAGTTATTTCGCAGTTATTTTTCGCTCTGGAAGCACTTTATTTGCTGCAGTATCCATTGGAGCACTTTTACGAGAAAAATAAATGACAAAATAACTGGACTATTACGTTGACTGAAACGGACAATATTAAAAAACACATTTTGAAAAAAATTACTCACTCGGGCCCTTTCCGGTAAAAAAGTCCGCCGAGGTTTTGTATTAATCTTAAGTTAGCTTCAAGAATTCCATTGGAATATATCATATTCGCAAATAAGAAGACGACAACTTTGTGGATAATGTCCGATTGCAATCTACTCGGCATTCCTGCTGACGTACAAAAGTATATCTGCACTTTCAACAAGGAGACGTTCACAAAATTCCATACGCTATCAAAGAGGGCAGCTACAAATACGCACTTTGATGAAAACCTGGACCGTGTTGGAGAATGGCTAAGATGGTACAATAGTGGAAAGGTACAACCCTATTGCTTAGTATTTATTTAATACATCAACAACTAATCATACTAAAAGGTACAAGTGCGTCAGCATGTACCAAATGGTATTGCCAAGAGATGGTATGAAACAGGAGAGCTTCATGCCAAGATTCATTTTATCGATTATAAACGCCATGGTACTGAGACACGTTGGTATCGAAGTGGTCAGATAAAATATTCTGTACCAATTATTAATGGTGAACTCAATGGTATTGAGAAATATTGGCAAGAAAGTGGACGACTTTACTGGCAGAGTACTTATGTTGATGGTAAACAAAATGGTGAAAAAAAAGTGTGGAACATAGATGGAATACTTGTAGCTCAATGTGTATTTGTTGATGATAAACAACATGGTGTTGAACGATCATGGTATGACAATGGACAACTCAATACTCAGTGTATGTATGTTGATGGTGAACGCAATGGTGAACTCAAAGAGTGGTATGATAATGGACAATTACAAATGCAGTGTATTTATTCCGAAGGTAAAAAGAATGGTGATTACATGTACTGGCATAGTAATGGACAACCCTCGATAAAATGTAATTATGTTGATGATAAGAAAAACGGTGAGTATAAACAGTGGTTTATGAATGGTCAAATTGCAGAACAATACACAGTAGTAGACGGTGAGAAGAATGGTGAATACAAAGAGTGGCATGCCAATGGACAACTTGATATTCAGTGTGTGTATGTTGATGGTAAACGCAATGGTGAACTCAAAGAGTGGTATGAAAATGGACAACTTCTAATGCAAATTATGTATGCTGATGGACAACGCACTGGTGTAAGCAAACAGTGGGACAGAGATGGTAAAGAAATTTCTAGCAGAGGCAAGGTAATAGGAATGAACCTGTTGTAAATGGCATTAAATAATCTTGGCAGGGGTTAGAAAAAAGACAAGAATTAGGCTTGAAAGATCAGATAGTCTTATACTTGACTGTAGTAACCAAATAAATATAACAGTTTCTGCTGTAATAATGGCGTTGAATACGCATAGATTGCACTTTAAGGTATTCTCACATTTAGTTAGTACAGCGTTAGCAGAATTGATTATGTTGCACCGCAATGCGCCTAACTTCCACTATGAGCATATACAGACTGATCCATTAATAATTGTAGGAAACGTAGATGTAAGTTTTTTTTTTTTCCAATAAAAATGGATTTATAAATGTCAACTTCAGAACAAGTACTTCTTGTTTAGACTCTAAAGACATACATACAAAAAATTACTATAATTCTTTCGGCTTACGTTCGTTAATTTACATCGTTGTTTATTACTTCAGCCTTGCTGAGCATGACAGTTTTTTTTTGGATGAATATGTCACCATTTCAGGCGTTTGAATTCGTGAGACCGAACTCTAACTCAAATTAACACATCTAAATATCAACTAACCAAATTCAATCAAACCTAATGTTAGAGTTCTAACACTCTCAGTTGACTTTCTTCTATCAACTAACCAAGGAACACTAACTAAGACAATGTTGGGAGGAAGACAAAATGTCTTGTGGCTCTAGCGCAGCGCCAAGCATTTGTTATATTATACAAGAACACTTGGAAAATAAAAGAAAGGTTTTACAGTTTTTTAAAACAAATTGAAATGGAAATTTTGGGTGGGATGTGGGTGATTGCTGCTCACCATGTTGTTTAAACTTTGTCGGTTGTTGTTGTTGTTGATTTATACAAAGTCAACTCAAGTTTACCCAAACGTCTGTAATGGAGTAAAACACGTGTACCGCCATTACTAAACCGCCAAACCTTGCTGCCAGAGCAAGGTTGTGTCTAGTGATCAGTGTGTAATCATAGGGCAAGGGATATAGTCAATCAAAGTATTACGACACCTCGAGTGCCAAGTGATTGAAAACCATGGTGGTAGAAAACCCTTGAAACTTCATTTTCTTTCCAAAACTTTTCTTTTTCCTTTTTGCTGTTTACCTTTTCTGAAAAATTCATCTTGTATGTAATGTAATTCGCACAAGTGCGCTGTAGTGTTTTATGTACAAATATACACGACATCAGTGCGCTATTGATAGCCACTAAGACGTGTCTTTCCTCCCAAACAACCGCGTATTAGTTGTCCAGCTGGTGCAACGGTTATTCTAACAGACATTTTTCTTTTTGAAAAACCAACATATTTATTTGTTGTTTAAATGGTATATATGGCTATTAGCCGGAGGTCTATGCTA